>OW026453.1:0-2500 GCA_932274525.1 Podabrus alpinus
CCCGTTCACCTTGCTGTGCGATAACAAATTCACAGAGACCACCGATGAGACAGCGACTAAATTACTGACTCACTTTTATCCGGACGATGACTCCGACACATTACTAAGACATAGGGAGTTGCGTGAAATGTTCGATTCGCCCTACACATGTGACACCGGTGATGAAGAGGAATTCTCGGTTGGAGAGGTGTTGGAGGCATTGGTTACAATGAGTCCAAACAGAGCACCGGGCGTCGACAATCTCACGTCGGACATCTGCATTGTGTTTGCGGAGGCCTACCCTGAATTCATTACTAAACTCATGAATTCGTGTCTGGCAACCGGCCACTTTCCGAGGCCGTGGAAGCGCGCCTATGTGAAGATCTTGCCTAAGCCAAATAGGTCCGATCCTACGGACCTATCGGCCTTTAGGCCCATAGGACTCTTGCCCGTCCTCGGAAAGTTGCTGGAGAAGCTGTTCACCAAACGGCTCGTCTATTTTGGTGGGCAGCGCCGGGCATGGAATCCGAGACAGTATGGATTCAGGGAACAGACCTCCACAACCAACGCAATACACGATGCTCTGAGCATCGTCCGTCGTGAGAAAAATCGAGGCTGCCTGGTCTTGGGTGTATCCTTGGACATTAAAGCGGCGTTCGACAACGCTTGGTGGCCGGCATTATTTCACAGACTGCGAAACATTTCATGCCCTTCCAACTTATATAACTTGATCAAAAGTTATATCGCGGATCGGTCTGTGGAGCTGGCCTACGCTGACGGAAAGTCGCGCAAGTCTATGACAAAAGGATGCATCCAAGGCTCTGTTTGCGGGCCCACTTTCTGGAATATTATACTGGACGAACTCCTCGATATAGGCTTGCCTAAAGGATGTCATCTGCAAGCATTTGCTGATGACGTCCTTCTTATCGTGAGTTCGCCCAGTGTAACGCAGATGGAAATTAGTACCAACGCGGCGCTGTTTGCTATTAGCGAGTGGGGCGCTGGAGTTAAATTAACTTTCAGCGCACCCAAAACTCAAGCTATCGCCTTCACCCCCAAAACCAAACTTTGTAAAATTAATTTCGGCAACAAAATTCTAACTTTCGACCCGCATATCAAAATTTTAGGTATTGTCATTGACGAACATTTAAAATTTCACGAACACGTCAGGCACGTTTTGGCAAAATGTAACAAAATTTTTAAAAATTTATGTGGGTTCGTTCGACCGACGTGGGGGATTAATCCGCGTAATGTGGAGACAATCTACCACGCGGTCATCGAACCCACCGTCACTTATGGTGCTTTCATCTGGGGTGGAGTGCTGAAATACAAATACGTGCTTCGTTGGTTACGATCTTTCCAAAGGGCATTCGCCATTAGGGCTACGCGCGCTTTTCACACGGTATCCGCGATATCTGCGTTCGCCTTAGCCGGATTCACTCCGATTGAGCTAAGGATCAGGGAGGTGGCAAAGGTAGAGCAGGTGAAAATGGATGGGACTTTCGATCAACTTCCAGACGACGTCGTCTTACAGAATCGTGTGCCGCCGGCAGGACTTTTACATCCTCGCCTGAGGCAGACGATTTTGTTTGGAAAGACGAGCGACCCGGTGGAAGTGGATCGAATATGCGACGGTGTAAGTGCCGCTATCTTTACTGACGGTAGCAAGCTGGAAGGCGGGGAGGTCGGCGCATCGATCGTCATATACCAAGGGCCTCGGCCTGAGACGCACAAGTACCGGTTAAACGGTGCTTGCAGTGTGTTTCAAGCCGAGCTATATGCGATCGATGCCGCCCTGGCTTGGATCTCCCCCAGGAGATTACCCTCTGTGTGTATCTTCTCCGACAGCCTATCCTCACTTGTTACCATCAGCAATAGAAGCAGCACGGTGCCCCTAGTCAACTCCATCCATCGTACCCTGCTCATGCTGAAGGACCACACGATCGTCAAGTTTATGTGGGTAAAGGCTCATTGCGGCATTGGAGGGAACGAGGTTGCCGATCAATGTGCCAAGGATGCGGCTGTTTCGCACAGTCGGTTGGCATACAACCAGTTCCCTCTTAGTTACGCAAGAAGGGTGATTCGTCTTGAGTCGGCATGTACTTGGGACACCGAGTACAGAAATGCCGTCCAAGGTTCGACCACCCGGCAGCACTTGCCCACATTGCTGGACGTCCGTTTGTTCCGAAGCGCCTTTGATACTTCCTTCGAGATGACGCAGATATTGACGGGTCACTCGTACGCGCGCGATTATCTTTTTAGATTTAAAATCAGTCCTACTGACTTATGCCCCTGCGATTCCAGAAGTGAGCAGACTCTGCAACATTTGCTGACTTGCTGTCCCCGCTACAATGTTCCCCGCTTCCGTCACACTCTCCTATGCACTTTCAACTCTATCCCTCCTTTCCAACTTACCCTTTTACGCAAGCATCCTTCTCTCGTTCGCTCATTCTCTTCCTTTATTAAAACTATCATTCAATCTCTTAAATCATTTAATGCGACACCTTAACTTGCCCGCCAT
>OW026453.1:610000-928980 GCA_932274525.1 Podabrus alpinus
ATTTTTTCCACTCATTCTACAGGGGAAAAGCACACATTGCAAATTCCTTGCATAAATTATTAGAAAAGAACACGAAATGGGAATGGTTAGAAACGCACAATAGAGCATTTGAGAATCTCAAAACGGAATTATCATCGGAATCGTTATTAGTGCATTTTAATTCAGAGATGAAAATAATTGTATCTTGCGACGCATCGCCGTATGGATTGGGTTGTGTATTAAGTCATGCAGACCAATCGGGGAATCAAATGCCAGTGGCGTTCCACTCAAGATCACTTACACAAGCCATGAAAAATTACTCGCAGCTGGACAAAGAGGCAGCAGCAATCATCGAAGGAGTTAAAAAGTTCCACAATTATTTGTTCGGGAACGCCTTCGAGATACATACTGATCATAAGCCGTTGCTGGGCATCCTAGGCGAAGATAAACCAATTCCGGACATGATTTCACCAAGATTAAGAAGAATCGCATTATTCTTGAGTAATTATAATTACATACTCAGATATGTTCCAGGAGAAAACTTAGGTCATGCCGATGCAATGAGCCGTCTACCAACTGCAGAAACAGTAAACGAGCACACAGACGTGAGAGAAGTATTGATGATAGAATGCGCTCCGGAACAGCTGGTGGACGCACGAAAGGTGGCAGAACTATCAAGAAAAGATCCAGCTGTATCACAAGTAATAAATTGGACACTCAGGGGCTGGCCAGAACGAAAAATGGAGTTGGAGTTTCAGGCGTTTGCAACACGGAAAATGGAATTGTCAGTATACAAAGACTGCCTATTATATGGATCAAGAGTCGTGATACCGAGCAAAGCTCAAAATCAAATTTTAAATTTAGTACACGGGGCGCACATAGGCATAGTCAAGATGAAGGCGTTGGCAAGAAGCTACGTATGGTGGCCGAACCTGGACAAAGACATTGAAGAGAATGTGCGAAATTGCGTAACGTGTCAAGAAGCGAGGAACATGCCTCCTAAGGCAGCAATTCATCCGTGGGAGTGGACGTCAGAACCCTGGACCAGATTGCACATTGATTTTGCAGGACCATTCAAAGGCCAAACGTTTTTAGTGGTGGTAGATTCATACTCAAAATGGTTGGAAGTAAGAACGGTGAACACAACATCGACAGCGGCGACAACAGGGGTTCTCAGAGAACTATTTGCAACTCATGGTTTACCGAAAATACTGGTCAGTGATAACGGGACAGCATTCACATCGGCTGAATTCAAGGAGTTCACAGCAAAAAATGGTATCCGACACACAATAGTAGCTCCATATCACCCTAGTTCAAATGGACAGGCAGAACGAATGGTACAAGTGACCAAAAATGCGCTGAAAAAATTAGTCGAAGGGGACTGGCAAACAAAATTGTCAAGATTTCTGTTGAGCCAACATTGTACACCATCAACAGTTACAGGTTATAGTCCAGCCGAACTGTTATTCAAAAAGAAGCTACGCACGGCTCTAGATATTTTACACCCTGATTTTGCTAACGACATGAGAGAGAGACAGAATAAACATGTAAATAAGAAAAAACCAACAAGAACATTCGCGCCGGACGAATTGGTGTATGTACGTGGTTTCGGACAGTCGAATAAATGGATGCCGGCCACTATTACAAAAGCAACAGGACCACTATCGTATTATGCACGCACAGAAGAGGGAGAATTAGTGAAAAGACATGTGGACCAAGTATTATCGAGATCAGCAGGATGTCGAGACGAAGTGGATACACATGAGAACATACCTGCAGAACAGCATGCCGAAGCAACAATAACCACAGAGGGATCGGAAGAAGATGCCGAAGGAAGCGACAGCCTACGGGAAGAATCGAGAGTAGCGGATGTGGAAAAACCAGAGCAAACAGAACAGGACATGAGACCACGAGCACGAAACCCACCAAGGCGATTCCAGGATTTTGTGATGGGCAACAACTTGAAGGGGAGGGGTGTCGTGTCCGCCCCTGTACAACCAACGACATAAACATTACAAAATAGTGCGAAAAACAAAATAAATAAAAAGTAATCCAAATATAATACTGAAAAATAAAAAAAATAACTAAACTCTTTTTTCATCAAAAAATCCTCCTTTGGTTTTGATGACCATTTTTACAAGTCGTGACATTCCTTCTACTAGTTTACTGATTGTAACTTGTTCTAAGGAAGCCAACGCATCTTGTAACTGTTGCCATAACTCTGTAACCGACCATGGACAATTGATACGGACCTTTCTATCATCTTCCCATAGAAGCTCAATGGGATTAAGACCTGGCGATTGTGGCGGCCAGAACATATTTATTACTATACCATCAGCTTCTTTTTCTTCTAAATACCTTCGGCAAAGACGGGAAGTGTGCTTTCGATCATTATTATGTTGTAGCACAAAACCACGGCCGATTATTCTGGAACCAGAGGGTATAGCATGTTTCACAAGTATCTTTTTATACTCTTCCTTTTTCATAATACCGTCGGTTTTTATAAAATCTCCGGTACCGTACCCAGAAAAATAACCCCACACCATAATAGAGCCACCTCCGTGTTTGATGGTAGACACTAAACACTAAGGAGCCATCTTTTCAGAGGTGTTTCTTCTTATGAAGATGCGTCGATGAGATCCAAAAACATTGTCGATGTTGTAAGGCCCACTGAAGACGTTTATTTTTATTTATTGGACGCATCAATGGTTTTTCGACAGCAACACAATGTTTAGACCAGCACTCCTCAAACGTCTCTTTGCCGTAGTGAGTGATACTGGGTTTGATCGGCTTCTATTAACTTCAGCACAGATTTTTGATGCTGTTAATTTTCTATTTCGTTTGCTAGTAACTACTATATGCTGGTCTTCCTGAAAAGTAGTTACTTTTGGTCGCACTGAGCGAAGTAGATCACGACTAGTGCCAGTGTTCTCAAAACGATCAATAGTGGACTGGATATCCTTTTAGCGACATTTGTATTTGCGTAAAGTAATAATTGCACTACGTTTTTCAATATAAATTTCACTACCTTTTGCCATTGTTGGTTCATAAAGCACGTTAACTTGTTAAACCCTTGAATGCCAAGTTGCGAATGATAGTGACACATTTCACCATAAGATTTTATGATTATAATTTTTAAAAACATAATTTTTAATTATTAAAGTTTACATGATATTTCATACGACCCTAATCAATTAATAGAAGCTGCAAAGTGACATAGAAATTTTGTATGCTATTGAGAAAATATTAACATTAACAATCTTTCGAAGTAATTTAATGAAATTTATTAGTTTGATTGTTATTTTTGTTTTGTTTCGAAATATTTTGAAATTTTTTCGACAATTATTATTAATTTTATGTTTATTAACCCGTAATATTCATTATTTACAAGAAAATGCTTCTTTTAAACGTGCAATTTTTGTTGAATATACAAATATGCAAGTGTATCCAAACTTTTGGCCTGCAGTGTACATATTATAATAGCTGGAAAATCTGCCGTATAATCTCCATTTCCTCACTAAAGACGAAAAGTTTTTACTAACTGTTTTTCTATTTCTAAAATATAAAATTTTTGTTTTTTCCCAAAAAGTGCAGATGTTTTCCCTAGATTATTTATATTACTTTTGGCCTCTAACACTAGGGGGAGGGAGATTATTAAAACATAGGGACTTGTGAATGAGGCAGGACGGGACAGACGTATTCATACTGTGATTGGTTACAGAAATGGTACAAAATTTAAAAAATACATACATACAACATGTAAAGTTTTTCAAGATTACAAGTTGATTAAAATATGTAAAATGATTGAATTAAAATTAATTACGAAAAAACGTTTAATTTTTGAATTTATTAATAAAGTACAAATGTTGAAACCGTACACACTCGAATTAACCTGAAGATCTTATACATAAAGATTTCAGGGAAAGAACGTGCAATGTCAGTTTTACTTAAATTTCTAGTACATGAATCTTAAAGTTTTAAAAACGATTGTTTTTTTAATATTTTTCCTTTAGAAACCAATACATCCTACACCATTCATGCCCAAAACCAGAAGTTAATGTCACTAAATTATAAAAATGTACGGTTTTAAACTTCAAAATTAATGTAGGTACTAGAAATTTAACTAAAACTGACATTGTCCTTTTTTTCCCCTGTGATCGTCATAAATATAGTAATAGCTTTGATTATGTACTTTATGTATATTATAATATAAAAGTTTTGTCAACACCACTTGTAGTTGAAAGGTAATCAACAGATGGCGCTACTTAATTTGAAGTCTTAATAAATTGCTTTATTACTGTAATTATTCATTTGTATTGGTGCCACGGCTGTTTAAAAGGTTCGCAATTGATATTCCGCCTTCCAATTTAGTAGCGCCATCTGTTGATAACCGTTTGAACTCAACCAGGTGTTTCCAAAACTCCCATAATGTTTGTTTACCTAATACTACATAGTAGTAAAGTCGCTAAAAGTAAAAATTTGTATTTTTTTAGCCAATTTATAGACTAATACAACATCGATGGTATCACAGTGATGCAGAAATGGTGCCTAATTGTTTAGGATTTTTAATGGAATGTGCCTTATTTTTTCCTCGAAATGACAGCGCATATAATTACAGAATTATGAAACAGGAATACAAAGAAAGACAGGCCAAGTACGCTACAATTGCTTGAAACAATTTTTTTTGAAATTACGATTTTAGATTATTAGCCTTGCGTAAACCTAAAGGAGCTGCCACTTTGTTTCAAACTTTAAAATGTAATGTAAAAGACGCAGGTAGTTTATATTGACAGTAAAACAATTTGATTACATTTTAGGCGTAGCTGCAATTAATAGAAAAATTAAGTATAGAAAATTGTTAGCTAGTCTTCCAACAGAGTCTCCAGAAAATTCACCCGAAAAATTACTAGAGGAGCAATCTGAAGAAGAACTAATCGAATCAGATATAAGTTTTATGGATAATTCTAATCTACCTAATAGTGATGAAGACGACGACGACTATGATGAAGTTATATCAACCGAAAATTTTGATGTAGAAAATGAAGATTACAGTAGTTCTTCCGAAAAATGGCAAAAACAGACCGACATACAATGTACTAGTTAAAAATATTTCAATAGTAAAGTCACATTATTTTATGGTCATTTTTTAGTGCAACATGTGGAAATAATGAAAGATCTAGAAACCGATTCTGAAGAGGTTGTTGATAGTGATGAATCCACAATTTTTCAATTTACTGATAGTACAAAGTAGATGAGTAATTAAAAACAAATTTTAAATTTTCTAGTCACTGTAGTGTTTTTCTAGAATAACGTGTTAATAAAAACTAAAGATATAAAGAAACTTTTATTTGTGTGCATGTTTTCAATTGACATAGGTAAGACATAAAAACTACATCAATGTACCTACCATAATACATCAATTTCAACGATATCAAATCGATGAAAGTATTTACAATGCATATACATAATTTTGGTGTTTACATAAAACACAATTTTCATATAATAAGTGGAGCAAGTGTTCGCAATGTTCTCGTAATATTTCGTAAGAGTATAAGAAACTGGAGGCGCTACTGTCAATCTAAAAGAAATAATTCAGAAATAAATTAATTATTTTAGTTGCTGGTACATGATTTACGGTTTTCCGTAACCATTTACGTATCCTGACTGGTTGCGGTGGTAAACTAGGAAACGTAGTGCGCACCAAAGTATTATACGTTCCCTAAATAGTCCACACTACTCTAATAAATCTTGCTTACAATGGCGTTTAGACGCTCTTTGAGTAAGGAATCTCTATAATATGAAAATTTGTTTCTTAATAATTGAAGACACGAGTGGATGAAGGTGTTATGTTACATTTTAGAAAATGTCCATCGGTGTGAATGAATGCGTTTTGTGCTATTGTTGCATACCACATGTAATTAAAAATATATAAAATGTAGAACTTATACATATTGCGGTATCGAGATACCACGTCAATGGAAGTACGTCATTTAAGTTTCAGTAAAATTTTGTTAATGAATAAAAGCATGTAACTTATCAAAGTAATCAGAAAAACTTCATCCGATACCAAGAAATTAACTTAAAGTCAAATGATTCGTTGAAAACGGGACATAAAACAGGTTTGAATAAAATAAATTTGAAATGTATCATTTAATAATTGTTTTTGGTTAAAATGTTAATTTATAGTAAATGAAAAATTGTTAGCAATAAGAAAGGTATTTTAAAAGTCAGAAATTTGTTAATTAATTGATAAATGAAAAAATCCATGTTAGCGTTAAATTTAAAATAAGTTTGTTAAAATTATTACGTGAGTTCGGCATGTCACAACTTAATGAACTGCGTATGGAAATTTCATGTCCATCATCTTTATTTGTCCAACCACGAAGCAATATCAAGAAGTCGATCCAATCTGAAAATATAAAAATTTTACTTATAAAATTTCAACGAACCACAATGGGCTTAGTCCATACCTGTACTGTGAAACTTCAAATAATATTGATTTTTCGATCGACCAATAAAATACGTCTATGCAAAGATCAAGATAGCGATGAACTTCGTAAAAGGAATGAATAAAACAATTGATAAAGAAGGTTGGTGTTGATATTCACAGGTGCAAAGTGGCGAATTGAGAATCGTCCTAATAAAATTGATAATTATAGTAAAAATAGATAGTGAAATTACAAAATACAAGTGCATAATTCAACAAAATAGTTACTTACCTACGTAAAACCAATAATAAGGTGAAAATTGTAAAAGATTGGAAATATTTTTGAAGAAATAGAATTCACAACACAACGAGGTCAACAAACTATATCTGGAAGTTTCCGATGGTAAATGAACCCTTTGAGTGTCTTTGACGCGCAATTGTACCATCTCCATTTCAAATAAAAGAAATATTCCTGGATTTAATAAGGTATCGTGCACATTGCAATAAAATCTTTATAAACTTAAGTGAAATCTCCGGACTTCGTACGACACGTGTTTTGCATCATTTTACGTTCAGAATTTTTATATAATAGATTTAATAATAGAACTTTTTGATATAACCAAATATTTATTTTCATTTGTGTGCTTAATAAAAACATTAATAACTTTGTAACGAAGGATATTTATTTAGACCTGTTCCGCACCATAATTTCATTTACAGCATTGGTAACGGAGCGAATCCACCCTGTACAAGGTAAGATACATGCACTACGAAAGAGCTAAGCTGAGGCACCTTATTTCATTAAATTGTGTTTACAAAATATCACATACTTTTCCATTGACGGGGTGCAACTACGTACACCCATATAAAATATTAACGACAAGAACCTTTAACCCTATTAGCGAGGGTATTCATAACAATTTTGTATCATAAAGTGTGGGTCTCTTAAAGGCCTTACGTAAGCACACAGCAATATAGTTAAATATATAAGATATTTTTAATTGCATATGGTATGCAACAATAGCACAAAACGCATTCATTCACACCGATGTCGACATTTTGTAAAATGTGACATAACACCTTCATCCACTCGTGTCTTCAATTGTAGCCTGGCAGTTCTTGTTTTTTTCTCTGAGGCTGAGTATTCTTCAAAAAGGAGTTTCCACATCATTCAAACACCAGGAGGTCTGGGCGGCTGATAGGAATGTACCAATTAATTTTTGATTACCTATCTAAATAAGGGATCGTATATCCAAGTTGCTCACCAGTTGAATTTTAAAACGTCCCCTATCGTTAACATTAATTTAAGAAAGAAAACTTAAAATTATTACAGACCACAGTACGGCAAGAAAAGCCCAACAAGACAAACCGAGCTATTGAAAAAAACTGAATATTATAGTAGCAACTTAAACTTAAAGGACTTGCGGGGGGGGGGCAGAAGCTGATCCCCAAGACCTGGCATTAGAACCGCGGAATCGGTTTGGAAGATACCAAGTTTTCGTGAAAAACTCGGCAATTAATTTTATATTATAGAGGCATGGTAATATTAAAATTCCTAAATCTCTACAATAAAAAATAGCGTTTGTCCATCATAAACTGAAAATGAATACCTACTTGGTTATAAATAGTAAGGAATTTAGCTACAGCTTCTCGATTCGACATTGTCAATATATTTTTAGGTGCATTAGTTGCGCTTGAACAATAATTGAGAGATTACGCTACTTTATCAGTCCAAAAATTAATAAATGTGATTGTTTGGAGCGTCATTGCCTATATTCAAATTATTGCTTGATTTTTCTTGTATTTTTGTGCTATATTAATGTTTTAGTTTATATACATAATATGGAATTCTTGAACTAAACTTAACTAATTACATTAGTATATATTATGTAGAAACCAAATATTTTTGTTAAAATTGTTCTTTATAAAATATATTATATGTACGTATAATACCTATTGTTTTTCACAAAAGCAATGTTTGAATTAATTTGTTGGGTATTTTGCGAGCAATATCCACTTTATAAAAAATTCCTAGCGGAATAATTTAATATAATTAAAAACTTAATTACCTACGTATTAAACATTTCAAAGTTCTTATCAAAGTGCAAATAATTTATTATATAGTTGATTTATTCACCAAATATAGGTACTAGCATGACTAAATTTGAATTTCTAGAGTAATTTTTGATTTAGAAAAGTCTCCTTAAATTGCGTTTTAAAAGGTGTCGAAAACTCTAAATTGAAGTTTTGAGAGTATGTAGTACGTACCTCGATAGTCTCGCTCTATAACCGTTTTAGCCTTAACTATGCAAACCAAAACCGAACAATGTAAGAGCTGCAAGCAGGTTAACGTTGTGCATGCGGCGAAATTTGCGAAAATTTGTTTTTTACGAATTTATTCTTTGTCTTGTTTTAAGTACCTTTTTGGATTGACTTGAGTACTCTTCCTGTTCACCAGCGACGTAGCTTAAAGCATACATCGGTCGACTAGGGCGCGGGAAACCGCGGTTCCTAATGGAACCGATCTCAAATCCCATATAGATCTGTGGGTTCTAGGGAAGCAATGGAAACTACCCAATTGATTACATTTTTATAGTAAATCGTTTTGGCTTTAGTCAATTTGATCGCCTATAAATATGCGGGCACGCAAGGGAAAAGATTCTATCTGAACGAAAGTTCAATATTTTTCTAAGATTATCAGAGATTATATTATTTAATTTCTAGAGTAGAATCCAAATCAAACTTCACCAGTGGAAGTGAAGTAGAAGAGCAGATAAAATAAATAATTCCACATGTGAGAAAAACTCAGAAGTCGATGTGTCAATTGCGGTAACGAACACTCGGTTATGGCGAATAAAATTTGATGTTTCTCTTAAGATTCCAATAATCTTTTCATACCACTACATCCACTGGAGTTTATTTTCCTATTTATTGTGAAAGAACTTGCGGTACTGTTTACACTTCTTGCAGTTTATCTTGTGCGTGTACGAGTGCAAGTTGTAACTTTCTGCAAGTGCATGCCTGAAGTGGAATACAATTTTTATTGGATAGTATTCTCTCAAAATAAAAAATTACAGCTGCTTATGTGGCACCAAGTTTGGACGGTGTACAGAGCACCGCAGCTATTTTAAAATTTAATTTGGAATTAAATTAAACAGCTAACAATAAAATTATTGAGTACTTATTTTGTATTCTTACCTCATCATTAATTCTCAACTTGAAATAGTTATAAATGGGATTTGTACTTAAAATAACAATAATTTATATAAATTCAGTGTTTTATTTTTTAACTAGATGATACCCCGTCCGAGGACGGGCAGCTAGAAGGACGGGCAGCTACCCAAGGTCATATGGCTTTTGGATTGCACTGAGAGCTTTCCTTAATCTTCATTCAACTTAAGTTACCTTGGGTAGCTGCCCGTCCTTCTAGCTGCCCGTCCTCGGACGGGGTATCATCTAGTTTAAAATAAGTAAAAAAATTTTAAATATTGATTAAGTTTAATTTAATTTAAAAAAATATATGTAAGTTTTTTGTTTATTTATTTAATGTTGTTCTCATCTCTTATTATAAAAGGCCAAGTCCTTCCTTCCTTCTGTCTGTCCCACGGAAATACCCGAAGCAAACCGAACCGAACGCATAACGGATAATTTCATAACCAATCGGATAAACGTATCATCGTATCATCGGATCAACGTATCATCGGATCAACGTATCAACGTATTTAAATTTCCTATATAGGTGAAAAATCTCTTATTATAAAAGGCCAAGTCCTTCCTTCCTTCTGTCTGTCCCACGGAAATACCCGAAGCAAACCGAACCGAACGCATAACGGATAATTTCATAACCAATCGGATGAACGTATCATCGTATCATCGGATCAACGTATCGCATGGGACCGAGCGTCAGCAGCTTGCCGCGCTTGAGTTTCTTCTAAAGTTTCACGTTGTTGACGTATCGCATGGGACCGAGCGTCAGCAGCTTGCCGCGCTTGAGTTTGTTCCAAAGTTTCACGTTGTCGACGTATCGCATGAGACCGAGCGTTAGCTTGTCGCTGTGATCGAAGCTGTTCTTCTGTGTTATTAGCTCTTGTACGTGCTTTTCTCTCACGATTCAATCGTCGTCGCTTTGCAGCAGGATTTTCAAAATTTTCATTATCCATTATGGAAGTTCACATAATGCTTTTTTGGAAATAGACTTACCTATATAGACAAAATGATACGATGATACGTTGATACGTTGATCCGATGATACGATGATACGTTGATACGATGATACGTTGATACGATGATACGTTGATCCGATGATACGTTGTGCGTTCGGTTCGGTTCGGTTTGCTTCGGGTATTTCCGTGGGACGGACAGAAAGAAAGAAAGACTTGGCCTTTTATAATAAGAGATGCTAGCGTGTTAGCTTTCAAGCCAAGATTCACGGGTTCAAATCCTGTGAGGTGCTATCTATAGAAGAAATTTTCGCTCACCAAATGTCTATCTGCTGGCCCCAGATAACATTATATATGGCTAAAAAACTTCCCTGATCGGAGTAGGCGGTGTAAAAATCGTCTATTCCCGTGGTTCGGAATCCACGTTAAGCTGTAGGTCCTCTGTGCTCGTCACACATTTTCAACACGCAACGAGCAGAGACAGGGAGGTATCGGGAAAATGTCGCAAGACGTTCAAAACCGAATATACATAATTTTTTGTAAAGGCTTGATATCACCAAACAGCTACCAATTTTGCAGAAGTACGTCCTTCAACATTCAGTAATTATTTACAGGAAACTGTTTGGTCAAAATCTTTAAAAATTTTCAAGACACTTGGGAAAATATGAATCTATAGTTCGACATTCTTTTTATGCTCTTGGTATGGATAGTACTGTTTTATTTTACGGAAATTCGAAGGATTTTTACTGCATTCCCTGTAAAATAACTTCGAATTTTCGTAAAATAAAACATTTAAATACGTACTAAGAGCATAAAAAAATGTCTAACTATAGATTAATATTTTACTAAATGTCCTGAAAAATTTTAAAGATTTTGATGAAACAATTTGTCTGTAAATAATTATTGAATGTAGAAGGACGTACTTACTTCTAAAAAATTGGAAATTCACCGATTTCAAATTCGATTATCTCATAATCTACTCGGTCAATGTGATTAAAATTTTTCCATGAGATCTTTCAATAGGGATAACTTTTGAATGAAGTTTGTCAAAGTGACAGTTCTTTGATATTTGTGTTTAGAAAGGTTTGCCATTTAATCATGAATAAATTAACACTTGAACAAGGCTACCAAATTGTAGAAATTTATTTTCAAAGTCAGAGTTCCGTTCGCGAGACTTATAGAGCTCTTCACCCATTTTATGGTCGACCTTCTGAGCAGGCTATTGGTGTACCACTTCTTCATTGCATGATGTAAGACCACCAACAAGACAAAGAAATGTGCGTACCGAAGAAACTATCGCTTCTGTGAGTGAAAGTGTGCAAGAGAACCCAAACATTTCAATTCGCCATCGTGGTTTTGTCCGTCCAACTCATGGAAAATTTTACAGCAAGATCTTAGTTTACATCCTTAAAAGATCCAGTTGGTTCAAGAATTGAAGCCTAATGATCACCGATTGCGTCGTGCGTTCGCAGATTGGGCTCACAACCAATAATTGGAAGTGGATCCATTTTTTTTACCACCAAATTTTGTTCAGTGACGAGGCACATTACAAGCAAAATTGCCGTATATGGACTGAGACCAATCCGGAACATTATCTTGAGACTTCACTGCATCCATTAAAATGGACTGTTTGGTGTAGAATACACGCCAACGGCATCATCGATCCATATTTCTTTTGCAATGAAAAAGCAGCTACCGTTACGGTGAATGGTGTGGGATATCGACAAATACTGAATACATTTTTGTTTCCAAAATTCCAAGAGTTAAACATCGACAACTTATCGTTCCAACAGGATGGTGTTACGTGCCACACAGCCGCCGAAACCATCGATTTATTGAAAGGATAATTTGGCGACATTATTTCAAGAAATAAATAAACAAGAAACAAGAAGAAATAATTGGCCTCCAAGATCGTGTGATTTGACGCCTCTTCATAAAAAATAATTAAAAAAACATCAATCAATTTTTGATGTTTTATTTCAATTTGAAGTTGAACTCAATGTCTTTGTTTCTATGTCCTGTTGCAAACTTTGGTGTTTTATTTTTATTAATTTTTGAAGTTAGAGGTTTGCGTCATGCAAAACGGCTATTATAATTGCCTTTTCTGAGCACATTTCTAATTGTCTGGTCAGAAACACTAATGTATGTATATTCGGTTATGAACGTCTTGCGACATTTTCCCGATACCTCCCTGTCTCTGCTCGTTGCGTGTTGAAAATGTGTGACGAGCACAGAGGACCTACAGCTTAACGTGGATTCCGAACCACGGGAATAGACGATTTTTACACCGCCTACTCCATCAGGGAAGTTTTTTTAGCCATAAATAATGTTATCTGGGGCCAGCAGATAGACATTTGGTGAGCGAAAATTTCTTCTATAGATAGCACCTCACAGGATTTGAACCCGTGAATATTGGCTTGAAAGCGAACACGCTAGCATTTCAGCCATTCGCTCACCTAGAAACACTAATATTAAGTTTATTACGCACTTCATCCCCAATTTTTGCAGCAGTTTTTCTGGGGTTTTTCTTCACTTCGCGTATAAAATTGCGGTTCGTAAGATCACTTAATATCTTGGGGCGTCCAGAACGGGGCTTACTTTTCAAAGAACCCGTACTTTCATAATTGTTAATTACGTATTGAACACTTGACTTAGGTTTCCCGATAATTTCCCCGATTTCGCGCATTGATTTGCCTTCACAATATAATTTCATTATTATCTGACGTACTTCAACGCAAATTTCTTTATTCATCTTGGATTATTGCTCGTAAAAGGTGCCAATTCAAATGATAATATAAAGAAATTAGATGCATAATTTATTGATATCATTCTAATGCACTATAAAACGGTGCACATTTTCTAAAAAGTGCTTATCAAGTTTCTATTACTAGAAACGTTTTCTATATGCATTTGCGTACAGAGACTTTTTTGAATTTGATTATGCTGATTTATTTTATTTGTTTAAAATTTTCTTACTAATGGGGGGATTTTTTTAGAATTATTTTCTTGAAAGTATGTATGAATGTACAGATTTACAAATTATCATATTTCGTCATTAAAAAAAGTAATAAAAACCGGAGTAATTGTAATTTAAATAGCTAAAATGGTGCCGTATGGAGACTTTTTTGGGTCACTGTATGTTATCCGTAGTTTGTCTTGACTATTAGCACCTGAAGATATCTCAATAAGACGAAACATGTTGTGCTAGTAAATCTTTTAATTAATGAATAAATACCAAAGATAATCTTATTTATAAAAATGAATTTGTTTCGCAAGTTTATTCTAATTTTAATTGATCACGATATTGTTTAAATAACCACCCTGTACATAATATATTTGTTTAATTGATCGATATGGTATCGATAAGTAAATAAATATTAGAGGAATTTACACATTATATAAATCGTATTACTACTTGGTCTGATATTGCAATTATTAGAATTAATAGCACCATAATAAATACGCGTAGCGCTATAAAATAATATACACTTATAACATTACGATTATAACATTAATTGCGAATAAAATAATTAATTATCGAATGTATAGTTAGAGGGAGAATATATTAAATAAAAATTATTTTCAAAAGACTAGTTGAAAGTCAATTATTGTGGACATTAGTTTAGAAAAAAGAGTTTAAATTTGTACTTCGGTCTCATTGGTGAATTTTTTAGCAGTGCTCGGTAAGAGAAGTTTGACCTTATCGTAAATTAAATTTATTGTAAGCTTTATATAAAAGCCAGCACAGGTTAGTGTCTAATCAGTTTGGAGGTGAACGTTACATGTGAATTAGCTAACCACTATTTTGTTTTTTAAGTTAACCAAAATTTTTAAAAATGTAAGTTGTATAAAAATAAAAGGGGCTCTCCATGTTGGAAATTTCCCACATTTTTAATTTATATGTCAAATTTAAAAAAAGTTTGTGCAGTCATTATTGCAATACTTGTGTGTTTAATACATTGAAACCGTTAATTTATTAGATTAATTGAATTTTTCAAGTGCAGTAATTACGTATTTGTGACTTTAAAGTTGTAAAGGAAAACGAAAATTATACATTAAGATTGTACCTTTTATTAAGTCATTAAAACATAAACGATGCTTTTAAGTAGTAGACAAAACGTTGACTTTAGTACTTGATTGTAGTTAATAAATAAAAATGCCTCCAAACGTGGTTGCGGATAATACCGGGGTTTTGATGGAAGATGATGGGGAAGTATCGGCACAACAAATTGAAGATGTACTTAAACAATCGAAAAACCGACATCTTCCAATAGTTTGGAGGGACGTAATTAAATTTGCAATCCTTCATGCCATTGGATTTTATGGACTCTATCTTATGTTCACATCCGCCAGAATTTGGACATCGGTGTTAGGTATATGCAACCTACCAACAATTTATTTTTAAAATACTTTTTGTATTTAACTGGACGAAAAAAAAATTTCGGCGTTTATTTTAAATTTTCTTGTCTTTTTTAGTATTCGTAAATTACCATCTTGGAATATTAGGAATAACTGCGGGAGCACATAGATTGTGGGCACATCGTTCATACAAAGCGAGATGGCCATTAAAGTTATTCTTGGCTTACATTCAAACTTTAGCATTTCAGGTAATTTAAATTTGAACTTGATCGATTCTAGTTCATTCTAAACATGACATAATACATACTAAATAATTTTATAGTTCGATATCATTTTTTGGGCAAGATATCATCGCGTCCATCACAAATATAGCGAAACCGATGCGGATCCGCATAATGCTAAACGAGGTTTCTTCTTTTCGCACATGGGTTGGACAATGTGCAAAAAGAATCCAGAATTCGAAACGAGATGCAACGAAGTAGACTTGTCCGATTTGTACGCAGATCCCATAGTTAGATACCAGGAAAAGTTTTATTATCCCATACTGGTGGTCGTCTTCTTGATAGTTCCCACCTACATGCCGATGTACCTTTGGAACGAATCTTTTGAAAATGCATTTTGTTGCAATCTAACTCGTTATCTCATTAGTTTACATTGTACTTGGTTAGTTAATTCAGCCGCCCACTTCTACGGCTCAAAGCCATACGACAAGTGAGTGAACAACTAGTTTTTGTCACTCAATTAAGTTATACAATAATGTTAATCTTTTAGATCGCTATATCCTTCCGAAAATCTTCTGGTGACGGTTTTAGTAAACGGCGAAGGATGGCATAATTATCATCACACCTTCCCATGGGATTACAAAGCGTCCGAACTTGGATCGTACAGCACCAATACGACTGCTTGCTTTATCGATATGATGGCAAAATTAGGTTTAGCATATGACTTAAAATCGGTGTCTGCCGAAATGGTACAACGAAGAATTAAGAGGACCGGAGACGGATCTCACGCTATTTGGGGTTGGGGAGATAAGGAACAATCGCAACAAGAGCGCAAAGAAGCCATAATTACACATGCCAAAAATGAACCATTAAAATCTGACTAATTTAAGATTTATTATTATTTATAGTAATTTAAGGTTAAGGGATAATTAATTTTATTTATACGTTCTTATTAAAAAATTGCATTCGATATTGATAAAAATTATTAAATAAAGAAGTTGCAGTCACAATATTTTATGTTTTATTCATATCTTACTAAACTTAGATATACAATTTACATAGTAGGAAATTCATTTCTAATAAAAGTTACGCTAGATTAGTATCAAAATATAAATATTTATTTTAATGTTATAATCATTTTTTTAAATACGCTTTTAAAAATTATGGCACTTAGGTTCAACGTGATAATAATTCGTCGATTGTCTAGGTTAAAGTAGTGTGTAACTAAAATATCATTCCACTTATTCAAAGTTCAATTTATCACTAATTCCTATCGTGTTGAGTAATTTTGTTATCACGGAAGGAACATTCGATCGGATTTTGTTACAACATAGTCGTAAAGTTAGTGTACACCTTCATTTTATCTATCAGGCAAATTGTTTAGATATTTAGAATACTTCAACCTAATATGAAATAATTTTCATACCTCATATAATCTACTCTTCTTAAAAAAAATTTGTACTAGTTATTCAACAAAAAGTATTCATGACCATACTTACATAAAGATGGCTCTCACAGCAAGTGCAGATATTTTTAAATGCTTTTAATTGAATTTATTTTGCAGGAAGAGAATTTAACTTCCGAACGGAAATAAAATTTTAATCTCCATATTATATATTTACTTCAAATTCAAGTACGCAATGTGCAACCCCTAATATATCTGTGCAATGCCACGACACTGTTTATCGTCTAAAATGCATTGGTGGCCTGATGTACAGGAATGTCGTTTCAAAGTCAAGGCTGGACGCTCACGGTTTCTGAACTGAATCAGAGCGCGAATTTTTGAAACGATGAATGGGACCACGCCGGAATTATTCTCTAAAAATATGCCTTCTGTTGTATTTTGCATCGACCTCGCTTTGACGTTTAATCACAAATTTAGTGAAACCAGTTCCGGACCGATCATCCGATGTTGGCGTTGCGTTGGTTGGCAAGATTATTTCCTTATAATATTACACTTGGCTCAAATGAAACTCCGTGCGGCATTGTGCATTGGCACTGTTATTTTGATATTTTTCCGTTTAAATTGCGAGATAAAATTTCACAATTTTAATAAAATAAAATAGTTAACATTAAATTTTGTTAATTGTTAATTATAAAAATTTTCCATTTATAATTATTAGTATATTACAATAATAGACGTCAGGGGTATTACGTATTATTACTTAACACATACTCAACTCGTGCGTTCGAATTCCTCTTCTTGCGTCTTTGCATGGGCAAAAGTGCAACTACAAAAAATCTTAGGTATTATATTTTGATTTCGTTAGGTAATAGTTCGTACTATTACATATTACTAAAAGTTCTCGTGTCTAAATCCCGAACTTCTTACCGAATTCTTCGACGGAAGTTCAAATTTTTAATAAAAAATTGAAGATTATGTTTTTCGGCAAAATATTTTTTGAATTCCCATCCTGATCTAATATTTAATTTTTATTGTCATCTACATTGCATCCTGGTACGAAACGAAAGATTGTCGGTTATAAAAAAATAAGCAAGTGCGTTTTCAAACGGACCGCGTTCCAAATAACTTAAAAGCTATTATAAAATGGAAGACGCCGCCAATTCCTGCTGTCCCGTAACAATGAATTTGGATTTATCTGGTTGCACCAGACGTGTACTTGACAATTGTGGGTTTTTTCGGGGTTATAAATATTTATTAAAGGAAATGATAGACAATTAGTAGAATATGTCACTTTTTGTGAGTATAAATAAAATATTATTTATCAATAATAATGAAAGGAAAATACGACACTACATTATTGATTAATATTAAATTTCTTCCCAGGTCAATATATGAGAGAATATGTTTATGCAAACTTTTAGTTTCATTTTGGTCTCCTAAATCCCAAAAACATATTCTCTCATAAAATGATTATTGTTATACAAATAGTAATTTTCATAATTTCGAATTGACGTACGAATGACGTATAAATTAAAAAAGAAACCCCTACCTTAACATGCTTCTTCGCTACCAACTGGGTTAGAATTTTCTTATGAATAATATTTATAAGTATAGTCCGGATTTATATGCAGTAAAAACATCAATATACATATTTTATATGCGGTTAAAATTAGTCGATATATATGTATGCGATAATATTGCTGAAAAATATGCGGTTAGATGAAAACAAAGAAATATACTGCAAATTCAAAATTTTTATATTGTATTAGGTACTAGTACATACTAGATATATGTACCTATGCAGTGGCGTAGCTAGCATGGGTGACACCCGGGGCGGATTTCATGGGTGTCACCCCCAATTAGGCTGATGACCTTTTTTTCAGAGGTTGCACCCACGGAAAAAAGGGGTGTCACCCCTAAAAAACGAAAAAGGTCACTCGTTTTGCTTTTAAAAACTAAGAAACGAGGTAATTTTAGTCAGGAAATTTAACTAATTTGGGGTCGGGTGTCACCCCCAGATGGGTGACATCCGGGGCGGTCCGCCCCCACCGCCCCCTAGCTACGCCACTGCCTATGTGCACAGTATATACTAATTATTAATTTAGGAATTTGTAGGAATATAATTTATTGAAATTAACGTCGCCAAACTTTCTGGATCTCGCGGGCCAAGATTAGTTTTGAAGTTACAAAAAAGTGGTAATAATTTTCAGACCCCAATAAATAAGGAAATAAATAAATGTATACAACGGTTTTTGCAACGTCTTCTATAGAAATACATAAGGGACAATAAAAATTTTAATTTATTAATTTAAAAGATTTTAGACCTGCTTATGATTTTGTAAAATTTAACATGTGGCAACTCAAAGAACGGGTCGAACCGAACACATTCTCTGCAGCTGCGATGCCTTAGCTCGACTAAGGCAAAAACATTTGGGACAGACACAACTGACACCCATCGAGGTGAAAAGAAAACCTCTCAGGAGCATTCTATGTTTTGCAAGCAAAATTAAATTCCCAAAACCTAATTAGAAGGGTTAAGAACAAAAGATCAATACTGATCACAGTTCTGAAAGGTGTTGGTTCTCGCAGCCAACCAACCCTTAAGTACAATACAAATATCCCAGGATTAAATAGTTAAAGCCAATATAATTGTGTGGAAATGGTAAATATGCAATTAGTAATTAATAATTATAAAAAAAGTCAGATCAAAATCGAGCGTTTTTGAAATTTTCTAAAATGCGCTCTATTTTACAGTCTTGTTGCTCAGTACCTATTCGACTTTCAGAAAAATATCTTAGACAAAAGTTGTAGTAAATTATATTCTCTATAAGATTTATAACAGTCATTTTCGTCCTAAGGTCAACTGGTAAGGAAAATTGCTGAGGGCACTTCCGGACGATCGCCGAGGTCGACAATTCAGAGGTTTTATTAGAACCCCAAACCTTAAAACTTATTCAAAAATCAGAACCTTGTTATTAATATTTTTAATGAGCTCTGTAATAACAATATAGCTGAAATAGAAATCTGTTTAAAAATATTCCTGAAAACATAATTTTCAATTCTTCATTAAAAATTTTGATTTCCGACGAAGAATTCGGTATAAGAAGCTCAGGGTCTCAGAAGACCAATTTTGAATTTTTGTTTCGCAATTTTCTTACACTATTAGTAAACTCTATGTGTGGGTTATGATTGAGGTTGAAGTCTAGAAATGGAATTAGAGCTTCCAAATGTACAGCAATGTACTTTCAGTTTATTTATTAATATACAGGGTGTCCCCGTGACCGTGGAGAACCTTTGAGGTGGTCATTATTTTCAGAATTTCTGTGAAAACGGTTGGTTGTCCAAAAAAATGTATTTAACGAAAGTTGTAGCCCGTTAAATTCCCTATCCGGTTTGGGCCGTTAGTTTTTCTCTTAGACGTTTCGTTTAAGAGATACGGGGTTCGCAAGAAAATTAAAAAAAAAACAGAATTTTTTAAATATTTTTTCCCTTAATTTAATTTATAACTCGAAATCCGTTGATTCTAGACGATAAGGGGTTATAACCTAATTTGTAGACAAGCGAATGATCTTTAAAAAAGTTCTAATCCATTAACCTTAAAAAATCAATAATATCGGAGCTATGGCCGTTTGAAATCAGAAATTCAAAAAATTGCTTTAAAGGGAGGTACCCCCCAAGGGTTAGGACTTGGGCAAAAATTTTATTTGAAAATTTGTCTTAGAAAAGTGTCCTTTATCACCACCCCAAAGGTTCTCCACGGTCACGGGGACACCCTGTATATTAGTAATTTTTTTATTTATAAAAACTGAAAAGTATCAAGGTTTCGGTGGCAGTAAACAAGAAAAGTCGACGTTTTTATGAAAACGTAGTTTGGTGACGAAGGGATTGCAATGTGCAGCCGATGGTCTAATTTATAATCTTAGCTATTCCCGAATTATTTGTGCCGTGGTCCTACCACATGTATGTAATCTATAGGTAAAACTGTGGAATTATAATTCATTAGTGATGTGGGTTTATCCCAAACAAATGTTTCATCCTAGATATTGTGCAAACAAAATACGGATCATCTGGTCACGTTTACAAATTGTGGAAAGCTAGAAAGGCTTATGCTAAAACCAGCAATCGCATTTTCAATGAGAATGTCGGAGAATGTGTTATCTTTCGTATTTTTTAGTTACCTCCATTAGATACTTCCTCTGTGATCGTGTTATAATCTTGATTTTGTACGAACTTCCAAGCTTTATCTTATAATGAATTTTATTTCAATGCCAATAAATTTTTTATTTTCGATAAACCACTCCATTACCAAAGTGATATGGTGTTATAAATAAATATACAATATTGTCATTTTAAATGATAAATGTGTAATATGGCACGAGCTCTCATTTTACTAGATAATGTCGTACAATGTTCATACTAACTCAAGTTTATTGTATTTTCAGTTAATTGAACTTTGTAATATGTCTGCTGATGAAATGTGGCATGACTAAAAAAAATCAGACTAAATAAGAAATTATTTTATGGTTCATTACTTAATAATATATAACAATAATAGATAGGTACTTATCTTTGTATTTGTACATTTTACAAACTTTTTCAATAATAATTATTTAATTTTGGGTCAATTTTGTATTAGGAAGATTAGACCAACAGTACATTTTCAGTTGGTATTTCATGAATAGTTAGACTGAATTTCGGGTCTAGTTTTTTTGGGGCTTGAAGCAAATATCAGTTCGGTATTTTTTTATTAACACTATTTCACATTTTTTGAAATTTACCCTACGTGTGAATAAATTATATTGTAAGAAGATTAAGAGCCATTTTGTCATTATAGACATAAAATGGAACGTTACTACGAACATCTTGACTATGGTAGAACGTATTCCATAAAATGTTTGCAGATTATTTTTATGGAAACGTACAGTGGCGGTTCTACCACGGGAGCTGCAGAGCTGCAGAACCACCAAAAATAACAATAAAAATACCAATACTTGCATAATTAATTATATAATTATAACCTCAATCAGATTTAAATTATTATAAAGAATGGTGCATTATCAGCTTTGCTTTGAAAGCGTGTTTCTTATTTTCGCTAGCATATCAGTTATAATTTAACAGTTAGTCACATAAATAGTGTAATAATAAATACACGTCCAGTCCGCTATCAAAATGTTTGTCTAACTTGAATGCTATACACTTGTCGGCAACCGAGCCAGTCAGTCAGTCGGCCAAATAAATATGAAAGCATAAATGCAAGACAAGGTATGCTAACAAAATCGTTGACGGACTACGCAGATCTGTGATCCAAAATTCCACTTCGTAACGTTAAAACTTTACGCTTCGTATTCTATCGGATCGACTCGTTGAAAATTTAAATGCGGTAAAAATACGCAAAAAGAGCTGCATCACTTGCAGCGCTATTCAAAGATAAGGAAACATTTTATTGTGTTTTTATCATTGCAAGTGTTTAGGTACAAAGGTTAAGATATTAACAGTAGCGCAATTTTTTTGTTGTATTTAAAACGTGTAAACTTGCATTAATTGCAATGGATGTTATATTTAAATTAAGCGAAAATAAGTTTTCTAAACTTAATTATCAAGAAAAATTAGCTGTAAAAGAACAGGGGCGTCCTAAACCTGAATTAATTATTGAAGTGGAAGGCAAAAGTCGCGGTAAAACATATAAGAGACAATTTAATAAGGATATTTACTTAAGGAACAATTGGATTTGTGGGTGTAACCAGAAGAATGCCTTTTTCTGTTTTCCATGTGTATTGTTTGATCAGAACCGTAGTGAAAAACTTTGGACGGAAACAGGAGTGAGAGATTTAGTGCATTTAACTGAAAAAATTAGAAAACACGAGAACTCTAAAACTCATATTAGTGCAGAAATACGGTTTGCTTTATTTGGCAAAATCAACATAGAGGCTCAACTTGATTCCGCATATTGGATAAACATAAAAAAACATAATGACGAAGTAATGAAAAATAGATATGTTTTATCAAAAATTATAAATTGTATTAAGTTTTGTGGATCATTTGAACTTGCTCTCCGAGGACATGACGAATCTGAAACATCTGAAAATCCTGGAGTATTTCGCGGATTGATAAATTTTTCGTCGGAACTTGATAAATCTCTTGAGGAACATCTAAAAAATGCAACTATCTTTAAAGGTACCTCAAAAACCATACAAAATGACATTTTAGATTGCATGCTAGAAGTCTGTCATGAAGAGATCGTTCAAGAAATTAAGGAAACACCATTTTTAGCAGTAATGGCTGACAAAACTACAGACGTTTCCGCGAAATTTCAAATGGTTACTATTTTTCGATATGTAACAAAAGATGGGGATCCAGTTGAACGGTTCTGGAATTTTTTGCTTCCGACGAAACATGATGCCGAAATTTTGTCTCAAACTATTTTAAGTGTTATAGACCCGATATTGAAAAATGACAATGATAAACTTATTGCACAAAGTTACGACGGTGCCGCGGTAATGAGTGGAGAACATAGTGGAGTTCAGGCGCGAATTAAACAGAAATATAAAAATGCTCATTTTGTTCATTGTTATGCTCATCAACTGAATTTAGTTATGTTAAGAGCATGTTCTATAAATTCTCAAGTTCGAATTTTTTTCGGTGATTTACATGATATTCCCGGATTTTTTAGTCATTCACCCCAACGTGTAGCAGTGCTAGATAAAATCGCGGGACGAAATGTACCTTGCTCTGCTCCTACACGATGGAATTTTAATATTCGAACAGTTAATGTTGTATATGAACATAGGAACTACATTATTGAATGCATGGAACAGTTGGAAGAAGAGTCTAACGCATTGACTAGCAAGCAAGCTTCAGGTATTCGACGAATTCTGCAAGATAAAAATTTTAGTTTTTGGTTGACTTTCTTCCATTATATTATGCCACATATTGATATTCTATATAATCAACTGCAAAAAAGAAATATGGATCCGACAGAAGCTCACAGAGTCATAGGTGTGTTTGAACAAAGTATTAATAAATTGTGTTCGAAGTAAAATAGACTCCATAGTGAATGAAGCATCAAAATTTTATACTGCTTGTGGCGAGACAAAAAGGAAACGCCTAAATGATGATCACCGTATTGCTTGCATAGAGATTTGTGATGTAATTATAAACAATGCAAAAGACCGCTTTGCATTCACAAACCACTTGGTAGCTGCATCACTTTTATTTCCTGAAAAATTTATAGAATACTTGAACAAATTTCCAGACCAAGAATTAGAGGTTGCTTGCTCAACTTATAATGTGTTGAATAAACCCCGTCTTAAGACAGAGCTTTCGGTATTATATTCTAACGCAGAATGCAGAGATTTACGTGGTGCAGTTCCTTTCCTAAAATTTATAATTTCTAATAATTTGGACGAGACAATGATCGAAACAAAGAAATTGCTGCAAATACTTGTGACAACGCCGATGACTACTGCTGAAGCGGAACGAAGTTTTTCCACCCTAAAGCGGATAAAAACATTTTTAAGGAGCACCATGTGCGAAGATCGATTAACGGCTCTTTCTATGCTGTCAATAGAAAAAAAATTCATCTCCGCCATACCAAATTTTAATGAAAAAGTGATCGATAAGTTTGCTGAAAATAAGGAGCGGCGTATTCCTTTAATAATTAAAAAAATTAATTAATATTTAACAAATTTTGGTAATAAAATATCTTTTCTCAGATTAGAATTTGACTAATAATTTTATAATGCAGAACACCCAAAAATATTTGCCACGAGCCGCCACTGGAAACGTATTTCTTTATGAAAAACTTGACGAAAAACAATTAGTACAGATTCGGTACCTATCTGAAGTATTATTTATGCCAGTTTTCAAAGATGGTATAAAAAATAATACCTAATATAATATGATTTATTAATTATCGAAAATAAATATTAAATTAAACTATAAAAATTTTCTAGTTAATTCTGTACCTTGGTAGAAGGTGGTAGTATTTTTTAGTACATATTTGGGGATTTTTTTTAAGTTTTGCATTAAAATACTGAACATTGGACTTCTATTAAAATGGACTATGCCCAATTTTTAAGTTATAAAATGTCCAAAACCAAACACAACTGGATATTGGTCTTGTTTCATGCACAAGTAGATGTGTGCAGTGAATGCGAACGACTCGGTACAAGATTAAGAGATAACAGTTTAAACGATAATGCCAAAAGAGTTTGTGCGGCAGAACTTCTTGTTCATAAGAGAAGAGCTAAAAAATTTTATAATAAACTGCAAGAAGTAACGAAATTGTCCAAGGAGAACCCTCACATTTTAGGAATCACGTTTGATTACATGCAGAATTTGCCTCTCCCAGTGTTACCCGTGCAAGAAATATTCTATTTAAGGCAGCTTTGGGTTTATTCCTTTGAAATCAACAATTTAAAAACCGATGCTGGTCATTTTTATATTATGTATCATGAGGGTCAAGCCTTGAAAGGTCCCAATGAGGTATGTACCTTCGTGAATGATTACCTATATTATAAATCATATACCCCAAGAAGTTCAAGAATTGCATATTTTCTCTGACGCATGTCCAGGGAAAAATAAGAACAACACGATGGTAAGATTTTTAATGGCTATACAAAGTAGTAAACGCTTCAAAATGATCTACCACCATTTTCCAATTCGTGGCCACTCCATTTTGCTCTGCGACAGGGATTTTGGGAGTGCGAAAAGATTAATCAGAAAATGTGATCGTGTATACGTCCTCGAAGAATATGAGGCAATGATTAAAAATTCAAAAAAAATACCATTTACGATAAGTATCATTTCTTACAGAGATATACTTGATTTTAAGAAATGGTGGCCGTCAGTCTACGAAAAAAACTTTTAAAATAGTCGCAAATGGAGTAAATGAAAATTTTACAATTTCCAAATACATGCAGTTTGTGTACCACGCATCAAATCCTGGCTACGTTTCATGCTTTGACTTTATAGACGGAGCTTCTTCATACAAGTTCAAGTTATTAAAACCAAATCAAAGTCCAAAGATTCCTACCAATAAAGCCTATTCCAATCCAGTTCCAATTAATTATAAGAAAATGATCGACATAAAGGTAATGAAATACATAGAGGGAGAACAGCTGGAGTTTTATTATCATATAACATCCTGGCCAACCACTAATATCGACGATGGTGATGATTCTGATAAACTATGATTATTTTTCTGTTTGTTTAAAAATATACAGGGTGTCCCCGTGACCGTGGAGAACCTTTGAGGTGGTGATAAAGGACACTTTTCTAAGACAAATTTTCAAATAAAATTTTTGCCCAAGTCCAAACCCTTGGGGGGTACCTCCCTTTAAAGCAATTTTTTGAATTTCTGATTTCAAACGGCCATAATAGCTCCGATATTATTGATTTTTTAAGGTTAATGGATTAGAACTTTTTTAAAGATCATTCGCTTGTCTACAAATTAGGTTATAACCCCTTATCGTCTAGAATCAACGGATTTCGAGTTATAAATTAAATTAAGGGAAAAAATGTTTAAAAAATTCTGTTTTTTTTTAAATTTTCTTGCGAACCCCGTATCTCTTAAACGAAACGTCTAAGAGAAAAACTAACGGCCCTATCCGGATAGGGAATTTAACGGGCTACAACTTTCGTTAAATACATTTTTTTGGACAACCAACCGTTTTCACAGAAACTCTGAAAATAATGAACAAGGTGTAGGTAAAAAATATAAATTCACATAATTACTAAAAATCTCAATTTGATTTATAGCATTTGTTTTAATGTTAAAACATTGTTAAAACGTATTAAATAATACCGTGCAACACCTTTTGAAAAGAGCACGCCTGTGTGCTGAAAATGAGGGAGGCCATTTTGAGCATTTATTAAATTAATTTTGTGAATTTATTTATTTTACCTCCACCTTGTTCATTATTTTCAGAGTTTCTGTGAAAACGGTTGGTTGCCCAAAAACATTTATTTGACAAAAGTTGTAGCTCGTTAAATTCCCTATCCGGTTTGGGCCGTTAGTTTTTCTCTTAGACGTTTCGTTTAAGAGATACGGGGTTCGCAAGAAAATTAAAAAAAAAACAGAATTTTTTAAACATTTTTTCCCTTAATTTAATTTATAACTCGAAATCCGTTGATTCTAGACGATAAGGGGTTATAACCTAATTTGTAGACAAGCGAATGATCTTTAAAAAAGTTCTAATCCATTAACCTTAAAAAATCAATAATATCGGAGCTATTATGGCCGTTTGAAATCAGAAATTCAAAAAATTGCTTTAAAGGGATGTACCCCTCAAGGGTTATTTGGATTTGGGCAAAAATTTTATTTGAAAATTTGTCTTAGAAAAGTGTCCTTTATCACCACCTCAAAGGTTCTCCACGGTCACGGGGACACCCTGTATATATCAAAAAATTCGTTTTTTTGCGCTTTATCGATCTGTATAAAAATCTCAAAAAGTGAAAAAAATGCACTTATGCCGTTGTTCCGAACTGGTACAGATTTAGTGAGCTCCTATTTACAAAAGTCTGCGTGAGATGGTGGCGATTTGAGGTTTCACCGCCCTTATCAAAATTGTTTTTACTCTGTGTTCTTATTTCTCATCATTCGCTTCGGTTAACCAATTTGCTATTTGGATCGATATAGTTTTTGATAACTCCTATTTTATTTTGTTCATTGGCAATTACAATCCATTTTCCGGCAGATTAGTTAATTGAGATTTAAAATATTGGAGCTGCTCTTCTTCTGAAATCCCTGCAATCATCCGTAGATTGACTCTGGATAATTTCAAGTAGTATTTTGAACGTTTACTGTATGGAGCTTTTATCGCTGCCCTTGCTTGTCTACATTCAGTTTCATTGGCCCACCTGCTGAAATGCAGTTCTAGGGTATGATGTTTTAGAAGGGTATCTAGGGTTTTGACGGTTGGCACAATCATCGGTTCAGGGCCGCAGGGATGACAATTTAAGCCGATTTTAGCCAGACCATCTGCCGTTTCAATACCTTCATTGCCTTGGTATCCCTTGACCCAATGAAGGGAAAGGACATTCTGATTTGATATCTGATTCAGGGCCCTAATGCATTCAAGCACCAGGCCATAGGTGATCTTATGGCTCATGAGTGCCAAAAGGACTGCCCTGCTGTCTGTAAATATCCCTTCCTGGTTTAATGTTAGCATTGGCCAGGTCAATCAAAAACTGTTGTCGGTCTTGTATCAGGAATATTTATAGTACTATTCCCATTCATTAATTGATATAATCTTTTGGGGACACATCGTCTTGTTACTTTTAATTTTTTTAAGGGTTCTCCATACTTCCGATCCACCTATGTAACTCCCTATTCGTTGGCATTGTTGTTCCCAGTAATAATTATTTTCTTTTGTAATCGCTCCACGCAGTTTTCTATTACTACTGCTCTTATAATTTTCTCTATAAGCACCAGTTTTATTTGAAAGCCACTTATTGTACAGTTTTTTATTTTATTTTCATTTATTAATTCTATGTTATGTTTTCTTGGACTCCATTTTCCCCAGTGCCTCTATTGCAACTTCTCGAAAAGTTTCTTTCGGAACTTGATGTTCATCTTGAATTTCTTCTCGAGTTTGATTATTATTTAGTTCATCTTTCAATCTATTGTGCAGTACTTGGCTCTTGTACTAGTGTCAATTTATACCTTTTATTTTCTATACCTGCTGCTCTGTTAGTGGATGCTTCCATCAGCTGGTGTTTAGCTTTGCCACCCAGAGCCGTAATAGCAAAGGTGAGGCGACTGAGGCATTTGCCTCAGGCGCCATCGCAATGGGGGCGCTAAACCTCAACAAAACCCAATAAACAATAGTTTAAAATTTTCAAAAGGATAAGAATGTTTTGGAGGCTGTGCATATACGTATTCAAATTTGACTTAGCATTATTCAGAACCATCAAAATTTTATTATTTTTTGTTGAATCTTTTGCGATTTTCGTCTGAAATCCGGGAGGGGGGCAGCAGATGATATTTTTCATAACTATCCCAGTACCGTTCTTCTTAATATCGAGGGACGTAAAAGTGAAAGTTTTTCTTTCGCAGTAAATTAATTTTTGCACTGCCCTGTAATGTCCTGGTTCCGGCAGCCTAAATGAGTTCCTGATAAGCATCCATTTGTTTTCATTACTCTAAGCCGGCACCGTAGCAAGGGTGATCGCAATGGGGGCGCTAAACCTCGACAAATCCCAATAAATAATAGTTTAAAATTTCCAAACTGATAAGAATCTTTTGGGAAGGAAGGGGCGCATATATTCAAATTTGCCTCAGGCGCCAGAAGAGCTTGCTTCGGCGCTGTTGCCACCTATAATTGGGAATAAAATATTTGCCAATACAAGATGGTGATCGGACCCACAATCAACAACACGTTTAACTCTACAATATCTTGGTATTATTCTTGAATCTTGTGTAAAATTAGTATGCCTTTTTAGAGGTCCCAATAAAGGGAATAAAATTTATTCCAGGTTGCCCCCATTTTTTACGCAATAAAACGCAATAATATTTATTGAAAATTTTAAATGTTTTAAATGCCCTCCTCTTCTGTAATCCATTGTTCTAAATGACACTACGACGACATGTAAAATCCACAAAAATGCAAGCTTTCCATCCGAAATGAGTAGTTTTAAAAAGACTGACGTTTGGGGTTTATTTACATAAATACTAAATTAAATTCTTAAAATAGTATTATATAAATTATATACGAATACGTGTGTATCGATAAAAAATTTATAATATAAACTTTTTGAAGTTTAATTTATTCCCAATAGTTGAAAATCATATATTCAAATAATATTTAAATATCAAATGTCAGATCCGATTTTTGAAATCAGAAATTCAAAAAATTGCTTTAAAAGGAGGTACCCCCCAAGGGTTTGGACTTGGGCAAAAATTTTATTTGAAAATTTGTCTTAGAAAAGTGTCCTTTATCACCACCTCAAAGGTTCTCCACGGTCACGGGGACACCCTGTATATATTGCTGTGATATTTTGTTCAGATTTTGATTTTTGTGCTAATTGCTCGATAAGGGATGATTTTTGGGTCATTTGTTCAGGATTGGAATACTCATGAGGCCCTTTCATTTAATCAGACCATAATGGGTAGTTGATTAGTTGTATCTGATTTCTCCTTGATCTGAAGAATTAACTAGCTGCTTTGACTCAGAAAGATGAAGGATGCATCCGCTATTAAAACCCTGAAAGATAAAAGGAATTAGGTTGTAAAAGATAAATATTGGTTATTGTAGTATTTAATTTTAAAAAATGAAATAACAAATTAAATTGATTTATTTAGTTGTGAACATAGGATTTTTGAATTTTAAAATAAGTGGCGGTTCGCGGGAAAATGCATGCGCGAGTGAAAACGTTGGTGTGGGTAATTTTGGAAAGATTGATAACGGAGTAGAAAAAGAACTCTAGTTCCGTCCATGGGAACGGAAGGACGTAATTGTGGAGACTTGGTAAACGTTCACGGTGACGTTGAGATATAACTTGAATTTCGTCCATGAAATAGGGACGATGTAAATTGAAAATTTGGTTAACGTTCACGGTAATGTTAAAACGTGCTGGAAGTTTTTCTTTGAAAGAGAAGATATTCTAATAATTAATTTAATCAATTCGATGGTATTTATAATTTATAATTGAGAATTTAAAATTTGGAAGAAAGTTAATTTATGGAAAATTTTGGAACCAATGGAATTTTGATGGTTATAATTTTTTTGATGAAATTAAAGAAAATTATCATAGAAGAGATTAAGTTTACTTACCTATGATTGATCGTGGTCCAAGGAAGGAAGTTTATGGAATAGTTCTTCTTATTTGATGTGTCCAAGTTAAAATCAGGAGCGGCTTCCAATCACGGCGATACCAATCTTTCACGTGCGACGATTTAAAGAAGGAGAGAGTGCGAGAGGACATAAATTCTCCGGTAAGAAACTTTGTTGTGCGTTGCATTTTTACTCGCGTATAGACGAATTTGTTTACATTTTAAATTTGGTTGCGCATAAACTTTGGGGTGGTATTAATGTTTCTTGTACGATTTAATTTGTTAATAATGAGGAAAACCAATATTTGTTTTTAAGAATTTTATTGTGTTTAATAAATTCATTTATTTTTCAATTGGTAGCGTATGAGTTTGATTTCAAATTTTTGCAGTTATAGATCAAAGAGAAAAGCAGATGCAATTTTGATATTTTCTTTCTATCAAATAATCTTTATGAGAAAGATTGTAAGTGAGTTAATTTAAGAGAGTTCCAATAGATTACATGAACCCACCTTTTGACCCTGAGATTCTCATTGCTGATCAAGGAAATTTTAAATTAGAGAAAAAAATGCCGTTATTCAACCCTCGCTATAATAAGATAAAAATTCAGTAATTAACACGGCAATATGTATGTATAACGGATTATTTCTATAGCTGTATAAAATATAAAATATGCTTTACCATACAATATTCTTTTATTTTTTGCAGTTTTTACCTAATTGAGATGATTAAGAACAGTACAAGTCCCAATTTGTTTTTGTGAATATATCAACTATGCATCAACTGACAAATTTTATTTTTAGTTTAACGGATGTCTAAAAACTTATCTGTGCATACCAAACCTGTAAGAAGCATAACAATCAAAATAAACAGTTTTTTTAATTTCCTCAACATTTAAACTTCTGGACATGTACTGTTCTTAATCTCGCCGATTCATAAATATAATATGGGACTTTGAAAATTGATATTTTTATAGAAATTAAAAAAACCTATACTTCCCAACTAGCACCAAAGTAGCGATTTTATAGGACTTCGAAATCAAAATTCGGTTCGGTACTTCGAAAATCGGTATTTTCATTTTTGTTCGTTATAACGAAGTTATACAGTCTATAGACTTCTATAGTCCATTCGTTTTAAGTCATGGTTTTAAGTATGCAGAGGTGCGTCACTGAACGACAAATGAAATTTGCTATATTTAAATTTTAACCAATCACCGTTGGTGTTCGAGGCCACACCTCTGCATACTTAAAAACGAATGAACTATAGTGTAGTTGTAGTGTGTATCCACCTTTAGTTAAGAATAAATTATTAGTAAGCATATTATTTAGCAAGCATGCAAGTATTATGAATGTGAATGTATCGGAGTAGTCGAGTGGTAGAGTAGTGATTGATAAGTCGTAGCGTTAGGAGAGAATCCTTACTGTATCTAATGTAAATGTATAAAATGTACAAAGTGAAATTAAATAAAATATTAAATATTAATTCAATGGAGTTCTTAATGAATACAAAGTGACCCAAAAGAACGAACTTATCACATAGTTAAATATATGTATATCGTTATATATTCGAGTTCTACTGTATTTTTATCCTATACCATCTTTCAAAACTGACATAAAATATACTACACATACCATAAATGTGATTTCTTTGGAATTATACATAAAAAATGTAAAATAATATTCAATTAAGAATTTTTCAATAACTGAGATTAAATACTGTGATAGGAAAAAAATTATCCGTGAAATTCCACAAATTATGTTAATCAAATGGGAAAATTAGAAAAGCTTTGAGAGAACGGAAATTGTCACCACAATTTTTTTTATTTATTAGGAGACATTTTAGCGATTGGAAATTTTATCGAGAATACATATGGTTAATTTGTTTTTGTGAGCACTTACTACTTTATAATATATTATGCTGTAAAGCAGTGTTAATAAGAATGATAACTGCAGGCGATAATCCTGCAGGAAAGTGACTTGGTTTCGTTTTTAACCAGTTTTGAATTTAATCAAAATGGAATTATAATAGACAGCATATGGCCATATCTTTGGTATGATGGTTTCATAACAGTTTTGTGAGGGTTTATAGCTTACCAACTGCTTATATGAAAGCTCTCGATCATTCCAATTGGTTTTATAGTTCAAATGGTCTTATTGATAAGTTCTGAGAACCTACTTGAAACCTAATAATAAAACCGTTTAGGATTAAAGTTTATTTACACTTGTAAAGCTTTTATAAAGTCACAAATGTTGCGAAGACAAAGCTCTTTGGATCTGGTAACTTTATAATTGCTTTATAGCACTCTTTATAGTTGCTTCATGGTATAACCATAGAGAATAATTTTAATAAGATTTGATAATTTTTTTTCTGGAACCCATACAAACCTCGTAATAAAACTGCTTGGACTTCTAAACTAATCCCTCCCGTAATAACTTTTATAAAACCAAAGTCGTGAAGGGTTTTCAAATATCTGTTTAAAGTGTTTCTATAAAACCAGCTTGTACCAGTTGATTTAAAGAGCATTTTATAATGCTTTCATAAAACCTGTAAAACCTAACATGATCTTGTCTAATATTAAATGTTTCTTATAAAACTGGTTAAATTTGTCAGATTTCTTCATAAACTGGATATACTACACCATAACTGTTTACAATAATAATTTGATTCTAAAAATTTATTTAATATCAGATAGTTTAAATACAGATCACATAGTTTAAAGAAAGTCATGGTTTTAATTATTAAAGATTAAAATAGTAGTTTTAAACAAGTAAAAACGGTTTTAATATTGTTCTATTGAATTAGAATTGTTTTGTGTATTAGGAAGAAGTCGATATAATAAGAATTTCTTTTATGTAATCACAGACATGATAAGATCAATGAGTTTTATGGTAATTTTACTGAAGAAAGCAAAAATTTTAATATTTCTTCGAGGTATTTATCTATTTTGAAAATTATTGAAATTACTAAGTTTAATAGGACCTTTTCAACAAAATATTAATATCAAAGTTACAAGAAAGCACAATCTCTTGCAAATTTGAAAGAAGTGGAAGTATATTAGCAAGGAAGACATATTATTATTTTTTTAATACAAATTGAAAGTTTTCAGATATTTATAAAATTTACCATTCTTGTGTTATAGTATTTTCAGTAACATTTGATCCGCATTAATTTTTTAAGTATACTTTAATAATAATTGCATTCCAAACTGCAAAAATAATTAGATGTGATATAAAATGTCAAATCAGAAATAACCCATTTAGTTTTATTATATAAAAATTAGAACACGTTAAAAATCTATACGGTTTTAATCTAAACCATATTAGAACCGATTAAAACCATATAAGTTTCTGAAATATATTTTGGTTTTATGAAAGCTATATCAACTGATTTTATAAATGATTATTCACAACGTTTTACAAATTCTTTGCAATTTACTATTCCTTTTGTGGTTTTATGGAGGTATTCAGGAAGCTGCAAAGTGCATTGGAAGTAAAACCAAGCGGTTGCAATATGGTTTTAAAAAATAGTCCTAGGATACTTTGTCGAATGTTTCCAGCTGTATAAGAGCTGTAAAGTCGTAATTAAAATGTTTTTTAGACAAACAGTTTTATTCTGCTATGTTATCAGATACTCCTGTATACCGCGATAAAACTTTAATTGTTACTCTTAAAATGTAACTTAAAAACTTACCAATATTAAATAGGTAGGATTTTAAAATTTTAAATAATTGTATAACTTTTTTTTAACTTTGTATAGAGGTCAGAATACATTTTACCAAAGGATTTGATATTTCAATGAAATATTTATCTATTTCAGGATTCAGGATCTTGGATGATGTTCGACAACTCGGGGGTATTTAATAAATTAATAATAATAAATTGCATATTGGAAAGCAGGAAAAAGGTAAAGCTTTTCTATTATTACCACAAAAAAAATGAGACACCTCTTTCTCGTTCAGCTTTCATCTGGTCTTCCCACATAAAAATAAAATGATGAAATGAGGTATTTTGTTGCTGTTGCTAGGTTGTAATATTTTATTTCACTTGAAAGTGAACAATCTCAGTTGTACACATTATAATGATGAGCATTGACAGCTTTTTTCTTTTGGTATTTGAGAGTATCTTGATATTTTGCGTGGTAACTTAAACGGATCATTTGGTGAAGGACTCAACTTCGGAGACGGGCATTGAACGGAAAATTGAATTATTTAAGGAAAAGTAGTATTAAAAATAAACTTGAGTCCATTAACAAGAAATTTAATAAAAGATCAAAGGAATAGGAACTAGTGGAAAATAAGCATCGAATGTCAGAAGATATTATAGTAAATCGACACGTATATATCTATATACTATATACAGGGCAAATCAATAGTGTTGGCTTTTTCGATTAGCCTATATTGTATACAATTAAGGATATTCTATTGAAAATTTTTTTTCCACGTTTAATAAAAGGAAATATATAAAAAAAATAGCGGAATCGTTTTGACTAACGTGTTGCCAAGTTTTATTAAAAATTCTTAAGGATTAGAGAGAAATTATTATGAATTTTTAAATATGCATACGAAAACGAAAAACTTCTCATAAATTAAATAATTGCACGGTAATAATAATAAATTAACAAATAATGGGAAATTTAAATATGAATCAGAATCTGTAAAATAATTCAGGGTCGTTTATTAAAAAAACCTTTAATTAATTACTGTGCTCTTCAAATACATAGAACAATAGCTATACATGCTAAGTACGTAGACTTATTACGTAGTTGTAATTAGATTATAACTTTTCAATTTGTGGAGTGGAAAGCATCCATCATTGTACCTGTACCTAAGGTTAACAAAACAATCTTGTGTGAGGAATTTAGACCAATAAATACAGTTCCTGTGTACGAAAAAATATTAGAGTTGGTGGTCAAGGATCAATTAATGAACTACTGCGATAAGCATAAGGTGATAGTATCAAATCAATCAGGTTTTAGAAAAGGTCATTCATGCGAATCTTTACTTATTAACGTCTGTGATAAATGGTTTAGACTTTAGAAGTATTGATGATGGTGAGATTGTTTTGGCAGTATTTTTAGATTTTAGGAGAGCATTTGAAACTATAAACCGCTCGTTATTATTAATGAAATTGAGAAAGATTGGTATTGGTTTTCGAATGGTTTGCATCATATTTAATGGATAGGCATCAAAAGGTGAAATTCAGGGGGGTTATATCTGACAAGGTGGAAGTATTCCATGGAGTTCCACAAGGCACGGTGTTGGGTACCATTCTGTTTATAATTTATATAAATGACATACAGAAAAGTATAAAAAGTTGTGAGGTTGATCTATTTGCCGATGACACTATGATTTATATTGTGGGAAAAGATATTGGTGTTATGTTAAAGAAATTAAATTCTGATTTAGAAAATGTATACGAATGGCTTTGCGATAACCAACTTTCAATTAATGTCAGTAAATCCAAATACATCGTCTTCACAGGCAGAGGCAAATCAAATAGTACAGACCGTTCAAATTTAAATGTGTATATTAATAATTGTAAACTAGAGTATTCTAGTGAAGTGAAGTACTTGGGAGTTAAATTGGACCAAAATCTGAATTTCCATGGTCATTCAGACTATGTTATGAATAAAATGTCTAAGAAAGCTTATCTCCTGAGTAGGAATCTTTCTATGGGTACAAAATTCCTTTTATATAAAACTATTGTTTCGCCACATATTGAATATTGTTCTACCATTTTGTTTGGTTTGCCGGCATACCGTTTTCTAGAACTGCAATGCATCCAGAATCGATGTATGAAGAGCATACTGTCATGTGATAGATACACCTCAATTGAATCGATGCTGCAAAAATTGAACTTAATGAGTATTAGACAGAGGGTTATATTTAACACAATGGTGCTTATATTTAAAATTAGAATGAAGCTGGTCCCTGAATACTTACAACATAATTTGAAATATGTCTAGGATGTACATGGGCATAATACACGTCATAAAAACAACTTTAATGTTGAAACTTTTCGTACCAATAAAATGAAGAATTCTGTTTTCTCTGATGGACTTGTGAGGTTTAACGGGTTATCTGAAGAAATTAAGAACTGCACCATTGTTAAAAGTTTTAAGACAAAGTTGATTCAACAGTTGATGTTAGTGGGCCGGTAATAATTTCCAGATTTATCTTGTTGCTTTTGTTGGTTTATTTTTAAATTCTACGATATGTATGTAGTATGTTGTGCAATAATTTGTAGTTTTTTTTGTGTATTTTTGTTTTGTACTATTTTTATATAATTAAAGAAGGATATTATTATTAACATTTTTTTTCTGATATTTTGAATCTGGTGGTGAGGGAGCTTATCGAATCGGCCAACGTTATTAATTTACATATCGTTAAATAAAAATGGTTCTTTTAAAAATTGAGGTTTATTTATAAATCTCTTTACATGTACATAAGAAATCATTCGGTGTTTTTATTTTTATAATAGCATTATAACTGTTGGCAGCTTTTAAAATGTAATTTATACATTTTATTATAACAAATACATACACTTTAAGAAATAAAACTAAAACATATTTTTGGTAATTATAACATAAGCTTCACTTACCTAAATAATTTATATATATTTTTTAATTCTTTATTTTACTTATTACTGAAATTAGTAATCTTATCTTTTCAACCGATCTGAAAAATTTAACAATATTAATCACAATAATTGTGGATAAATTTTTAACGACGTATAATATAGGCCTCTAGGAATCGTTTATCGTTAAAAATAAAATTTTTCGTTAAAAGAAATTTTTTTAGATATGTTGAAACTGTAAAAATCGGTTTTACTTTTATAATTTTTTTAACTATTTCGGTTAATACAAAATTCAATCTAAATTTCATTTATACATCTAAATTAGTCACAATTTTATTAGATATTTGGCCTAACTTTTAATTATTTAGGTGCACTCAAAGTTATGGTAATAAAAACAGCCGCTAAGCCATTTTAATTAATAAAATTGTGAGCCGGCTTTTAATATACAATACAGAACACGTGATAATAAATATTTTTTTATTTTTTTTACATTCATTTAATCACTATTTTGCTTAGTGTCTTTTTGGTGTGACATCGTAAAATAACACAAAAGTTTAAATTTACACTAATTTCGTTAAGAGCGTTGCGCTAATAAATCCTAATCTAACCGTTCGGTACGTCTAAGATTTAACCATAAAAATGTTCTAAACGCCTAAATATACTTTTCGGACAAAACTAAATTATTTTCAAAAAAATTAGTCCGAAATAAATTTGTTTCAGACTTATTTTTAATCTTAACATTAAAACTTTTTACTTTGTAAAAACTTTATCGTTGAGCACTTCAATATGAAACACCTTAAATTTGACATAAAAACGATTATCGAATAATTCAAAATATGCCTACAAAAATTATTTCATTTGTAGTGGATTGCTCCAAATTTGAGTGAGATGTAAAATTTTCTTACGGTACCTACTTATTCGTTTTTATCTCTTATAACATTTATCGCAATAAATTATAACAAATGTAAGCATCAAGAAAATTGTTTTGAGCATTTTCTTCAGTTTATTGGTAAATTCATCTTACGAACAAGGGGGATCAAATAACGAAACCGATTAAAAATTTTAAATATTTATTACAAATGGAAGGAAGGAAGGAAGGACTTAATCGTTCTTACCTTCCCCCTGTTTCCGCGCTTTCCTACATTATTCAATATTTTCAGAACTTTCAAACGAATTTAATAAATCAACTAGAACAGGCTGAATTCTTTTAACGTCTGCTTATTTAGATTGATTACAATTTTGTGATTAAAATCATATCGATAACTTAGTGTATGTATTTTAGGTGCCTAAATGTTGCAGTTCCAGCATTAAATAAATAATTTAATTGAACAAATTAATCACATCCAACTGCCGTTGAAAACCGACCCATTATTTCAAGTTTGTAAGGTCGTTTACTTAATTATGGTGGTTAATAATGGGAAGGATTATAACGTTGAGCTTTACATGAAATATCGTTCTCTTCCGTTATACATTGAGCGAGAGCTAGAAAAAATTAAATAAAGAGTTTTGTTTAAAATAAGCTATTATATGTTGGTACGATTCAAAATATTGGTGGGCCCATCCGATTTTCTTATTATCCACTTATTCAAAGTGGAATTAAAATTTAAAAATTAGCAAGCTAAGCAAAAAATCAAAGTTGAATAATTATTGGTGCATGTTATTTGTAATATAATTTTATTTTAGACATTTTATAGTGGATAGCGTTTGGAAGAATTTTAGAGCGAGATACAATTTTAAATTAAAACTGGGGATTAGGTACTTTGTGGCAAATAATGAGTCGATAGCACCGATTGTTCTGAAACACAAGGAGCGATGGAAAGGAATTTATTGTGGTTTATAGTAAAAGATATTTCCTATCATTGTAAATTTTTCATTTCCTCTATCCATCCTTCACGTAAAACTTTAGAAACATATAGAACGAATGTTACATCATTGCACACATCGGCATCGGGTTTTATCAATAATTTAGCTTCTTATTACCTATTAATTTATTATTTTATTTGTTAAATTCTTATGATATCTCTTATTCTAATTATGAACCCTGTATTACATATTCCAAAAAGTATAAAATCAAAACTATTTAAAAAAATTTATTGTGCGCATTTTGGATTAAAATATAAACGAGAACCTGACGAAAATTTTAGAACGTGAAAAAGAAAGTTTTGGATTTTTGTACTTGTAGGAGGCAGCAAATCGATTTCTTTAAATATTTAACGATTTTGGTAAAGTAAACTTATAGAAGTTCTTTTACCATATCAATAATTAGTGGCTTAATTTAATTTTTTTATTTTGTTAAAATTGATAATTAAAAGTAGTATATTAGTTATCCTTGAATTATTAATGTAAAAAAAATATTTAAATGATTAGATTGTGTTTATCTCAAAGTATATTCCAGTTATTTATTTCAAAATAGCAAAAAATTATTTACTATATCTAAAATTTTCAACATTCTTTAGCACCGCGAGGAGAGAAACTTTTTTTTTGACGTTACTGTGTGGTAATGCCTTCCACAAATGAATAAAAAATATAAATTTTTTTTGGTATTCGCTTTCGATTTTCGTGGTTTCTTACAATAATTATTTTCCGGCTCTAAACTAGAAAATTTTGATGTAAACATAAAAGAAAAAAATGTGCAAAACAAATGATTTCAAAACGGATATTAAAGAAATATTTTCGCCTCAATATCAGCTTAATATTATTTCAAAAATTAGTTGTTAGTAATAGATGTAGTTTTAAACTTTTGTATTACATTCAAACGGAAAACGAAGGATAAAAGGTATACGTCTACACAAGGCATTAACAAACAAATACTTTCTCTCTTACAGCATTTTATCTAAAAACGTCGATAAAAAATAATTAACAAAATATCAGTTCTATAGTGGCGCAGCTGTATGTGGTTTATCAGTCGTCGCCGCAATTTCAGATAAACGTATGTCTATGGGTATACGATCGTCGTAAAGCGTTGGTGCTTGCAGAATTATTCCTGCCGTTCCCACTAATACTGCTAACGTAAAAATCCATAAAAATAGCCGATCCAAAACCATTGCCACGTACTTCCAATCTTCTTTCACCTGAAAAATTATTAAGCATTAAATTTTTATAGGACCACTACCACTTAGAAGCTATTCAAGAGTATACAGTTTACGATGTTTCCTCATGAGTAAGCTATTTTGAGATTTTCGCGAAAACTGATGTAGGTAATTATTATGAAATGTCGTTACAGCATCCGAACAGTTTCTTTCATTGCCTTTTTGTTTGTCTCCCAACAAAGTAATAAAATTTACTGTTCGGAATCAGCAATTCAATTTTTGCTGTGTATTCACGGATACCACTTTCACGATGCAAAACTAATCAAAACTGCTTCTAAATTAACACACGGATTGCTTTCAAGTGGTCATATTGAAAAGACAAGACGGAATCCAATTATTTAAATAATTCTTGTACTTGTATTGCAAAATCCGTATTGCATTATTTGCTTCTAAATATTATAAAACGTACATAAATTTTAAAAATAATTAAATTACTTTGGCTGAGCTTGAAAAATCTCTAATGATGATTAGTATTATAATCTTCTTAAAACAACATTTAATTAAAAAGTTTTTAATAATACGGATTTATTTAATCTTTTTGGTAAACTGCGGCTTGTTTTCACCCATTTACAAATAATAAAACTTCTTTAGACTTAACAATTTCCGATAAATTAAAAACGAAAATTTTAGTTTCATAAAATAGATTCCCGAAGTACCTACAAATCTATTATTGGAACGTTACAATATAGCGTCCGGGAATTTCTTTTTGATTTTTAAAATTTAAATTGCTGTGCCAGGTTGTGTCGGTTTTCAAATTAATTTTTCCGTTCTTAATTTCCGCTAAAAGCAAAAAAACTGTTTTGCACTCTACTGCCCCATTTTTGAAAAATTAGATTTTTGTTTGATTCTATAGATTGTGCTACTTCTTCTGAATGTCTATCTAAAGTTTCGGTTTGATATTACGAACCAATTCCGAGAAAATAGAAAATGTTGATATCTCGATAGCCCCCCAGTTTCAAAAAAATTAATCTTTTTGCTCCAGTTAATTCTACGAGTTTTGATCTGAATGCACTGCTAGAATTCAAATTTTTCAAAAAATTTTTGGGAGGCTATCATCAAATTGTTTTTTTTTAGATTTTCCAGAAAACCGTTCACTATTTTAAATTGAAATTCTAGCACAATGTTCAGAACAAGTAGCACAATCTACTGAATAAAAAAAATATTTTTTTTTCAAAAGTGGGGACTAGAGTGAAACACAGTTTTTTTTTGTTTTTAGCGGAAATTAAGAACGTAAAAATAACTTTAAAACCGACACAACCTCTGGTACAACAATTTAAATTTTAAAATTCAAAAAATGGGGGGCCAATTTCACGGATGCTAGAATATAATTCTTTTAACCATAACACTAAATTGTGACGAGTATGTACATAAATCAAATTTGTTCAAATTAATTAAGTTACACCTAACCGATGAGGCCGTAAATTACGAACATGTCTATGTTTTTATTCTATACTTTTCTCGCTTCATATTTTTTTTGTAAAATCACTTTTATAATGCTTCTAATTTGCTCCGCAATGTCTGTAAAAGTTACTTTTGAAATTGTTAAAGTTTATATGTGAACAATTTTTTTACTAGAATTTTGACAAATGTTTCGTTATTAGGTTAGAATGACGGTAAACTAATAAAAACTGTGGATTTAATTACGGTTGGGTTAATGTAGAAGTTGATGTACAAACTTCATTCAAAGTCTTCTTTATTTACTTTTAAGTTTTAAAAATATAAATTTCATTAGTTGAAGAAAAATTGCGGGAATTGAAAACTTATGCTTTCTATTTACTTTTAACTTGATCTAAAAAAAAAGATCTCGATACATTACTTCTTATTCTTACTGTTTTCAATTTAATTTCTTTACATTTAAATAATTTATTAGCAATATTTATTAGTAATACGAGTATATACCAATGCGGTATGAATATTACATAAGTATTTTTTTAACCCGTATGATTGGGTCGGTGGTAGTGTTTTTTTTTATTTAATTAATTGGCAATTGGCAAGAGACGATTCTTCCAAACATTTCTCAACACGAGGTGGAACTATAAATAAAAGTGGGACAAGCAGGAAGCGAGGCCGGAGCGGTTCTCAAATTTCTGACTCTTGAAATGACCCCAGAAAACCATAAAAACCTACCACAAAGGTAAACCAATAATGATCCTCAGTACAACTTAGAAAGTTTTGGAAAGGCTAATATATTTTGTACGACAATATCGAATATCATAAATCTAATAATTCTTCCATAAGAGTAAGCAGGATTTCGACCGTAACGTACATACGAGTATGTAGTAAGTAGTTACATCGATAAGGTGAGAGAATACAGTGGTATTTTTGGATCTATCAGTCGTATATAACATTGTCCGGAGCAGAAAATTATTGTGGAAGTTAATTACTGCATTATCAGATATTTAAGATCTACAATTTAATAGGTAATGTGTTAAACTGAATGGTCATACCGTAAGGATTCGATCAAGAATGATTCTGGAACCCATTATCTAACTTCAGATGGCAATGCTTTGGATTGATTCCAACCATCCTTTTGAGGTACAAAAGAAAAACTATCTGAAAACGTATACAAATATCTCAGATGTCTTAAGAGATACGAAATCCATTAAAGTAGAATAAAGTTGGGTATTTTTATTTTTTCCAATTATCTGAAAAGAAATGTGACCCATCATTAATTTTTAATTTAGAAGATATTGCAAAAAAATAAAAGATCATAATTTTCCTTTTAAATAATTGAAAACTAATAAAAGTGGACATTTTCAACAACAATTGCGTTATTGAGATGGCGAAAAAACAACAATCGATTCTTTATAGGGCTCCCAAAAACAGAATTTATTTATTTGAAAAACGGTCACCCTGTACCGTGCTGTTAATTTTGCTTTAGGGAATGGAGACTGTACCCAAATCCCTCAAAAAGAAAAGGGGCTTGTTTTTATATAAATAATAAGGCAGCCAGCACCAAGCTGTTAATCGATTTCAACGGATATGATATCATTCCGGCTCTTTACTGATTACACAATTACCGGTGTTGTGTTACACCTACAACAGGGAAGCATTGTGGAAGGAATGTATGTATGTTACTTGTAACCAGCAGAGATGTACATTTGATAAGCGAAAGTCTAACTCTACCTAACAGCATTATAATATATAACATACACCACGGAAATCAAACCCGTAAACCTTGATACAAGAAACTTATACATACTATACATCGTGATCCACAACACCTCGGACAAACTTCGAAAATCACTGAATTTTAACAAAACACAATTTAGTATGCCGATTCTAAGAACAAAACGAGAACAGAAAAGCAAAAGAGAGAAATAAAAACAAATCGTAATTTTGTGAGTTACAAGATGTCAAAAAATCTTAGACTGTCCATACGAAAATTGGCTCGTGAAATTGAAATCGCGCGAGAGTCTGCTCGACGAATAACTAAAAATGTGCTTTATGTGCTTACGCTACACCGCACCGCTGCTCAAATATGAGGAAATTTCGTTTTCACTGATGAAACAATTTTCACCATAGAATAATTTCACAATCGTCAAAATGAGAAGTATTTGTCAGAAAAGGCACCCGGACCTGTGCTATCGTTGCCCATCGCCAATACCTCAAATCTGTCATGGTTCGGGGAGGTAATTTTGCTATCGGTAAAACATCTCTGGTTTTCTTGGAAGACGGGGTTAAAATCAATAAAGAAGTGTACCGCCGGGATATTTTAGAGGCTGTCGTACATCCGTGGGCCCAACAGCACTTTGGCGACCAACATTGGACCTTTCAACAAGACTCTGCGACTGTTCATAAAGCAAAAACTACGCAAGAGTGGTGTCGAATCAATTTTCCTGATTTTGTCAGTTCCGCTCCGCCTCCCGTACTCACAGGAACTCAACCCCATGGATTAAGCCATATGGTCAATTTTAGAGGCCGGGGCCTGTGCAAATCCCCACAAAAGTTTGGAATTGCTGAAGCAATCCTTGCGTCGGGAATAGGACCATACATCGCTGGAAGAGTTGCGATGTTTGGAACTCTGCAAATTTTGAATTTAAATACATATTTTTATTAAAAACGTTTGTCCGAAGTATTAATTGTGGGTCATGGTGTATATAAAATATTACAGTTCAACAATGTCATGAGAATTGTGTCTGATATAATTATAGCTACTCTTAGAGAATGGCTAGTCAGTTACTTAGAGAGAGGGAACCTAAAGATATATAGGATTTCTAATCCACGAACACTTCAAGTCTTTAGGATAAGCAGATTCAAGTCGAGGCGGAATCCATTATCATAAATAAACCTACAGCTGTAATTGCAGAGAGAACTTCCAGCCTCATTGCTTTACCAATAGTACCAAACCCGAACTGTCGGCTTTTTATCTGTACGAGTCTCTCTAGTCTAAAATCTCCGAGATATTTCACTTGGTTGCACTTCCAGATGGCACGGGTATAAAGAATAGAGTTTTATAATATTCCGGTCTAAATCATTTTTGTCATCGTGGAGTCAGGAGTGGAAATATTGAATGGAAGACTATATTGGCTTCAATCGGTACTTCTTTATTATGGAACACAAAATAAATGTAATTTTAAATTAGCGTTACTAATAGTTAGGTACTCGAAATTTCTTTTCATAGGAAAAAAACCACCAATAATAATTATTGTATTTTGTCATCAAAAATTTTACAAATATGCCCGGTTTTAAAGTTAGCATTTGCTCATCTGGAGTGATTTAAAAATCGATTACAAGATTCTAAACCGACAAACATATTGTTGTACAAGTAGAGTTAACTAAAGCCTATAAAAATAATTGTCGCTGTTTTAAATCTCAATACTCGTATAATAAAACTTGTATATCCCAGTAGAAAAGGACTAAACGACGTCGCCGTCGTTTAAATTTTAAGAATCAGAGGATCTTCTATTAAAATTTTCCAATAATAATTAAACGAACATATTATGTGCCGAGTTTAATGTGTTAAATTTTGGGTTTAATACTAAGCGACATCATTGAATAAGTTCGGGATCCAGGCTTTCAAATTCGAAGCGCTGTGCTTAATAAAGATTATCTGGTTTATTTGAAACAAGATTTAGTTTTAAGTGCGTTTTCAAAATATTATTATAATAATGTTTTATGCGATATTATTACAATCGTATAATTAAACGAAATTCGAGATTAAAATTCGTTACAATTGTTATTTTAATTAAAACCTTGTTGGTACTACATAAACTGAGAGGGTCTAATTTTTGAATGCAAGTCTTGAGGCCACGATGATTTAGCTTGCCAACACAACGAGAAGGCAATTAACTAAAATGCCGCAGTAAAATTTTTTATAACCCAAACATGAATACTTACTCTAGTCGAGTCTTCTTCTCGCTTCGTATGATCGGCTATAAATCTAACACCGTCAATAGCTTTATGCACTTCCGGGCAGTTATGCCAAGAGTGCTTTCCTCTACATAAAACATCTTCGAGAAGTCCCGCGCCTAATTCGCTTCCTAAGTCTTCCACCAAATTAGCCGAAAAGGATGGAGGTGGAGTGGTCCCGTGAATTCGACAAGCACTTAGAGTGGCAGCCTCCAATTCTCTAATAAACGAAAATCATTTATTTATTTATTTGTACCTAATACATTTTAGTAGGACTTAATGATTAGGTTAATAGGTATTATTATAAAAGTGGAAATAAGGGAGTTTAGAAATATAATTAGACATGTTTCACCTCGGTGTAAGTTCATCTCTGGAGCTTGCGCTTGGAAAAAGTCCCGAGGGATCATCTGGAAAATTTCCGGAATCCGGATACAAATCCGCATCTCTGAGCTCTAGACCGTTACATGTTCTCACCATTACTCGGTGTCTAAAATTTATCATCGATATAAATTGATGTTAATAATCGGAATAAATTTGAATAAGTAGTAATCAAGTTGTTTATACTTACGAAACATATCTTCGTCTATCGATTTGATAATGTGGTCTTCGCATTACTAAAAGTCGAGGAAGTATGTGTATGAAAACACGTCTCACCCACGGTGACATTGTGTGTGTTTGGGGAGATCTAAAATGAACATTGAGCACCACTACCGTTACGCATATACTAAAAAAAACAAAGAAAGGGTCCAAGATTATTAATTTTAACAAAAAAGCGACGATTAGAAAATCACTTACCTAAATGTATCTAAAATCATGGTAAATAGTACAAATTTTCCGAGTAGAGGAACCACTAACGAAGTGGGTGGAATAATTTCGGCTAACAGCAAGAAGAACACAGTGAGCGACAATAAAATGGAGATTGATAAGCTAACCTAAACAAAAGAAATCTCACTTAACATTTTTCATGTTTGAAAAGAAAACAACAAAGCAATTCTTTATTGTGGTTAACAAATAATGAATAGCCACGAATTGCTTGTACGTTTCGCTGTTGCCGAGGAAATTAATGCTTGAAAATTTGCCTTATTGCATAATTTGCAAAACTCCCAAGTTAATAAAATGTGTTGCAGAACACATTCACCTAAATTTGATTATTTTCAAGATAAACCGTAAAATACCTGAAAGGCAAGTTAATGAGGTGAAAAGATGTTGGTTTCGTTTTACTTTAAAGGACTTGAACATAAAATTACTTCTCCTCGAGTAAATTATCTTTATTATTCTTATTCGATCATTTTTGTAACGTTCAAATGTTATATACGCATTTCTTATTATTTAATAAAATATAAAATCAGAGTAATATTTTATTGGAAAACGTTTTTTAAAATTCTTTTAACGTAGTATACAAATAAAATTTCATTAAATTGTAAATATAGAACATTTCAAGATGGATTGTTAAACAAATGTCATACACATTTATAAATGTTAAGAAGCTGCGAGCCTTTGCCGTTTTCATGAAAGCTCTCTCTATAAATATATTACTAAACACTAGGGTTTAAAAGTGAATTATATTTTTTTTCTTTAAAATGTCGTTTTTGAAAAAATAAGAAAAAATTATATCGCATTCAATTTACGAAAATAAAGCAACTTTTTCCAAAATTTAATATTCATTAAAAATGTTCTGAAAGGTAATTTTTTTACCTTTTCTCCACTGTCTGAGGGCAAATAGAACACGAGAACCGTTAGAAACGAAATTCCCATACAGGGAATGATAAGATTTACGGTATAAAATAACGTTTTTCTTCTCATTGTTATGTTGAACGTAATGTCCAAGTAGGGCTCATCACAGCAAGTGTAAAACTTTTCGTTTCTGAAAAAAAGTAACAAGATTAACACAAAAATTCTTTTTTCTTTTGTCACGTCTTTTACTTTATTTTGAATTTTGTTTACAACTAAATTAAACAGGGTTTTACGTGATTAAATCGCCCACAGCGTATTTTTAAAAAAATTCAATCGTTTAGTTTTTAAGTACTACTAATAGTACAATTTAAATGTGTTTAAATATTTTTGTTCATTTTATAATTTTAAAGATAGCAGTGCTAATAACAACTATTCACTTTTACAAACAAAGTAATTAAAAAATGTTTCTATAGTTTGGTTCTCAAATGTGGATTGATAAGTACAAAGAGATCGGTGCTGCTCCAATTCGAGCGAAGAGTCTAAAAGTTTTAAACTGCAATTAAAAACTTGGAAGCTGTGAATCTCCTCTGTTTGTTCTCTTATAGTGTACACTCACCTACAGCTAACCGTTAACAGTTAAGCCCAGTCAATGGAGACAAAAAAGGACGTTTATTTCATATGTGAAAAAACTTTGGATGAAGACGAAGTAGTTCAAGTGCAAAATGGATGTGTAAAAACTCTTCGAGCTGCTAACGTCAAAAGAATACAAAAACATAAACTGTTTTTGACATACTTAAAAGAATAAAGTGACTGCACAGTGCATGCCAAAAGCGTTATAATAATGGAAAATTGATTGCGGCGCCGCGGCGGCGGCTAATCTTCGAGGTAGTAATGTGGTTCCACTGTCCTTACCGTCGATGCCGCTCCGGCCGATTACGCCGAAATTTAAGTTCAAAAACCATTCTTTCCTATGGAACTGAAAGGAATTGCACGAAGCGATGGAGTTGAGTTATTCTTACCTATTCATTCTCATTATGTCAATTCTATCTAGAAGATTTAATAATCAAATTTAAAAGGATTATCGGCTGAATATCCGAACAGTTAATGCACGATTGTTCTTCTGGAAACAGGGCATGAACCGCCAATTGTCTGCTTAGAGAAAAATATCATTCATTTTATCGCCGATACAAATTGGAGTTGAAGCATTTTTATCCTACAAAAGATTCGGATCGAAAAATCACATGAACGATTTGTCGCTATTGGAATTTCCGACAAGGCGTTATTTTCTCTTTGGAAATATCCATTATTACTCTTCCACGACTTGAAAGCGAATCGGATGTATTTTCTCACTTCATAACCATGTTGATTTTAATATCAACCTGAACCATCAAAATGAGATTGATTTGATTCTTGGGCTATAATAGCCGAATAATTCAAAAAGTATCCCATAATTATTATATACTGTTTGTTTGGGATCATTTCCTCCTACTTATGTACTTATCAATTCCGCCATCTTTTAACTTTGGGACTCTGGTGTATAAATTTTTATTTTGGATCAGCATGCACGGATCCCCGTCATCTGTGCAATTTTGAAAACTAAGATAAGCAAACTCTCTTTTCGGTTATTTAATTGATTACTTTTATCTACATTTGTACCGATATTTATCTGTTTTAAGTTCAATTGTTTTTAATCATGAAGGCACGTACTAAAAGGACCTATAAAGTAAACTTGTAATTACGATAGACCTGTGTACTTTATCAATTTTTGATAGCTGAAACCCTTTTCTAATATTTAGTCGTTCGGAACCGACGTTAAATTGTCGAACCCCATACTAAGCTCTAAACGGAGAGTATGTAACAGAGAAAGAGACTTATATTCTAAAGTGGTTAACTTACCCATATCGGAGAGATAGAAAATGGCGATGAAAAATTAGACGAAAAATGTACTAATGTACGAATTTGTTATTATGCAGTATTAAACTTATCTGAAAACTTGCACCGTAAGATGTTCGCCTTCTTCAAAGATTTTATCCTTAAAGGATTTGTGAATATCTGTTGTGAAAATTCAAGTTCACTTTTATGTTTTAGTGAAGCACCGGATTAGCATCGATTGTCAACAAGGATTATTTGTTTAAAATAGATGTAGCTGCTTTTATATCTTTGACCTAGCACGTCTCATTTAGGCTCCTCACCGACAAGCTGAATCCATGAATCAATTTTTGTTTGATAAAAGTTTTATGTAAGAGAAGCTTCACCTTGCTTTAAATTTGCCTACCAAGAGAATGATTTATTAAGACGGAGCCAGAACGAGCGAAGTCTTGTTTAAGTTAGGTCAAATGGGATTTATGTTTATTGAGATACCTCGGTCGCACCGTTAAGTTAAAAATCTAGAAATTTAAATTTCTGGTTGAGTTATAAATTATGTTGGATTATATTGCAAAAACAATAACAGATCATATTGCATCGTTTTTTTCAACAATTTAAATTATTGTAAGTGATTAAAAAGTTAATCTAATATTAAATGGCCCACTAGTAGAAACCGTGTGCCAAATTTCAGTTATCCGGTAAAATATGGAGGTTGGTTTAAAAAAGGACTCAAAAGTAGTCCACGTAAACGTGCGAACGGGCAGACAGACAACGATCATACCGCGTTAATAATAAAAGCTTTTAAAAATAGAATTTAATCAGATTAGCTTTCGTGTTAATACACTAATACATTGCATTAGGAGTTGAGAGAGTTTGTTTAAATTTTGTGCTCGAATAATGAATGGCTCTATTATGTAACCTTATGATTATTATATAAACTTGCTACTTTATTTAATAGTTAAAAAAAATGTAATATTTTAAATGACAACTGCGTCTTATTTCTTGCGGCTAACGAGCGACGTCCGCCGAATTCCTAGTTTATTTATATTATTAAAAATGTTTCAAACGGAATTTTAAAGTGGGAAATTAAAAAATGCACCGAGATTATTATTATTGAGCGGGTAGCAGTATTGAGATTATAAGCTTCCACTATATTTTGAAGTAACCAACTTATTTTGCGAAAGTAAATTATTCAGTCGAGTTAAAATTTAAATGAGAGTAGAAAAAGACTTTATTGCTTTTATGTTATTTTTGGTTTTGTTTAAAAAACACTTTAATGGAAGTCTTATTTATTTAAATTAAAAGTTGGTTAATTACCTTACAGCCGGAACTTCCAATATGTCCCATTCAACGGATTTGTAGAATTCTGTTAAATCGACCCCAATGTCTACAATATTCGACCCTTTCACCTCGTCCACATGCCTCAAATCGACCTGCAATAAATAATAAACTGTAATATCGAAAGTCGATAAACAACAATTTAGATGGCAATTAGCAATAGCTTCCTAATTACGTGTTACTTCGATTACTGTTGCAGTATGCAAACACATCATAACGTACATGCGATAAGTTAAAATTTGGATTTTTGTCATAAATGAGAATTCGCTTTTATGTAGGCTTGAATAATGGACAAAATAAATTTATATCCCTCGGCTCTCTGAATTTTCTGTGGAATAATTTAGCACCCGTACGCATTTTCCAACCTCATCGTATTAATGTATTTAAATCACTGACACACATCATTCTCATATTTTCCAAAAGGCTAATCAATTATTAAAATGCAGTAAACACTTTCTTCTTGAAAATTCATGGTTTAAATATTTTAAAACTTTTATAATTTCTAAATACAGCCCAACACTTGAATACATTACCTAGCAAAAAATATGTATGCATTTCAATTTTTTTTTATTATTAAATCAATATTGAGTACCTACTTTTTTTTATCATAAACGTAATTAGTTAGTATCAATTAATTTTGTGGAATTTTTAATTTTAAAAATACATTTTAATTAAAGAAGTTAAGAAAAATTGTTATAAATCAAGTCATTTCAGTCGCTTGAAAGTTAAATTTATACCAATTAATTCGTTTGTTAACTTTTCTTGAAGATAATTTAATTTTGGTTACACTTCTACATTTTTTAAAATGCGAAGAAGATTAATTAAGCTTTATTATTTTTTTATTATTTCCATTAGTTTATGTAATTTTTGCATAATATTTAACATGTAGGTATTAGAGCTTTGGTATTAGGTACATCAAAGTTGAGTTATTTGTTAATTTATTTACTCACCCTGATTAAAAATTACCCCTAATAAAGACCATCTAAATTATAAAAAACAAAGGTTACGTTGGGTAAATAATAAATTAATTATGAATTGTAATTGTTTTAGGTTAAGGATAAAATAAATAAATTATCAACTCGGGGTATCTATACAGTAAGTTGAACGTTTCCTAGTTTATAATTTATTTTCACATTTAACTCAGCATATGGGGTGTGCTTATAAAGGTTTTTGAATAAAATATTGTTAGGGTAGGTACTTTCCATATATACTCCAGGGACTTTTCAAATAATTTTTAACTACATCGCTTTTTTATTTCTTTATACTATTTTCACTTTATTGTTTCTGCGTGACGAATATTCGCTACTTAAAGTAACCGCATTAAATAATTAGTTTACATAACTCGATCGAGGTATTAATTCTAATTAATTCGAGAGCGATTTTAATCAAAACGTTTGAAATGTAAACATTCGATACAATTAACTCGTAAGATAATTACAAATTTATATTGATGCTTCTCCTTTATGTACCGTAACAATTTGCGTAATTAACTAAACACCTCTTTAAAAATTTTTTTCGGCTTAAACTTTTCTCGTTAATTAAATATCTCATTTGCAAAAACACTATGACGTTAAAACAGACATTAAATGTATTTAATTTGACTCCTGTCGGTGACAGAGATTTGTTTACTAACTTTGAGTAGATTTCTGTTTACTTTGTTTTCAGATCTGTGCTAGTATTGAAAATGTTAGCTGACGAAATATAGGCTTTCGGCTTTTCTAGGTTTGCAAAATTATCTATATTCAAATTAAATTTTTTTTTCTGAAATATTTCTTTAAGACATTATAAATTTAGAAGCTTTTTAATAAAAAAAAAGTTTAATATCGTTAGCTGGGATGCTTTATAATTAAATTTTAATATTATTCAGACAAGGTTTATACAACACGGGCAAAAACATTAATATTAAATCTATTTACAATGTACCTGAAAACCGTCGTAAGTCCATGATCCAAATTTCATAACACAGGTTTGTTCATCGAATGGAAAATACTCGACGTCAATTTCACAGGAAGACTTGTAAATAGCAGGGGGTTTCCATTCGACACGTCCTGTGTAATTTAAGGTTGCCTTCGTTGCGAGCGTCACCTCAAAATTTCCATCGGCACTAGAAAACAACTTAATTAAAAACTATCGTTTTCCCTACTGGTTAACTTAATCTGTCTGATGGTTTACTTGAAAACGTAAGTTTTCTTTGAAATCCAAATTTAATTATACATATTTGTAACAAATTTGCAATTGCAAAGCAAGTTGCATCAGGTAATTTTTCTTAAATCAAACGTCATGATCAACCGATAGAAAATTCAACCGGTATCATCGTCAATGTCAGTCCTGGAAAAGGCAAGCTATCTTTTATAAAGATTTATCGTTTTTCTCAAAAGTGTTTATTTCACTTTATACCAGAACAAGCAAAATTTTTTTAAGCAAAGTTAAATGCTTACAAGAATCCAATTAACTTTGTTTTAGAAGCAAAGAATAGAGCGAAAACTGGAAAAAGTTTTAAATTCTAAATTTACCTGTCTACTTCAAGAAATCGACCAATGACGGAACTAATCATGTTAATTTACTTTTGGTGCACCCTGTGGTTAGTTAACGATCAAATTATTTCAAGGATCAATGCTACAGATTTTAAAATGTATTAAATTTATGGGGACTAACCATATGAAGAGTTCGCCTATAATATATTTAAAATATCATAAATTATTAGCTGGTAAAAATTGTCAAGTTAAAAATTAACAAGCTAAGTAAACCCAGAAAATTCAATTTAATTGGTAAGGTTTCTACAGCAGGTATTGTCGATATGTATAAACTATCGAAATGCACACGAAAGCAATCATTATCAAACCATATCCAGAGATATGGTTAAAATAGTTGAAAGGGTTTACTAAACCGCATAATATGTATAGGTTCAATAAAATTAGCATCAATAAGGGAAAATTTCTAATATTTCAAAATTCTTCAGAAGTGTGTTTAAGAATCCTTACTTTAGTATAATCCGAAGAGTCTCGGTAGGGGGGGGGGGGATTTTATAATCGTTATCTGGGTTAACGTGGATTTTAATTTAAAGTGGAGCTCGATTCGGCTGTTTTATTTCGTGCATTTTTATTTAACTAATGTGTTTTTAAGCGCTTAAAAACTGCCCGATGTGCTTGTTGTCATAACCAAAAACATCGGCGTTTTTAAATGACAAAATATTTTAGAAAAATTATGTTACATTTTTAAAAATTCATTATTTGTTATCATCTTTCAAATCTGATACGTTTGTGATAGTTAATTAAGTAATTGGCGAATGCTTAATTATTAAAACATGACGGATTAATTTAAAATATTTTTGAAGAAATGGGAGCATTTAAAACAAAATTTGCAAGCTAAAATTAACATGCGCATGCTTCCGACAGTTTCTAACCGTTTCTGTCGAGACAAAGCTGTAGAAATTAGTTAAAAAATGCGTCCTTTTAATTTTTTTATAGTACAATTAAGTACTCGATGAATTTTTTGTTCATCGAAAATATAAATGGATGGATTAATGGATAGACGATAGAGGGAGACTTGGATATTTGACGCATAGAGATTATTTGACTCAAAGTTTTCTTTTCTCGGTTAGGGAAATTTTTGTGGGTTAATTATAGCACCATTGCTTTGAGCTTAGAGGTGTTTTGTAGGGAACAATGTTGTTCTCATTTCCGTTCCGGAAAGTTTAACCAGGACTGGTTAGGAATACTTGACTCTAACCAACTTCTAAATTGGATTTCATAACTTGGTTATATTCATTTTTATAATGAAAATTATATAAATACGTAATTATGTAGAAAGCTAAGGCCCGATTTTATATTCATTTTAATCTGATATTAAAATTTAATCGGAGAATTACAAAAATTGAAACTAACAACTTCCATATACTAATAGACGAATAAGTTAATTCTCTATTGGTGTTTTATTATGAAATGAGGAAGAAACTTGAGAAGCCAATAAGATTTGTTGAAATCATGAAAATAATAAATCGGATTTAGAGAAATATAAGACGTTGTATTCCAGGTCAACCGTTAAGATTACCTCACATCTCTCTGAAAACAATAATAATTAGTAACCCGACACCATCAGCTTCGAGGACTGAGAATTATCCGAATTTCCTGTTAGTTCTGAAAACATCTTGCCCTATCCGAAATTAAGAAAAAAGAGACAATAGCTCGTAAGATAGAAAAGACTATGGTTGTAACAGATACGTCAAATAAAAAATAAATTCCAGAGAAACACAGAAAACTGAAAGGGAATAAAACGCAATATGGCAAAAAAGAAACAAGTAAAACAAGCAACATTATTTAATAAAAACAAAAGTGAAAAAGAAACCCAAGAAAATCAAGTCTGATATTGAATTGACCTATTGCAGCACGGAGTGCGATTAAATGTTATTATTAAATTCTTCTTCTTTGCTTTCCCAGCGCTTTCTTGGACGACCCATATTTCTTCTTCCTTTGCATCTATAATTCATAGCCTTTACTGGCAATTTAGGGTGTTTTAGGATTGGATGATAAGAATTTGGTGTTTAAAAAGGGGGGGTGCACATTTGTGTGTAGTACAAAATATAGCAGATGGTTGCGATTAAGAACCATATAAATTTGAAGAAATACGAGTAGCATATAAAAATTAAAATATTAGATTAGAAAAATTATATTAGAAAATAGTCTAAAACTATTCGAGTACAGACGATACCGTGAATGAAAAATTGAACGATTTTGAAATTTAATAGTCACAGTTATTTTTATTTTCTTTCAATAATTTTATTTAATATGTTGTCCTTGATTCCTGTACATTTGAAGACAACGTTTTGGCCACGATTTTAGCGATCGTTGTATCATTTCCAGAGGAATGTTTTCTATCTCACGTTTTATTAGTTTTTTTAGCTGTTTAAGGGTTGTAACTTTTGACTTATTTAACTGAGATTTTAAATAGCCCCACAAAAAATAATCACAGGGTGAAAGGTCCAGTGATGATGGCATCCATATATCCGGATGAATAAAAGATACGCCGTTCTGTTCAAGAAAATTTAAAGTCTTCTTAGAAGCGTGAGCTGGTGCCGAGTCTTGGTGAAATATCCAATCACCAGCAGGATATAATCTTTTTGCGTCAGTCAAAAGTGGCTTCAAACAATTCTTAATGTAATATTCCGAGTTAATTTTAGCACCAGGCTCAACAAATATTGGCGTTGTGGTTCCATAATTCGATATTCCCATGAACACCATAACTCCTTTCGGATGGGACTGTTTTGTGAATACGTCCAATTCTTTTGCCGGTTGCTCATGTCTCAAGTACTGAACTTTTCGTTGGCCATCAGCATTTGTTAGATGGAACCATGCTTCATCGACAGTGATGTATTTTTGCCATTTATCACAATTTAGTAAGTGATACAATCCTAGTGAGCGCTGGTGCCGTTTAATAATTGTTTCTTCAGAAATATGATGTCTCCTTGGTTTCTTCATTAATTTCAGGTTTAATTTTTTATTTAGATTATACCGAATGATATATTCAGATGTTTTGAAATGATTAGCCATATGTTGTAGTGTCGGAGGATTCGTTTTTAATGCCATTTTCTTTAAATTCGATAATTGCCGATTTGTCAGAGTTGGCTTCTTTCCGCTGCCTTTCTTCCGGATTTTGGATTTAAGTTCTGGGATTCCATTTTTTTTGTAGTTAGAGAGTGTACCTTTCGAAACACAAAAACTTTGGTCTTTACACCTTTTTTGTATCATAGCAAAACTACATTGTTGTTTTAAAAGCTTAAAAATTATGATTTGTTGCTCTTTAGTTAACACCATGTTTGTAACTGACATTAGAGAAAAACAAAATTGACATCGATAAGTTCATATCGCGTGCTCTATGGAATACTTTGAATTTTGTTTAAAAAAATAACTCTTATTGGTGAAAATTGAATTTAAATTCGTTCAGTTTTTCAATCACGGTACCGGTATTGGTGTATAGTAAGCTCTTAACTGCATTAATGAGGTGTTTAGGAAATTCTCTTCTTTCCATTATCTTCCTACATTGTCAAACGCCTTTTCAAAATCCAAAAAAGATTATAGTGTTTCTCTATAAAATTCTTTGCGCTTCTTGTTATATTAAATTTTATTAAATCACCTGCTACAAATAATTAACTGTTGTTATATGATAGGTAATATGAAACTTTAGTTTCGAGTTCTTTTAGAAAATTAATCTTATTGATTATCCTCTAGTTACATCCTAATTTAAAACTTGGGTCAAGTCTCCTTAAGTTTCGATAAGGTAGTTTTTGTACAGGTATGATTAATCACTGTCTTACTACTTCAGAGAGTAATAATTTTATATTAACATTAATAAATATGGTATGTGAGATGCTAAGGTGTATTTATACATAACCATAAGTTGTTACAAAACAATTTTTAAATAAAAAATCGAAATTTGGGTCAAGTATCCCAAGTTGCTCTTATGTTTTATTTATAAAGAGAGATGATAAATTGGGACATGATGTTCAAGGGCGTATTAATGATCTGGAAGAGGTCAAGTCAAAAGAAAATTATATTCATCGACTGATTTACAAAAAAATTCATAGAACTTTTAGTGATAAGATTTTTGTTCACTCATGCTTTCATTGGACGTGATATTGCCAGTGCAATTTACCAAAAATGAAAATTAACAGTTATCAAACGTCTGGAATTCCAAGGAAAAGAATTTTGCGATGTTGCAAAAACAAATAGTAATAATATAAACTCAACCCCTTTATAAGTAAATCAAACTGGCGAATCATTGCCCCCACGTCGCACAACATTCATTTAAAGTATAATTTTGGCAAAAAAGGATGCTGAGCAATGGGGACAGAAAAACTTCGATAATTGTTTTCAGCCCATAAAAGTACTTTCTGGGGCAGCTCCAGAATCTATTTCACAATTAATTTTGTGCAATTGCACCATCAATTGCGTTACGACAAGGTGTGGTTGTAAAAGGCAAGCTGAAAATGTTCAACAATGCTAACTACCAGAGTTTGAATCCTACGACGACATTTATGATAAAAAAGTTGCTTCTGATGTCGATACACAGATGTGTATTAACTTTTCTTGTACTTCCTTGTGGCAATATTAGATAATATTTAAATATCGTTAATATTTGTTATTTCAGATTATTCAAGAGAAGTTATGATGAATTCAATCGTATAATTTATATTATATAACATTTACTTTTAAAAGATATAACTATAAAATAAAAGTAAACAATAAATTTGAATGTACAATAAATTGGCGAAAGACCTGATGCTCTTAAAATCTAATAATTTTCCATAAAATATCGACGGAGTTCATTTTTCCCCATCCCCACTTAACCTGTTATTTCAGTCACCTGCTACTGTCCTTTTAATCGTAACTTGTTAATTTTCTTCTTAAAAAATTTGATTTGCCTATTTAATATTTGAATACAACAAATAACTTGAATAAAACTTTGATAAAATCAACTTTGCCCCACTTTACCCCATTTTCTCCTAGCACATGTACCCTAAACTCGGGACTCATCGATTTCTAAAAATATATGTATTCTTGAAAACGTTTATAAAGTTTTCACAAACGTTAGAATTTTTTCCTTATTCAAATCTAATTTTACTGGACTGGAATGAAATTTTGCTGTCGAAACGTTATAAATGAAATCGCATTTTATTGAGTTTACTTAGCTGTTAATTTTTAATTTTTTAATTTTCGTTGTGCCGTGCCATTATTAAAAAACTTTGGATTTAATCTAGTCACATTTTATGCTTAGGAAGTTTTAGTTTGAATTACTTCTGCTTAATGTGCAAAGCAGTTGATTAATTTCTGCTTTTCTAAAATGATGTTTAGGTCTGCAATTATTATTAAGTGGTTTTGTTCCTAACAATTTAGGACTTGGTTCTGTATTATGGTATCTCTTCTCATAAGGGACCTACAGTTTAACGTGGAGACGCTGCTAGAAAAAGTTATTACTAAGTGTTAATAATATGGTATTATTAAATCTATATATTTATGTTAACCACATTTATTAAATTACCATAAATAGTTTAGATTAAACAATTTTAGACACAGACTAAACGGATGATAAAGTTAGGGAAGACATAGGTAATGAGAGCCCTGACGATAAATTGAACTAAATTTATCAAGATGAAATTGAATTAACACTGGTGCTTTGTTACAGTCTGGTCAAATATGAAAATTTTGAAATTGTAATCTGGCATCTAGTTGATACAACCGAAAATGAGCTGTTCTAAGATTGGGGTTGAAATGCAAACAAATTGATAAATTATCAAGAGAATTTCAATGTATTTGACATAATCATGTAGAATTAGATTCTCTTGGGATTTTGCATTACAACAGGAGTGTGGGCAGTTGACAAGCTATCTGCGGTGTTTGTCGTTACTATTATATTGTGGAATTGATATGGGAAGGATTATCTCGAATGTTGGAAAACTTGCGGGGATAAGTAAGATGAGTTTGGAAAATATTGGAAACGGAGTAGGAATAATAATTATTACTTGCAGTTGAAACCCAAGCATGAATTCCTATAAGAGTGATGAACCAAATAACGGAGTATAAAGTTACGTAATTTTTGGAAGCCCATATATAGTTAATTAATTTACTAGATTAGATAAAGGGCAACCTCATATTCGTGACAAATTAAATGACTAATTGCGGTGAGCTGTTGCGATCCTTAGTGATATCACTAATATGAAAGTCTATATTAGTGGGACATGGACAGTATGGATTTCTAAAAAGCTTTCTAAATCCATCCCTGAATATTACTCGAGCCTTTGATTACTTACAACTTTGATTTAAAAGTACTTACTCACAGCAGTCACTAGTTTTCTATTCGGAACGTGAAGTTTGATAAAAAAAAAAAGATTCCACTTCCTTTATGATGATATTGTAAAGAAATTTGAAAAACTATTTTTCATGCTACACGTTGCGATTTTTAAAAGTCTCATTATAATGTACTTTCCTTCTTTAAAATAATAAAATAGTAAATAATTTTCGCGTGACGTTGCAACATATTATAAATCACGTTAAACACAAAATAGGGACCACAATTTATTATAATACTCACTTGTTGTAAAGCACAATGTCCGGACGCCAGATGTGATCGGACGGAACATGAAGCATTTCCACTCCTCCATACTCCTTCGGATCCCATTTTAGTTTATAGTCGATCCATGACTGAAAAATGTTCACAAAAAACTATTCTCCCATATTTATTTAATAAATTCCGAGTAACAAATTGGATTGCACAGCGTAGATATATTTCTATTAAATGGAAATTCTTTGGAGACCCCAAGTTGGAAACTATCTACGTGAAATGCACATTTCACAATTTAACTTAATTACGACATCATTAAGATGTCGCGTGTAATTTCTGGTCGAATATATGACATACGCAAAATTGTTGTTTCGTTCAATCGATATTAATTTATTAAGTTTAAGGGATAATCCATTAGCGAAATTATAAATTCTCACCTGTTCCACCCAAAGGTTTGTCGTCATGATTTGGTTTTTGAGGTTCTGCAAATAAGTAAATAAATGAAACAAACTCTTAATCGATGAGTAAGTACATTAATAATTGATGTGCAAGGTGCATGCAATGAAGGCTCTTTAAAATTCATAAAATGTACCGTAGTGCATTCGAAACGTATTAGTTTTAAATTATTAACAAGCAATTTAAAGTTTAATCCATCGCCATAACAGCGGAGAGAATTCGGATAAAGCAATTGATGCGAGTTTTATTATCTATTAAAAGTAATTTTAAATAACAATATTCAACTTTCTGTACTACATTATCTAAATGTAAATTTAATTTACTTGCAGCTTTCAAAACTATTATAACCGAATTGAATTCATATGCAAATTACAGTTAAAATAATACAATAACCCTATTAGTGGGTAAAATATAAGACAGAGATTTGTGTCACGAAATTTCAAACCAAGTTCAATTTTATTACATTAAACAAATTAAACAATTTCTGTGATTATTATGGATTTATAATTTTGTTTGTCAAATACATTTCGGGGTGTCCATAATTTCATTATTGTCAAACTTGTATTAGAATGATCGCTTTCAATTAATTTGACCTGAAATACCTTTTAAACATGACGAATTTTGAAACTCCCAACATCCATTGATTTTAATGTCGTTTTAGCTGCAATAATAATTCGCATCATCTCTTTTACGTTATTCTTTTGAATGGGTTGCTTAATACATCGGACATACATAAATTTGAATCAGCAACATGAAAATAGGAAATAAATGGAAACTTTATGCTGTATAGTCGAGAGTTGAGCATAATAATTATATTACTGCAGTATACCTCAAGCACGGCAGTTTGAATTGTGTGCTTGTCAAAACTATAGAGAAATAATTTTACAACACGCTGTTTTTTATTACTAAATTTATTTTATATTATTGTGCGATAGTGCAATCGTAAATAGAAAATAATTTAATTGCTTACTCCAACTAGTATTTCGCTCGAATTCATGTTAAATACTAAACCACAGAATTAAAAATCAACTTCGATTACATTAAAGCGTTATACACGGTTAATTCCTTGCTGGTTCAAATATCGAAATAAATTTAAATTAAAAGGCAAAAATTAAGGCAAAAAAAGATTATATAAATCGATCGTTGGAAAGCCAACGATTCACGAAAATCTGCAGTACCAAATTTAGGCACAAAAAGTTGCATAGAATAACATGGTTTTGGCCTGCTAAAGGTAATGAAGATGGGAACCAGAGCATTGATTGTCAATGCAGGCTCCGATGATTACCTAAAATTCTTCAGTCGTTATTCTCACTGTTCTTATTACGAAGAACGGCTCAAACAAGAAATGCTTCAAAACAAGAAAATTCAAAATATGGAACAAGAATAGATAAAACTAGATAATATTACATCAAGTGTACACAAAAGCGCAGCAAAGGAAACACTAGGATACAAAATGAAGAAAAGATCTAAGGAATAATTTGAGCCTTAAAAAGGCTCAAAAAGTAACTATTTTACAAATTTTACGTTCCTGCCTCAGCAAGGCTCAAAACCCCACTCTTTATAAATTTTAGCGTGCCTTTATCATATCTTTATAAATTTAAAAAAATTCCTCAAAGTCCAGAAATTAATCCTATTGAACATTTATTTATACTATCATCATGACAACAAAATTAGGGCAGGGCAAATTAGAATTAAAAATTATTCAAAAACTATTCTTAAGAAGGATAAAATCCCATCTTCAGTGACACGAAATTTAGTAGAATCTATGCCTAAACATTTTATGGCACAATTATACAGGCTAAATGCAATTCCACTAAATATTAAAAACTTCTTTAAATGCGTTTTTGAATTTTTTAAATTGAGAGGTCGAATACTTTATACTTTATTACATAAATGTGGTTTTCCTTATTTTATTTTTTAAGCGAAGGTGTTTGAATTTTTTAAATATAAAAAGTTAAATTGTGAAAAGATATGTTTGTAGTTTATATTGCACTATTAATTTTTTAAATTATATTTCATTTAGAAAAGTTATATCGTTTTTAATTTAAAATAGGTAACGAATACATTTTACACTCAACCTACGTTCCATAATTAAAATAATCCTACAATTGCATACGTAAATTTACGTAACTCTTTTTTCTAAATTTCATTAGATAAAAGTACAAGCTAAAACATCTAAAAAGAAATCGCGTGGTCATTGATAGGAAAATAACTTTTTAGTTAGTTGAAAATAGCCGTCCCTTAAAATCTATCGTTATCGACGGAGGACCGAATAACACAGTTTTTCAACAAGTTGAACATTAAATTTTGACTTTTTTAATATAGTAAAATTTGTACATGCCTACAGAATTATCTTTCATGATTCATAATTAAAATGTGACACTTATTTAAAAAGTTATTTACTTTACAATACTGAGTAATTTTCTCACTTCTAATTCCTGCCCAAGTATGTTTGAAACTAGGACCAACTTTGAACTGTTGTACACCCGATGTTGTTTAAATTTAAAGCTTCCGGTATTTACCAATAATTGCATCCATAATCTCTCTACAAATTCCTACATACGTATAGTGTATTTCAAATTAATTGGAATTAAAAAAAGTCTAGCATCAAATTACGTTGTTATAAAAACATACAAACTTACTGTACACCTGGTACACGCGTCCACGTGGAGTCGCAAAGAGAATTTTCGTAATAGAAATATTATCCAATAATAAGTCCTTATTATAAATATTAACCAATTAGAACTACACTACTCCACGTGGAGTATGAAATGCGGGCTTTCGTTGGCGCGATAATCTTATCTCTTATATTGTTTTTCCTTGCATAGTTTGTATGTTTTTATAACAACGTAATTTGATGCTAGACTTTTTTTAATTCCAATTAATTTGAAATACACTATACCTACAAATTTTAGTTTAAAGCAAGAATTTTTTTAGGATTTGATGGAAAAAAGGAAGCTTCCAAAGAAATGAATTACATTGATAAAAATGACAAAATGACATGCATCAGAACAGAAGAAGAAACGGAGTGTTTTGAGATAAGTAACGGTATCAGATAAATAGACTCATTATCAGCGATACTTTTTAGCATTATTTTGAAAGAAAGAACTCAAGGAATTGATGCAAGAGGTTCGATTGCAATAAGAGAGGGTCGGATACTCGCCTATGCAGAGAACATACTAATAATGGCAAAAACACGTAAGGGAATGGTAGAAATATTTAAGAAATGGAGAAAGCGACGGAAGAAAATGGATCTGAAGGTAAAGTAAATGAGAACAACACAATGTATGTGAGAAAAAGAGGAGCCTATCATGTATTAGGAACGATCTGGTGATATACAGGTAGACATTTGAAGAAGTAATAATAATAAGGCGTCTATTCTCAAGGAATATGTCTACTTTACAAGGGAAGAATTTACGATCTCTTTCTCGAGGTGGATCACTCCCCATTTGCTTTCCTTATTGTATCTCATATCTTAGTGCATTTTTTGGCTTCTTTCAACACCTTTCTCCATATTTTCCTGTCTTGACACCTCTTGCTCCTGTTTGTTATGCCCATGGCCTTCAGGCCCCCAATCACCTTATCTTCTTCTGCATCTTGTCTCTGTCGGCTTCCATTCTGTTATCTGTCTTAGAACACTATTCGCCTTCCTTCTTGTGACATGTCCAAACCAGTCAATTCTTCTCGCTTTTATACACCTCACAATATTCTCGTTTCCAACAAGATCCATCACTTGGCAATTTTTTCTGATCCTGTACACATCCTCGTCACACTTCTTTGGTCCCATAATTTTTTTTGCATTACGTTTTGTATATTATGCTTGCTTTTGTCTTTATTGACAGGCTATTGCTCTTAAGAAATTTCTTATTCGCGTAGAAAGCTCTCCATCCCATCCGGATCTTCTCTTTTATTTCTTTAGCTCGGTCGTTGTTCACATTTAAATTGTACTCCTAGATATTTAATTTTCTGTACTTCTTCAAAAACCTGGTTGTCAATTCTGAATTCATTGCTTCTTTTTGTGTTATCTCTTCTCGTAATTTTCATGTATCGCATTATTTCGTCTTAGTTTCATTTATTTTTAACCCCATTAGCGCTGCTTGACCTTCTATTTCCTTAAACATCTACGTATATCATTTTTCTGCTTGCTCTAGAAATAATCATTGAATCGTTTGCATATGCCAATATTTGGGATTCTTTTATTACAATCGTTCCTCTATATCTTACTTTTCTCATAATATTTTCTGCCAAAAAATTAAACAAGGTCGACAGCACATTTCCCTGCCTCACTCCGCTATTTATTTCAAAATTGTCAGTTTTATGTGTTCCAAATTTGTCTGTCGCGTTCGATTTTCTCATCGTCATCTGTATTAACCTTATCAGCTATGTTGGTATTTTCAGTTCGTGCATCGTCTCATATAACTTTTCTCTTTTTACTGTGTCGAAGGCCTGCTGGAAATCAACGTACAGCAAATGCACTTCTATATTGAATTCGTGTACCTTTTCCGTTATTTGGTAGCGATGACAAGTGGTGAGAAAAATACCATTAAGCGATAGAGGTAAAAGAGTGGATGGTAAAGATTCACGATAAGAAATACTGGAAGGAAATTGCCACGGTCGCTGCGACTCACACAGAATTATAAATGGCAAATTAACAAACAAATATACGTACAAGTTTAAATAGAAATATAATACTGAAAGTACATTTCTGTACAGTGAAAGCCCTGTTTTAAAGGAGGCACGCGTGGCGGACTTCATTACGAAAGTCGCTCGAATTGTTGAGGATAAACCATCAAACGTAACCCCATACAGACATATGGGGTTTAGGCAGAATTTATTAACCATTCCCGCAGAAAATTTAACATACAAATGTAGTCACAACCAAATCATTCCAACAACGACAGACATGTTTCGATCTTATTAGATCTCCTCAGTGGCGTATAGGTATTTGAAATGAAATATATAAGGGAAGCAAATTCTTGTCACAATCAAATCATTTCAAATATACGCCACTGAGGAGATCTAATAAGATTGAAACATGTCTTATGTCGTTGTTGGAATGATTTGGTTGTGACTACATTAATTTGTATGTTAAATAGAAATATATTATGTGAGGTTTAATTCTCCCCTTTGGCAATATTTTTAGCTGTATAGAAGTTTCATTTTTGAAGAACGCACTGCAATTTTATTATTTTACATAAAACACCCTGTATTATTATCCCTTAAAAGCACCTCCTTTCAAGGAGGATATTAAAATTAAAAGAGGCTTATGTTTATCCAGGAGAAAATAAAAAAAGAATAAATTACCAAATATAAAACGTAAAGTCGCTTCGGAATAAATTACATTATTATCGTGCTCACTGAAAACACCCTGAACACCCGGTATAGTTAATAATAAATTTAGGTTAAATATATCAAGCAAATTCGTAAGTTCTCATTTAAGTTTTTTTATGTTTTATATGGTAAGGAAGCCATCGAAGAAGTCCACACTATTGATTCACCTTATGTCATTGTGTACTTTCGATTGATTAAATCTACGTTCATCATTCACCTAAAGTTTTTATTTGGAAAATCCAATTTGTTAACAAAATATATTGTAGATACAAAAGTTTGAATAAGCAAAAGATTGTGTGTTAAAATAGCATTTTGTTTTGAATCAGTTTTGCCCATAAATTTTCAAATTTGTTTACAATATCGACGAAAAATTGTTTAGTTTGCAAATATTTCTATAGTATAGTGGTATCAAAACGATACAAAATGTTGTTTTCCTAACATAATTCAAGTTTACAAAATTTTGTTGTAGTAGTTGTTGTTGTTCTTGAAGGGTACCTACTAAACCACCACGTCAAGTCTTCAATTCCACTTTCTTAAAATTAATCAACTTGGATTACTAAGAGGTTACTGTCGATAGTTTGTAAATTATTAATATCCACTAAATTAGTTTGAAATTGGATACAGCTTGATAATTGCGAACCTGTGTACCCTCGCCCTAAATCTTGTTTACATAATATTACAAAAACTGTGTTTAAATTCAATTGTTGCCGAAGAATTCCATTTTGATTATTTAAACCCATTAAATGAAAGAATTTTAATAAATTAGTGGCTACATTGACACGTTTTCAAAATAATATGTGTATTTGTGCGATCAAAAACGCGTTAAAGAGACACATTTAGAGCACGTATAGTTTCCTGTATTAAATATTTATACAACAATATTGATTTTGAGGATGGTTTCAGAATGAAGATGGGTTTATTAGGTTGACATTATTGAAAACCTGGGATATCCTTATTCAAATTTGGAAAATGAAAATTATTTTAAACGGCGCACGTCGACTGAAAAGAAACTACTCCAGGGCTAATTGAGTAGTAACCTATTTTTATGTTAAAAACCTGGTTAAGTGAGATTCGTTAGGCACAATTATTATTCGAGTATTCGTATCACAATGAAATATTTAAAAAATGCAAATTTATAAAAATGAGAAGGGTAACGTAATTTGTTTTTGTATTTTACACAGATGGAGAAACTCTCTCTTATTTGCATTTTTATAAGTTTCCTCCTTCAGGAACCGTTAGATTTTATAAGAACCATCACACATGCAAATATATTTTTTGAACGTGAATATAATAAGCACTCGATGGATTATACAAATAATAGTATTTGCTTGCACAATAGAATAAAAGTTAAAAAAACACCTGCTTCCAGATATGTAATTTCTACAGATCCATAAAATCTATCATTATTATACAGTCAACATTAGAACTCAAATCTTATTTACATTTATTAAAGTTTAAATAAACGTAAAATCTAATTTGGTTTGATGAAATTACGTACAAGTACTTATATATTTATTTGTTAAGGTTAATGTTTATTTGTGAATTAATTGTTTCAGAAATGCCAAGAATATTTTAGTATTTACATAAACTTCACTTTACTTAGGCGTATTAACGTTTTAACAATTAATGAAATACATTTTGATAACGTTTTACGTAATTAATTAGTTAAGCAACTATCACGTTTTATGAACTTATGTTTCTATATTTAAAGCCAAAATTTATATTTCACAATTACATCAAATAGTAGCCTAGCTTTTGCAGGAAATAAGCTTCTTTGAGCTTCAGCAGCAAAACCCTACAAGAGATAATTATTAAAGTACGAAAATAATCTATTATTAGGTACCTAATACGAAATGGAATTCTTATGATGCAAGAATTCGACAAGTTTAATTAGACTCGTCACGTAAGCCGATCATCTCTTTCATTTTTTGCTCTTTATTATAAATTACTTCCCAATTTGTAGTTTTCGCTTATGCACTAAAAGTGGCGAAGAAATAAATTAAACCTTATCTGACGATGATAATTTTACTGTAGATTTATTAATGCATCACATATTTCAAAATTAACTACTTTGATAATAACAAAATTTCCTCAAGTTAAATTTTATTCTTGGTAGATATTTTCCTTAACTTTTAATTAAATTTCAAAACTTAACAATAGCTAAACTTATTGTTTGCTAACTTGTAATATACACGATGTGTTGTAACAAAAAACTAATTCTACAGATATTTTTTTTATTAAAACGTCGTTAAAATTGTTTTACTTTATTATAAAAGCGACATGTTGCAGGAAAACGTTTAGTGAGAGACACTTTCCACTGCACTTTAAAGAACACCGATGAAAATTGAACGTATTTTTTTTGTAAAGCAATGTTGTGTAAAGTAAATTAGACAAAGTTTTTGTAATGAAACCTATCAACTATAAAAATCAGAAAGTAAAACAATTTGACAATTTTATAACGCCCTAATGTAGCCACGTATAGTCAATTTAAGATGAAGTTTAATAGTTTCAAATTAATTAAATTAAGGAAGAAGAAATGATAACGCAGCTATATTGAAGATCAATTTCATTAAGATACATAAAGGAATGTAAATTCAATTTATTCGTGAAATGTGTTTTTATGAAAATAAATGTTTTCTTTATTTAATTGTCCAATTTGAAATTTATTGCAAAAATTAAACTCGTTGATATCGGACAAAGCTATTTAAACAGTTTATTGTGAAAAATTCTATTTTTAAATGTAATTAACCCGAAAATAAGTTAGTACGTATTTCTTGTTAACTTATTTTAGTACTAGCTACCCCAAGCCGACCCCATCCACCACTCTTATCCAAACACGACCCGTGTATGCGTTATAAATATTATTTTAAATTGAATTAAAAATTCATAAATAGTAATCGTAGTTAATTAAACTTACAACTTTTTTGCTCGACTCGAGAAAGTTTTGATCTAAAAAAATTAAGTTCGAGGCATAATTTTGCGCGACGTTTTAAATAATTAATAATAATTAAAACTGTTTCCAGAGAAGATTTTGTTTTTGCTTACAAAACTAAAGTGTAATAAAAATTGTTAGTGGAATAAAATAGAGAAAACTCAGATCAAGATTGGATCACGGACGTAGTCCATTCTTTATTCTTGAAGACTTAAGCGTCTTGTGATCCATTTATGTTTCGTTAAAATGATCTCGTTCGTTTTGATTACTTCTGGCAAATAAACTATGAAAGCGTTACGTCGTAGTTTTCTATATTATCTCTTGAATTATTTATAAGTAATCATTATTTTAACTTTTCGTCATTAATAAGCCGCCCCGAAATACCGTAATTATTCAAATCAGATTTATCGAGTCGACATTCTAGTGCAAATCTTACGATCAAAAAATCTTAAGAATTACGTTTTTGTTTATAATCCAAGACACGTGTTGCATGCTCTTTGGCAATCATCAACTGAAGAAAATAAAATCCTGAAAAACGTGTCCCGAATTGTAACCGGTACACGTAGATTTCATCATCAATTTTTTAAAAGTATAAAATATTATTTGAATTAAATAAATAATTTGACCCGAGCCTCATCGAAATGGTCCTCCTATTAATTTACCGATGCTTTTCGATAAATAAGATATTAAATAGTTTGCGAAATGAATGCGTATTTTGGGAGGTGGAAATTTTAGGTTTGATTGAGTTTAATGGTTTAAGTGATTTGATGAAACTTGGTAAAAGATACCGCACGTTTCCGAAAATTATATCTTCAATATGCCTAAGTACTTAAGTGCCATATACAAAGTGATGAAGTAATTTTGTAAAAGGAGGGTTGTCGAGTACTTATGCTTGTAATTTAACGAGTTAATAGTGTTTAAATGGTTTCTTGTTTAAACTTAATTCTAATTTACATCTAGATTTATTTTCTTAATAATGCATTGCTGAAAAAAAACCTCGCGTTGTTTCAGCTGTATTAAAACGTAGAAAATTTAGCTCGATATTAAATACAAATACCCTATTATATATTTTAACTTTGAGACATTATATATTTTAATGTTGCGTTTTGCGGATGTCAAAATGATGTATTTGCCTAATTTTTATTATTAAATATTCTAAATCAAACTCATGATTTATGTAACACAGCAAGTTATTTGTTCTATATTTTATTTATTCGTTTTCCCAATGGACCACTATTTTGGATATTCAAATCGCATTTTATTGTCAGAACATTTAATGCATTTCGTTTTCGATACAATAAGATTTTAGTTACTATACAATTTTTTTACTATCGTTTTATTTAAACGTACAACTTTTAGTACCTATTAATTCAAAGCTTCTTCACTTTTTATACTGAAATGCATAATTACTAATAATGATGCAATTTATCTTTTTAACTTTATTACATTACCACTCTAATGGCAATTCAGAAAATAATACCGGAAGCTATTAAATAAAAAAAGAACCTCGGACGACTGCTTTAATTTTAAATGAAGAAGACATTTTGAAATTTTGAAAATCAAAAATAAATAAGTTTAAGACTGTTTACAAACTTTTGCAGGGAATAACCGTCCTTAACATGTAGCATATTGAAACGTTGATCAATATAAAGGAGGAACTGAAATTTTCCGATTATGCCATGCTATAACGAAGCCAATTTTTATGATAAAATTAAAATATTATCTTTGAGTTATTCGAGTGTCAATAAAAATTTTCCATTAATTTATAATAGTACGTTTTAGTTAAAAGTCACAACTTTTATGATAACCCTAAACCAATATTGTGTTTGGATGAATTAATTTATCCAACGCATTTTAAATTACATTAAAAACATAAATAAAGTTCAATTGGAATATTTTCGAAATTGTCCATCACTAATTCGTGATAAAGTGAAAACTAGCAATTAAAATTTTTAAAGCTAAAATTTTGTTTGACTTTAAAGCTAATAATTTTCCAGTTAGAGTTTTTAAAAGGCTACTTAATTTAAAAATATTTTAATGGAATTATTTCAAACTTTGAAGCACATCGTCGGACCTAATAAAGGGTAAATTGTTTCAAAATAATGATGCAAATGAAAAGGCATAATATAATATGTTGGAATGTGCCATCAGTATTTTTAGCAAAGTAAATTAGAATTTTCGGTCCATTGAAGAGATAACTAAATACTTTTTTAAGGGGATAAAACGTGATTCGATATACTATTATACATAACGTAGTCTTTTTCTTAGTGCACGTGAAATTCGATTAACCCAAATTACGATTAGCAAAACCAAAAATCTCATTAAGTGTACGAGCGTTGAGAACAAGAAAATTAGTGTCGAGATTTTTGGCTGTATCACTTAAATTCAACTGCTGTTTACGAATGAAACTCGTGCTTTGAAAACTCTTCGTTAAATTAAAGCCACAATTCTCATTAATTAAATTGGAAAAATTACGAATGCTTTTTCGGTCCCTAAAACTCCACTTTTTGATAAAATATCAACTATCGGTTTCGTAAGAATAACGTTATTAAAATTAAAGATGGATGAATTTATAACAACGTCGACTCTTAATTAATATATTTTGTTCTAACTAATTAAATTGCTGAAGCTGAATACCAAACCTTAACTTGGAGTTTTTAATTTTTAGTATAGAATTTAATATTTTCAAATAACTTTCAAGTTAGACCTTACAATCGGGACAAAGAAGAAGCGTCAGTCCCGATAGTATAAAAAAATAAATATTGAAAAGATTGAATACCCAAGTACAATCTGCTATACAAATAATGTAGACTGAAGAATAAGTTCGATAAAACAAGCTGCAGCCACAACCATAATGTAGTAGAAATGTGGTCGATAATAAAATCCAGGAAGATAATATACATAACATATGGTAGTATTTCTTTTGTATAAAAATTTGTCATTTAAGATTGTATGTGAAACATACTGAATCCGGCATGCGCGGACAATTTTAAAAAATAGAGAATCATAAAATAAAACAAAATATAAAGGAATATAAAAATAAAGATGCAGAGATCACACCTGATTTACAAAATTTCCCGTTAAAAATTTGAATCTAATATTAACAAGGATCATTTAATATCGCAGTTAGGCGTATATAGCGAACAGAATAATAAAAAGCGATAGAACCGATAATAAGATTACAACATTTTAGTTCAATAAAGAGGTAAGAAATTTGGCACAATAGAAGAAGAAAGCTTTTCTCTAGCATAAGCACAATGAAACGCAAAGAAAATAAAATATCCGTATAAGAAACATAATTAACAGTGAAATAATAAAAATGAGAGTATGAAAAAGTAGTTCTGGATTCGAATTCCAGATTCATTTGTTGGGGAGCGTAATGACAATAATTCTGGATAAGAGCACTTAATTTTCTTTTTGTAAACCAAATTAAAGCGGCCATATTTGTTTACATTTGCAACGCCATCAACGTTAATTTCAGTTCCCAATAACATCTAACGGACTGGAAATAGAATATTTAGATCACTGCAAGGATCAAGACGACTTTCTCGTCTATTCTTATTTAATATCAAATCATGTGATTAATGTATTAAAAGGTAAGCTTGAGTAATAGCTAATAGCATGGGCAGTACAAATATATTTACAAAAATTTTATGCTATGCAGACCACACGTTATATGTAACAAAGATGACCTGCAAAAACTATTGTATCAGTACAATATAACAGCTAAGAACTACCAAACCTGAGGACTACAATACGATATTATATTTTCAATTTTCAGAGATATTGTATCCCTTCTAAGTTGTATTTTCTGATATCGAATGAAAGGTTTTCACATACTTTTAATTTTGAGTCGATTATTCACTGCCTCGGTGGTTTACCGTCGTCTTCCAGGAGAGATGGTTAAAATAAAGTTTTTACTCCGCTTGGGCTCGAACCGGGTATTTCGGCATTAAGACTTTTCTCTTATGGATCAATAAATAATATGTGATTTTATTACTATAATATTACAATTTATTAGAACTAGTAATTTGTGTTTATAAAAATAAAGTTTCTAAAATAATCAGTGTGGGCCCAATAAATTATTGCTATCTAAAAAGTAAATTTAATTTCGAAGTTAACTTCACCAAAGATAAAAGATTTTCTTAAAACTATACAAAAGATTCTTTATCACCTTTTGACATATTCAATAAATTTTTTATTTACATGAAAACTGCAATTTCCTTTAATAAAATGTAAGAAAATATTTAAATGGTCGAGAAATGTTATATAAAGTTTTCCTCACTAAAAGCATGCGTTATCTAGGTATCAGGTTGTAGTGTAAACTTATTAAAATTTATATCACGTCGAAGATTGAAGTTTCCTTATTTAAATTAACCGAAAAAAAATTGAAAAATCCTACCCAAAACATAAGAAATAAAATGTTGAAAATATTAAATTGCGTCTAAACTAATTTTTTTATTCGTATATTTTTGTAGATTAATAGATCTTTTTTTTTTGTTAAATAATAAAATTTTTATAGGGCATAATAGGTCTTTATAATATTTTCAAACGTTTCGAGCCATTTAAATTTGGCCCATTTTCAAGGCAAAAAAATAAAAAATAAACTATTAATTAACTAATTATACACTTTTGGATTGAAAGTAAATGACAAGGGCAATTATAAACAATTTAAAAATTGGTGTTTGTCATTTATTTTCCCAAAATGCTGCAAAATCTTTAAAATATGTTATCTTCATGTTATCTAGGATGTATTTACATTTATCCACCGTGAAAGTATTGGAAATCCCTTTTTTAATTCATTGGATTATGACTGACATGGATGTTAATTGCCTCTTTTATTTTTCTTTTCTTCCTCTAAGATTGTGATGCCCTTGTGGTTAATGTAGCCAGAATTTCAAGTCATATGTTTGGTTAAAGCAGTATACGTATCGTCATCCCCTCTCATGAAGATACGAGCATTTTGCAGATCTCTCGTATGCTCCTTTATGCGAACACAATCTGGACAGGGCATTTGATATATTAATCCACTTTTATCTTGCATGGGGGTGGGAGCTTTGGTGTTGAAGAAAGTCCGTAAATTTTTATTTGGGCATCTGGGACCAAATTTGATCTCCTGAACTGGTTTAAAAACTGAGTTTTTCGGTGAGCCCTCTAACGTAAGTAAAACTATGTAATTTTGTAATAACGGATTTTGATAAACTAGCATTATGAATTCGTTCAGAATTGAAACTCGTTTTAAGGAATAACTTAATGACTTTGTCAGGAAAATCATTGGCAGAGAGAACGAGAATCACAACATTACGATTATCAGATTAAAATTTTTGATCTTTTGATTTTAGTTTAGCTTTGTAAAATAGTCGCTCAGTCTGGGCTCAGAGCCCAGTCCAGCTCAGACTGATGAAACAGAATCAAATTTATCAAAGAAAATCCCAAAAATCACAAAGTCATAGATCGGTCATTTTCTAAAATAAGTTCTATCCCTACAGTTATCCAGATACAGCCCTTTAAAACCCACCTGTATAAAGTCAACACTTTCACTTTCTCAAAATAAAAGAAATTAGTCGGTTATTATGCGTAAATTTAGTGCTAATTTTGTGAACTTATTAAATTAAAGTTATAAGCGCTTTAATGGTAATGGATAGAAAGAGATGGGTCACGACGTTCGGAAACGAACAATACGACTTACAAGAAGAATGGTAAGGGTACTAGCTTTATATAAACTTTATCCCCCCCCCCCGTTTTGTAAGTTGGTAATCCGCAATGCTATGTAAACAAATAAGTACCTACATCATGCCTACATAGTACATCATAATTATTCCTAAAAAACAAACAAAAAAGCGAAGTTCTTTAGAAAGCTGCATCTTGGAATCTATAGAGATTATAATAATTTAACATTTTACTTCATGTTCAGAATTTTACTGAGTTTAATTTTGCCAATCCCATTTTGAACAATCCGCGATTTTGTGATTTTTGGGGCCTTCTTCAATAAATTTACCCCTCTTCCGGTCCGGCCTGATGTCGAAATCTTAAGTACTGCTTTCAGATGCCAAACTAAACGGTCTACCAAAAATTCTTTTTACACAGACCTTTTGTAAAAATCATCAGATTTTTTTCAAGTCGTCTTTTAAATAATAAAAACTAAAGTAACTTTTAAAGAACATTATGAAATTTCCTGCAAATAAATTAATAAATAAAGACATGATGGTGGAAAAATATGAGGGCTCCTGCCGAACATAAAAAAGTTCATTATGATATAATTATTAACAAACTTCATCAAGAAAATAAACCAAAACTATTATTATACAAATACTTTGTGAAAACATCCCGTAGGTATTAAGTACCTAAATTAAAATTAGCGATAATAAATTTTTAATTTTTATAGAAAACATTTTAATATCCTAATAAATTTTCTATAAAAAATTTCAATTTTAACAACATTCAAATCTCTAGAATCAAATCAATTATGCGTCAATACTGACGTGCATTAGTGCAATAAAAAGATTACAGGTGCACATGTTTAAAAATTGGTGTAAAAACAAAAAACTGTCGAGTCGCATCACTTTAGGCGTTAGTTTGATTAAATGTGTTGAATGGCGTGGCGCGTTTAGTGACAAATTTGTTCTTGCAAAACCCTTAATTTTGTGGTTTTCTACACTTTAATTCATAAAAATTGTTTGTCCAAGTGATAATCAAAATGTGGACAATAAGTTTTTCATGTTTGAATGTGCGTACTATTTTAAAATTTGAAACAATTCGTGGAAATTTACAACTTGTGATATCCAGTTGAAACAAAAACGAAGCGGGTCCGACGCGAACGTACGTTTTTAATGCGTCTTTTGAATTTTAACATTTAAATTGATTGAAAATGTAAAATTTAAGTGTTAAATGTACGTGGTGATGAATTGAATGGTTTAAGGACAAATGTGTGTGTGTGTTTGTGTGGTGTATTTGGAAATATTTCAAGCGTCCGGAATAACTCGGCGAATAATACCAAGTTTGTTGGTAAGGTAGATTTTGTACTTCTAATATTAATTAATCCTTAATATTAAAAAGCTGTTTCTGTAAATTCTAATGTATACTTTTATTTCAGGGCGAGGATGCGGAAGAAGATTTCAAAGTTGAGCAGGGTCGGATAATAAAAGGTAGGTCTATTTGTATTCAATTATTTTATTGTCAAAATTAATTTCTTGCATGTCATTTATCATCTTATGTTAAAAACAAAACTTTTTTAATTTAGCGTCATTAAATTAATGATGACGTCATGTATGGATACTACCTACAAAAAACTGTAAAACTTCTGGTTACAATATTTGAAACAATAAAATGAATAAAAAATTTTTTGATAAGGATAATTAATTCGCATAGAAATAGTCGAGTTTGTTACCCACTAGATTGTCCACGGTGTAGGTGGGAGATCTCTCGAAGACGATTATACAATAATATGAAAATATCTCCATAAATTTATATGAAGTTTTCTCCCATAACGCCCCCTGCAGATATTCAAAACAGTTTGTTAAGGGATGAAAATAATTTTTTTTTACATAACAATTTTATTTCTTATTGAATTTTGATAATTTTTGGATCAAGCTCATAGTTAGGGATAACGTGTTAGGGGAACCAGGAGTGAATTAACCTTACGTATTTTCGGAGAACCGCCTTAAATAGACATTTCACTAAATTTATGGAAGCCATATTTTCACAAAAACCAAAAGAGATATCAAATTTTATTATGTAGCATTTTTTATTAAGCATAAAAAGATCCTAAAATTTGGGGAATTATAAAATAAAATCTCAAAAACTTTCACAGTTTTTATTGTTTTTAATTTTTCAAAATTTTAATAATGTCTTCTTTAAAATAGGATGGCTATCATATTTTTAAACCTAAAAGTGAAAGAAAATTTGTAAATTTCAATAAAGCATAATGTGAAAACTTGTATCTTTACGTCTTGATATTTATGACAGAGTACCTAGCTAGCAAAATTAATAATAGGCTTTTACGGACTTCCTTTTTTAAGAACGAAAATTTTTAACACAATTTTATATTCTCAAAACAGTAAAAATTATTTATAAATGGGCGTTTCAACAATGGCTTTGTTTAAAAATTTTAAACAAAACAAACATTTTGGATGAAAATGTTGTATTATTTCCTTGTTGATGTAGCAAATCTGCGATTTATGAATGAAAAATTATATCGGCCAGATGTCCACCAAGAACACGTATACAGATGTAGATCTTTTTGTCAAAATTTTCGATTACATTTTTGCATAATTGCGGCTCCATCTCAGTAAATTATGCGTCGAATGTTGGTTTTCAAGGATTCAATGGATTGTGAATTATCTGCATAGACTTATCTTTCATTATTATAGCCTCACAACAAATAATCTAACGGCGTTAAATTGCCTGCAGAATCACGCCAAATTATTCGATCCAGAAATTTGGTTCGCAATAAATTTCAATGTTTGAGTTGATGTGTGGCATGTGGTGCTGTCCTGTTGAAGCCACATATTACTCACATCCATATCATCAATAATAGGTCAAAAAAATGTGTCAACATGTCCCGATAACGCAAATAACAGCGTTTCCAACCTCATTCTCAAAAAAAATACGGTCCAATCATTCCTCCACACCAAATTGCACCAAACAGTAACACGAGTGGCATATAAAGGCTTCTCAACAATCACTTGCATTTTCTGAAGTCTAAAAAGCAAATTCGCTTATTAACGCAACCATTAAAATGAAAATGAGCTTCATCTGAAAAGATGAGTTTTCAAATCTTTACTAAAAATTCAATTCCAATTGCTGAGAACGTCGTTAAATTGATAAATTTGGATTTTCTTCAACACTTTCATTTACAGCAGCAATATCTTCAGCGGACCAACACGTGTTTTTGTTGGTATGTTCTGTGCCGAACCAGTAGACTCAAATTTAACCACCAAATCTTTAATAGTGGTCCCCGAAGAACAATCATAAAGGCCGAAAATATCCAAAAAAAATTTCCACCACTTTCGTAATGGATTAAAATTGAAGACATAATAAATTGTAGACCTTCTACTTCACACAGTGAAAAAACACAATGGCAAAACTGTTACCACATCCAAAATTGCTCCTATTAAACAACAAAGTCCCTGTTGAAAAGCTCTGTCATACATAATTTTAATAATTGTAAATAAATTTTCTTTAAAAATAATGTTGTTTGTAGGAAATTTTTGTTTCCTATAAATATTTAATTTTATAATTAATAAATGAACGGCGTTTACATAACAATAGCCTGCTATCGTCACGATAATTTTAATACGTCATCGAAATAATAACTAAATCGATCAAGTAAATACGACTTTTGTCGTGTCAGAACTTTGAATTTGGTGGTAAATTGCATAGATATCAATAACCGATTTCAATTTGTTTGATTAGTTTCATCTAATTTGTAAATAATTCCGCGCTATTTAAAAACAACGCTTAATGATTGATAGTGAAAAACCAATAGATTCGATACTATGACCATTTTAAAGACGACATCAATAAATTGATTTACCTATAATTGAATGCCCAAAAATTGTTTAGATTTTGATAGTAAGGTGTCTTCTATCACCACCCTGTATATACGGTCTTTAATATTATGTGTATTTTTTTATGATATTTTGTGCTTCCAATAATTTCTCTGCTTGTAGTTAAATTTCGAACTCAAAATTTTTAGTACATATCGTAATATGACCGGAATTTATATTTTAGAAGCTCCATTAACTAAACGGATTTATCCAAAGTCATAAAATCATTTGCTACATCTATAATAATAAATTAAATTATTGACGATTGTTTTCATCGATAATGGACTATTAGGCTACTTGAAAAAGTAACAATAATTTTAAAACAAAATTTAACACAATGACATCGCTGCAATAAAAACTGATTGAATTTTAAACCGGAAAGGACATCAGGAACTGAGCGTTTAATTACTCCATTTTCGTTTAATATTTAAAATATTACCAAACGAAAGTGATATAAAAAAATCTTAAACAAGAACAATTCGTTCTTTTAAGGTTTGCCGATAAAAAATTTAATTTTTTTAATACACTACTGACATGTTTTAATCGATTGATACAAAAGTCATGGGTTGGCCACATCCGAGTTTTTACTTTTTTTACAGTAAATCAACGTGAATAAGGGGTAGGCTAGCACGTATATATTTTTAAGGGAAGCAATATTATACCAATAGTAAAAAATCTTATCTTTTTCATCAGACTTCTATATCTGAACTTTTTCGGCAGGGTGAAGATCATTAGTTAACATTTTTTTAGTGAATGGTCACATTTTCTATACACACCGTGTGTTTCAATTTCAATAACGCACAATTGCAGCAAGAGGGACAAATAATAATGTGTTATTCCCAACGTCACAGTCACACACACATATTTTTTAATGTTTCTCAAAATAAAATGTCATTTCGAGTGGGATTCTCAAAAAAAATGTTTGTTTAGGAAATTTTAAAGTATAGTTCTGTTGCCACAGTCCTGAAGGAAAATTGTGTTATTCTCATTTATTATAAAATACCTGAAATTAATACTGAAACTACGGAATAAAATCTTTTAGTATACGAGGGCAGATTATTAAGTCCTTAGAACAAGAAAAAAAAACAATTGTTTGGGGAAAAATTAATTTCAATTTTCAACATAGCCTCCTTTTAGGTCGACACACTTAATCCAACGCGATTCAAATTTTTTGATAACATTTGATAACAACAGCAGAAATAACATTTATTTCGGCTATCACGTCTTTATTTGACCTAAATCTTTTTCCTCGGAGCCATTTATTCAAGTTTGGAAATAAGAAGAAGTCACTAAGAGCCAATTTGCTGTCAACTGATTTTATAGTATAATCTAATTATTATACAGATATGTAGTTAGTGTAGATGTAGAGCATGTAAAGAGTTGTGATTTGAACCATGGACTGTAGGATCATAGATTCGAATCCCACTTACTACCCAGTTATTTGTGCCATGGTTTGGATTCCACGTTAAGTCAGAGATCCTTCTTTACGTTTAGTTAGTATTTAACAATTACGGACTTGTAATTCGGCCTTGCAGGTTTATCCCGATTGTAAAATGGCTTGTTATATAACAAATTACGAACAATTGAATAGTACAGATATTGATAAGACCTAAATATTATATTAGTGATTACCCGAACGATCGTGGCAACGCTGTGTGCCATTTTAAAGTAAAATAAAAACAAAATTTTCTAGTCAAATACGAGTTTAAAAGGAAATAGATAACAGAAAATGTTTATTCGATGCATTAATAATTAAATGAAAATTTTAACTTCAAAAGGAAAATTGATGTATTATGCTTATAGTAGATAACCTTTTAGTTCAAAATGCAGCGTCAAAACGGTACGGTATTGTCACACCGGCGCCGGCGTCGTTTTGGATTTCCAATGTATGCATTTTATACGATATGCATTATTGAATCATTTGCAATTTGTACCTACGAAACTGGATGGTAAATTGTTTAAGTATAGTCGAACATCTTTCTACCTGGTAAATAATTGATAAATCGTGTTTATATGCCATGGTGAAAAGTGTGAGTTAAATTTTACTTGCCATAGGCGATACACTGTTATATATTAGGATCTAATTTTGAATACGATTATCTCATTTTCTAAACCGTCAAAAATGTTGAAAAAGATATTTTCGTATGCATGCAACATTTAATTATGAATCGTTAAAACAATTCAGTGACAGACGCTTCTGACCTGACACCCTTAGTGGATCGTTCCTATTAGGACGCACGGTATATTGCTTATATGAAGCTAAAAAATACCTATATATTATTTTATTTATTACAGTAGACATTCAATTTACTTGTAAAATTATAATAGGTACGAGTATAGTGTATGTGTGCGTATAAACCTACTTAAAAGTTTTTTAAAATGTAAAATAAATCGTGGAGATTGGGTGGATTTATTCAACATCGTTTTAAGTCCCAAAGCGATAAAGCCACATATACACTTAGCTTCCAAGAGCCGTAAATCGAACTGGAGCAAAATTTACCGATTCCACATTATTTCACATTGTGATAAAGACATTAATAAAATCAATTTACAATATTCCCGATTTTTAAGTGGAACATTTTTTCTAAAATCATAATATTTATAATCACGTCGCTTGTTTAACAAAGTGCACGTTTCGTTTATAGAAAACACACACATTAGGTTGACATATAAGGGATGTTGCCCTTAGTTTGCTCTGAAATTTCATTCCATTTAACTAACAATTGTGGATTACTCAAAGCTTTTATCTTTTAACGTAAGATTTCTTAAGCCATTCAAAAACATAACAATGGGCTGAAAATATTTAATGCGTTTTATTAATATTTAATAACCCGAATCTATTATTCAACTTGAAAATGTTCTGAAAGATTTTATAAAAATATTTTCCATTATAGAATAAATTTTTTAATGCAATTAGGTACCCAATACTTAGATTTTCTTCAGTTTGTTTAGAATAAGTAGAATAACAAAAGCTGTTAAACTAAAGACTACGATCAATAGTAATTCTCCTGGTGTTTAGGGCAAGAATCGACAACGCTTTTTGCCTATTGTGCTCTAGGCATTTAAAGGATCGAATTAAATTTTTTGTAAATAATGGAAACAAAACAGGACATTGATGAAACAAAAAAATACCAGTTTTAGAAGACATTTATTTAAAATAAAGATAAGTAAATGTCAAATACATTTTTAACAACGATCGGAAAAATTGAGATATTCAAGTTTGATTGTAATTTTGAAAATACTTGGGGCTGGATATTTGAAATGTTCAAAAGACGAATCATAGAAGAGAATTTTTTTATCGAATACATACACATAAATTTGCTACAACATAAAACATCAGAAGATTTTAAATTATTGACTATGAAAGTATGAAACGATTTCCAATTTATTCAAAATTTTTATATGCAGAAATCGATAAAGTTAAAATACTGCTGAACCAAAGAGAATGGTATTTTTTAAACCATTGTATTGTGCTCCGGTTTGATTAAATCCGGAATTATAGCAGAGGAGGTTGAAATCTAAAGCTTCGGCTTTTGCTGTTAAAATTAATTACTCCACTTGCGTTTTATATGTATAAAATTACCACACAAACAAGAAGCATCAACGAGGAGTAATGGAAAAGCATCAATTATTGTTTAGATACAAAACATTCGGCACTACAAGACTATGCCACATTTTATGATACCCACTTATGTCAAGTGTTTTAAATATTCGTTACCATTATCTTACTGCACACAGAAGTGAGTGATTTAATGGCATCAGCTGATAAACTACATTTTCTACAATTACCCGAAATGCATTCAATATTTCACTTCCTTCTATTGGCAATTAGTGGAAATGTATATAACAAACTTCAAGTGTCCAAAATTCAAGATGAAACTTGCTTAGAAAAGTCGAACGACTTCTTTTTCACAATAAATATGCAACAGTTTTTTTTAAGTAAAGTATATTATAAAGTTCGTAATTGAGTCATCCGTAGTTATACAATCAAAATTATGAACAATCAATCATATATCGGTATTTTTAGAATAATAAAACAATGAGCAAGCGTGACTCAAATTTAGGAAACAAAATTTCTGGAGTTTTCAACACACCAAAAAAATTATTAAATTTAAAATTATAAAGTACATATTCAAGATACAAATTGCAATGTCGGCGTCCTTTTAGAACTCACGTCGGTTTTCCACTTTTGCGCTGTTTTATTTAAGACAAACTTATCCTTTTGGGTGTAAACTACAATTTTATTATTCATTAAATGGCATTAACACACTTACAAACCTCTATTTTAAAATAATTATTATGCAACTAGTGAGATAAATGCATCGATATCGTACGCGTGTGCGATGTTTTTACAACGAAGCGTTTATACAAGCATAAATTAGTAAGAACCAAAAGGGTACGAACGGTTTAGATAAAATCTTAAATTCACCACATCAAATAATGCATTATTAACGTAGTTGTAAATTTTGCTTTACATAATTCATTAATTTATTGTCTTGTTTCTTCGAATAGAAAGCCAATACAGTAATGAAGTTTATTAACGCACCGAGTGCGCTAATTAATCTCATTACCTAACTGAAACGAGTAGGAAAAGAAAGCTTTATTCAACGGTCGTAGATAAATTAATTTTATTATAAATTGGGGGTCCAGTTATGTAACCATTAATGGCCTGAACAAAATTTCTTCAGCTACACACTAGAGAACAGGCTTATTTTAGTCTATGGAAATTATATTTTGGGTGAATCCGTTGAAAAAATCAAAAAATTTCGACTTTTGAAAAGTACGGGAAATTAGCATCGAATATGCCGCACACCCCAGGCAGACGCGGTACATTTCAAAGACGGTCCCTTGAAAACGCGTAAAATTTTTTCGCTCCGATTTGAATTTTTCTTTGAAATTCGGATAGGTGGGGGTGTGATTAGTAGATATTAGTAATAAATATTATCAAAAAAATGGAAAATAACCCGTGTATTGCCGAAAAAGTGAAAAAATTAAATTTTTTTTTCTTCGATTTTTGGGGTGTGCATTCGATAAGGAGGGTTATCCATCGTCAAAACCTACTCTTCCGGGGCGTCGCTCCGCTCTGCACCCCTCCAGAGCGGTTTTGACTCTGGTTACTGGGCTAAACATACGAGAAGCGCCTTCGATCAAGAAAACCGGGAGGTTAGGGACCCTTGTTACCAAGGATATGTCACACTTTCTAACCCTATTCGGTTTTGCAAATAATTATTCAAAAGGTTCAAATTATAACAATTTTATATAACAATTTTAACAAAATTATAACAATTCAAAAGGTAATTAAAATAATTATATTAAATTATTACAATAAACAAACACAAACGTATCGTAATACAATTAAAAATATATTTAGGTAATACATAACTATCCGAAAACATATTGCAATGTCGGTAAACCACGTCAATAGAAATACGTTTATTTAAGATTCAGAGAATTTGTTAATAATAAAAAGCATGGACTTGTCTGAACAAACAGATAAACTTTCGTCCGACACCAAGAATTTGAGTTCAGTATCATTTAATTTGAAAAGCGAGGCTTGAAACATGTTAATAAAAATAATTTATAATGTAACGCTTAATTAATTCCGTTGATATAAAATGTTTATTAATAATACAAAATCAAAATTGTTTAGTCATAAGAAAGGTAATTCAAAAGTCAAAATATTGTTAATTGATTAATTAATATAAAATTTGTGTTAGCATTAAAATTTAAATAAGTGATATAAAGATATTACGCAAAGTTCGGAGTGTTTCGATTTAGTGCACTGAAAACGGATAATGCATGTCCATAAATTCCATGAAACCAATCACGAAGCAATGATGAAGATTAATCCAATCTAAAAAATAAAAAAAATTATTTTATTAAAATTGTAACAAGTCACGATGAGCTGAATACAGACCTGTAATCTTAGGAGGTCAAAATGGTATTGATTTTTGCATCGACCAATAATAAATAATGACGAAGAATCAAGAGGCTATGATTTTTGAGGCGATGAGAAGAAAAACAATTGGGATCGCTCTACGTTTGATCGATTATAAATGGCGTTGTGTTTTATGGCCACTGCTAATAAAAATAATTAAAAAGTACAGAAAATTTAAGTAAAGTCGACGAAAATTAGTGAATATTAATATAAAAAGTGTACTTACGTTGTATTAAAGTGTTTTCCAATAGAAATTATAAAGGATTCAGAACATTTCTACATAAAACGAATTTCAACTACACGTGGTTTTATACGACGCACCAAGAAAGTGATCCGTTCATATCAAGATAAAAAAATAACCATCGGCGTGTCGAAGGTTAACAATCTCATGGTCAAACATCTTATGCATAATAAAAACCCTAGAGCTCTTAAAGGTAAATTAACATTAAAGTTTATTTTCGTAATAAAATTAAGTGAAAATTTCGGACAACATAAACGCGTGCTTTTCTTCGTTAATGTTAAGAATTTTGATTAATAGGATTAATATTAAGAACTTTTTATTTAATAAACCATTTATTTACGTTATTGTGTGTAATAAAAATATAATTGTCTTTGCAACGGAAGATTTTTTTTTTGACCTGTTCCGAGCACCAAAAATTTGATTTAGCATTACAGTTATTGGTCCCGGAACGAACCCAGACTGAGAGAGGTAAGTCCATGCACTCCGAGACATTAAAGCCGAGGTATTATCATTATTGTTACATTATTTGTCATTGGTGTAAAAGTTTAATATTTCTATCGACGGGGTACATTTTACGTGAACCCGTACAAAAGCATTTTATAACGAGACATTATTAGTAGTAGAGGCACACCCTCTCACAGCAATTTGGCGCCCAACGTGGGGCACTCTTAGTTGATTCCGTTCAGAGCATATTTTGGCTAGCCCAACGTGTGGCAGTATTAGGAGTCAAAGCTCACACAGCAATTTGGCGTCACAACGTGGAGGCACGAGTAACCTCGAACCACGAATAGGGGGTACCAAGACGTGGCAACTAGTAAAGTTAGTTAGCTTAATTAGAATAATATTTTTACAAAAATTTATTATAACGAGGAACCCTATTAGATACGACATCTCATTGCATATTTTGACAGCCCAACGTGTGGCACTCTTAGTTGATTCCGTTCAGAGCATATTTTGGCTAGCCCAACGTGTGGCAGTATTAGGAGTCAAAGCTCACTGTAATATGTACCAGCATTATTAATACCACTAGTGACCACTACGGCGCTGCGATCTTAAATTGAAACGCCTATAGTACAAATATGAATAACATGTGATCAAAAACATCCGATTTCGAAATTTGATCATCAGATTTTTTTAAATTGACGTACCATATTTATTTAAAAGAGGTGGTGAACATTTTCTGAAAATGTATTTTTTCCACTACTAGTCATATAGGCTATCATTTTTACTTAGGTTAGTTGCTCAAGAAGTGACACGTTTTCGACTAGTGGTGAATAATTTTTCCATTATTAACCTAGGTTAATAATGAACAAAATGACATTTTTTGATAACTTGGCGATTAGTTTAAAGAAAAATGTTGTTATTAAATGATTTAGAATAACCAAGAAATGCTAATTAATTGTATTTAAACTATTTAAAACGCATTTTTAATACATTAATTTAATTTTAAAAATTCATTATAATCGAATTAAATGTGACAGCAAGTGACAGCGCCATCCATTGTTAATTTGACGAACCGCGATTTATTTTATTTAATAACCTAAATTTGTCAACAACTGTCAAATCAACTGTCAAATCAACAAAACAAAACTGTCATTTGAAATAAATATTTTAAATTTGAAAATTTTTTTGTTAAAAAGAACTTTAAAAATGGTAATAAATCTAGTAGTGGAAAAAATCGTATATAAACCATGGTTGTGAAGACCATTATTGCCTCCGCGCCTTATATTCCTCGGTGCAAAGCACCTCGGAATATAGTCTTAGCGCTAGGGCAATAATGACGGCCTTCACAACCTTGATATATAATATACTATTATTGTCGTTCAAAAAAGATCACCATCAGGCAAAAGCTTTGTACGTCATGTGGCGCAATAAGTACATGCATTAGTGCAACATTAAAGATCAACGTGATGTTGTTATTGTCATTTTGACAATTATAATTATTATTACTATAAGTACAAAATTCACTATAACAACAACTATCAATAAAATTACTATCACTGCGTGATTATACGAAAGGCTTAGCACACGTTGTCTTTAATATTGCAACGAATTTACATTTTAGCCACATGGGGGCTGAAATAATGTCTTCTTATCTTTGAGGAAGTGAACATAAAAGAATTTTTAGAATCATCTACATTTTCATAAATGCTTTCCCTTCCTTCAATTTTTGAGAATGTGAGCCACTTAAATATTAAATTAACATTGAATATTTATTGAACTAGCCTAGTAGGCGATAGGGGTTTGGCCTTCGACCTCGCCCGAAGGATTTCGATTATATGTTCACGGTTTCAATCAGTGGGATCGCGATCACCCGTGAAGGTCATCCTTATTAGACGTATTAGGCTTATGAAATTTGGTCAAATATTGATTTTGTCAAAGTTGTTTGACAGCGATAGTACACATATTGGTGTTTTGCCAAATATTTGGCCGAAAATCATTTACCTAAATTATACAAACAAGTTATTTGGTCAGCAATGGCCAAAACTTAAACTCCCTTGCGACGGCAGGCATCACATAAATACCAGTGAAAGAGTCATTAATTAATTTTTCTCGGCAACATTTCTTTCTTACATGACTTGCACGACAAATTTTTCATTAATCCATCCAATTCAGCAATAAATTCTTTGCCGTTCACTGTACTTTGTTATACTTGAACTGTCCCAAGTTGAATTTCAAAATTTGGTCTTGGGTACTACCTGGCGGCAGTGGTGTGGCTTCATGCGTACCGATGATCATAAAGATCGGTCAAGTAATATCTGAGAAATTTCCAGAAAATTCTTTTGCAATTGGGTCACCAAGGAAGCTTCGCTCACTGCGCTTCAATTATTAAACAAAAGAAATCAATTCAAAAAGGCAAAATGTATTTTATTGTGTAAAATTGAAATCACAACCAAATTTTTGAACAATTCTTATTCAGAATAAAATATTCTTACTACATCATTTGAAGTGAATTCTGAAAAAGCAATTTTGTAGATACCTTTCTATTTTTCAATTTTGGTCTATTGATAATTTTTCTTAAAAGTAAAATTAAATGAGTTATAGATGAAAAACGTTGGCGTTGCATTATTCCTTGCATTATTTTGGCTCAGGTTTTTGGTTCAACAACTGGGGTCAGTATCATATTATTCAAGTAGGTACTTATTATTAAAGATACAAAATAATAATTATTAGGATAGTATAATATTTTGTTAGATTTTATAGAAAGAAATCTTTCTTTTACCATTTCATGGAACACCATATAAAATGATCAGGATTAATTTTTAAATTTCAACTTTAATAATAAAAAGAAAGTAAATTTTTGACAATTCAGCGTTCTTTGGTTTTATTTTGTTTACTACTTAACAACTTATTTATAAAATTTACTTTTTACCTGTAATTAATTCTGAAATTTGTAAAAGTAAACACCTAAAGCCGTAAATCATTGAAAAAGGTAAAATAATTCTTTAGAAAGTATGCTCGTATAATATGGACCGGCGTCTTTTATGTGCGTATAAATTGACAAGTTTAGTGTCAATATCTTGAAGAGGAAATAATGCATCAATAATTCTAAATAGTTTCAAAATTTACGCGAAAAGGTGTCTTACTAACGGCAAAATCCTTTTGCACTTCCTACGGTAATAAATAAATTATTTATATTATGTATTTTATACTCGTATGATGAATTTATCCTAACCACCGGACAAATAATTTGGGTGCTACTGGGAATCGAACATATTATGACCGTATGATTCATAGTTCGATTCTTTTTCTGCTACACCAAACTACATGTGGAATTTTCTTCATTTTAATTAAAAAGTGTTTTTTGTATTTTCTGATAATTCTAAAATACACGTTATCATCAAATTTTATTAGATGGACTAGGAATCAATTTATTATTAGAACTAATATGTAGAATGTAGGGGTTGGGTCAGTACTGAAAATTAAAAAAAAATATTATTGTTCTCTACATATTCTGAACAAACTGTACATAAATATAGTACGGTATCCTACACGATATAAAAACAGTACATAATACAATGTTTGCAAGAATGCTAAGAAATTTCTTTTTGTGTTACAATATTTGATAACCAAGCAAAGCAAAAATGAAAATGTATTACTCGGCATAATTTTTTTCTTTTGAAATTTGAAGTTTTTTTATTTTTACGGATATATCAAAATGATCAAGCTTTACTGCTTAAACTCTATCATTAAATAATTATAAATTATACATCGTTACTGTTACATAATATTATATTTTAGTATTTAATAAATTATTTGTGACAATATTCCATATAACTGTAAATTTCATAATAATGTCAATAAATATCAGTCGGAATAAATTTTAGAAATGTTAACAAAAACTTAACTGCACGATAAATTATTTAAATTTTCGTTGTAAATTGGGAAACATCAATAGAAATTTTATGCCCTAGAAAGGCCCAATCAGAAATGGTAAATTAAATGAATGTAAAGGATTCAATTAGAGGTAACAATTTAAATCTATAGTCTATCTGGTTTTGGATTGCAGTAGAGGTCGCCTTGAACGGCAGGTCAGATTTACACTGGGAAATGTCAAATAATTAAAGTGTATGAGCGACAAAAAACAAATGTCACTTATTTGATACTTGAAAAAAATATTCGCGAGTCATCAATCACAAACGAAATTTCGACACTGTAAACGGGAATAAATTTTAACCAATCACGTTCCGAGTTCACAATTTTAGTACAATCTAGTTCTGCATTCTTAAAACGGATGGACTACAGTACAATTGTTTTTCTGCCACAGATAGAGTTATTTATTTATTTTTGGTACCAATGGACGACATTGAAAACATGTGGTTTCAACAAGACGATGCTGCAAACATGTCGTACATGACATGTACGACATGTTTTGTGTAAACAATGCAGTTATTGCACACAAAGTTTTCCGACCGCGTAATCTCTTGCTTCTACTACTCCATAGCACTATAACCCGTTGTGGGTCTTGGCTGCCTCTACAATTTGCCTCCACTTCTGGCGGTCTTGTGCGGACTCCATCCATGTGTCCATGTCTACCTCTAGCATCCTAAGATCTCTGCTGACGCCGCGCCGTCTCGCACCTCAGTCTTGGTCTTCCAAGTGGCCTCCTTCCTTGTGGTGCTTCGTTCCAAACTATTTTTATTAGTCGTTCGTTGTCACTTCTAACTAGGTGACCTGCCCATCGCAACCTCTGTGATTTTATTTCTTGCACTATGTCGGGGCAGTTATACATCTGTTGCAGTTCGACGTTCGTTCTTATTCGCCATTGATCAGTTTCTGGGTCTCTCAGTGGTCCGTAGATTTTTCGCAGCACCTTTCTCTCAAAGCGCTTCAACATCAGCGTATCTTGTACAGTCATCGTTCATGTTTCGCCTGCGTAAGTTACAACTGGCCTTATAATAGTTTTATATATTTTTATTTTTGACGGTCTTGTTATTAGTTTAGACTTCAGTATGTGTTGTAACGAAAAACAGCACCTGTTGCCTTGGCTTATTCTTTGTTTGATTTCCTCGTGTATGCTGTTACTAGATGTTATCACCGCACCAAGGTATTTAAACGATTGTACATGCTCAAAGTTCTCTTGCTTCGGCGATCAAAATTGGTCACCAAGATCGTATGATATCACGTCATCGGATTTTTTCTTTGGGATTATGTAAAGCAAAAGGTGTATGCCAATGACCCCCCAAACGATTCCAGAATTCGAGTCTCACTGAAACCACCGTCAACCACTGACTAAAATTTAACTAATGAAAATAACTGATTTATATAGGGGTCTTGGAATTCAGTTTTAACCAATTGAATTAGTTCAATTTCATTATTGAATTATAGGACTTATAATTAAAATAATTATAAATTAAATAACGTGAGGGCAATCGACCCTGAAGCGTTCAAAAAAATAACCTAGTTTTTGAAAACAAACAGAAAGGTGCAGAAAGGGGTTAATGAAAATTGTCAAATTTTTTCTACACGTTACAATATTCTTAAATAAACTAAAAACATAATGTTGATGATGTAATACGTTACAGCTATTTTGTCGTTATTGCGAATCTTCAGTTATTTAATAATATTTTCATAATTAAAAAGGAAACAAAGGAAGGGAAAATTGACAGCAGTTTTTATACCGGGTGTAATAAGTATTAGTTCATTGTGTTTTCAGTGATTTCAGTGTTACGTTGACGGTATTTATATTAAATTTGAAAGTAATGCGTTAATTTGGATTTTTAACTTTAGTCGGTGGAACAACTCCCTGCGTAAGCGTAATAATTACATTTAGTTCTTTTTGTATTTACTAATTGATACCGCACGCGTATTTCATTAAAATATATTTTTTTAATTTTTGCAAATTATCAAAACTTATCGCTCAATTAAAATGAGGGCTGTTACTCCCTTACATGTTATTTTTGGTGAAAATACAAAACATTTATCTTACATTTTCCTTTTAATTACAACTTTTTTTTTGAGTAAAATTCGAAAGCATTTGGGATATTTTATGCCGGTTTTAACCTTTTGGGGGGTAGTTTACCCCCGAAAAAATACTGCATCAATGTTAATATTTGTAATTTTCCTATTTACATAAGATAATATTCGTAAAAACCTAAAAACTGAAACTGCAGGTTTAACAAAAATTAGTGTTGCTTTGAAATTGTAGGATAATATAAAAAAATAATGTGCTTGTTAAAACATGTAATTGGGAAGCAAATAATACAACATTAAAAATTTACCATTGAAATCCCTAACCAATTCTACATTCTGTATACTGTTTTAAAGTCGTTAAAAAAGAGATTATCGATGAAAATGTTTTAAAATTTCAACATACATATTATATGAACAAAATACGTAAAACTTGCCCTGAAAAATACGTAGTCGAAAAACTACCGGCATAGCACGATGGTTAAAATATAATTAAAGTATTACGAGAATGTAAATTCTGTTTTAAAATAGCACTGCCATTATTTATCCAAATTTTGCTCTTTTAAATTTAGAGAAAAAAAGTTTTGCATGAATTATGAAAAATGTAAAAATTATGCATGAGCAAAATGTAACGACATTTTAAATTTAAGAACAACAAGCGCATCGTAATTTCTTATGTAATTTTACATAATGCGATATTTGATCGCGTTTCCTTTACATATGGGTTAAAAGAAAATTTATAACGTTTCAAAGTTCAGCTTCATTAAATTAGTACGACATTTTTAAATGGAAATGTTTCGTATTTAATGTGCTAATGGACTCGTGAAAATTTATTGCATTAACAAACAAATTGTAATATACTTACAACATCGATGAGCTGCGATAATTTGAGCTTAATTTTAACAGTAAGTGCATCGGTGACGTTGACTACCGGTCTAACTAATTTATTGTAATTAGATAATAGATCGTCGTAGAGACGTTTGGCATCTGGATTACCCGAACATCCTGGAAAAAAAAATAAAATTATATACCTACCTACTGTTATTGCCAAAGGCTTCACATTATTGTTTCATTAGGGCAAAACGTCAATTTAATATTGATGGGTATAAAAGCTATTACAGTGCGATAACGATCACAATAGTTTTAAAATGAATGATTGATACTGATATACGGTGAACAGGGGTAAGTGTGCATTCGGGAAAAGTGTAATCTATTATCCACAAGTGTTGTGATCAAGTACCAATAATTTTAGCCGAAACTTGCGAGAGAATTTATAAGACAAAGTAAACTCAAAAGCCACAGGCACAAATTCCAAGTTGAGATATTCAAAAATTTCTTACTACATCATAGTATTTTTTTATAAACCAGAAAGGAATAAAATTAATAACGGTTTTATTTATTTGTAACGTTTTGGTAGATAAATTTTTTATGTCCATTTAAAATGTTTGCATTGGGAATTTTTTATCACGTGTGTAATATATTGTGAATAAGTTATTTTAACAAAATCTTGATATACTTAATAAAACATAACCATCAGTCCATAAAATCACATTTTGCGCTACATAACGAAGAAAATTTATGTGTCATACACTTTTCTCTTTCACGCCGAAAATTTAGTTTTTCAAAACTCCCAACTTTATTTATATATCACGTTGTGTTGCCCATATAAATGCATTGCTATATGAACCGCTTTTGTGAAAAATTCCGCAGTTATCGCTTATCTCAATCAAGTTTGCGTATTTATTTTCTAAAATTGTTAACTTGTGAGTGTCAAGTTTTAGGCTTCTATACAAAGTATAGCAAGAAGCCTTATTTTTACATGTTCTGCGTGACAAAACATAACAAGGTTTCTTGACGTCTTGTGTAAAATTTCTTAAAAGCGGCCACTTCAAGCTGTTGTGACGTTTGCTATCTATAAAATTGTTATGCCAGAAAATTGAATTTTTATGGTTTCTTAAAATGAAACTGAAAGCATGTGGGATCAAAAATAAAATGTAAGAAATTGGTTTTTATGGGTTCGTTTACAAATATTGAAAACGTTTTAAACAAAGGTTCTCAGTTCATATTTTTTGAATAACTTTCTTTTTATATGCCACACGTAAATTGCACTTTTTATTTATCTCGAACGTTATTGTTACAAGGCAATACATTTTATTTATTTATTCTTTATAATAATGTAACGAATCGTGACACCGAGATTGAAATTGTGCGCCTTAAATAATAAACGAAATTACTTCAAGTGCTTGTAGGTATACTTTGCGACAGTTAGGTTTATGTACGCTAAGCACGAGTCGGTAAAATAAATCTTCCATCACTGTTAACTTAAACCACGAGTTTTCATTTAGGAAAATGATATTCATAATGTTTCACATTGTTTGTGAACTTTCCATGTTAAATTTTAAGTCCAAAAATTTATTTTAATTAAATTTCAAAGCTAGAAGTATATTAATGAAAACTGTTATCGAATAGACACGTCGTCAGGATGCAGTGAAATGAAATTTAGAGAACATTTTTTAAAGAACGGAAATTTGACATTACTGGGCTCAGAATGGGTCTAAGGTTTCATTAGTCTTCTTAAAATCCCTCTTCCAGCATCAACTAAGGATAGTTAAATTTGTTGAAAACTTAATAACTATGATTTAAATATAAATCTTTATGGAAATGTTGACTAACATTTTTGTAATTATGTATTATGCGACAACGAAAATTTCAGTATTTTTTACATTTTTAGTAATTATTATCATTATTCAAAGCATTTTACGTGAAGGTGTGTGCCCATAATATAAAAATCAAATCCGTTTTGTACATTTGTAATAAATTATTACGAGTAATAAAACCAAAGACACGTTGCACGTACTATATATTGTAATGAAAAATTGCAATAGCATTTGTTAGGATTTAGAATTAAAGTAACTCATAAAGTCTGAAAGATAGTGTAATATATTTTGAAAGTGTATTTAACACATCCAAGTTTGCAACGATTCAAAGTATAACTACAATTTCCGACGGAAATGGCAATGCCAGCTTTTAATCTAAACGTAATATTTACAACTAGAAATGAACAAAGTCGAGATTTTAAATGAGTTTAAATAAGCCTTAATTTTTCAAGAATTTGGCAACTACTTAACGAGGCCATTAAATATTCAATTTCATTTTTTAATAATGTTCAATTAAAAGTTCCATTTTAATTTAGTAAATTCAAATTTACCAATCGTTTTTGTAATTAAAATTAAATATTATACCTTTGCATTGTTGGATGTGCAAACTCGGCCATTTAAATTTATATTAGTAAAATTTGAAGGTATCACGTATAACTTGCGGTATCTTACAGGAAAGATTAAGTGTACCTGTCAAATTCCGATAACGGAAGTTTAATTTTAGAACTCGGTAACATTCTCTCAAAATATCAAACTAAATTTGCTTCTACAGGACTTCATTAGATGCAACCTATTTTCATACTTCCTCCACTTTCCTTCAACTTAAATTAATAACATTAAGTTTTGTGGTCTAAGAATTGAAATTTCATTTTCAGTCTGTTTTTCATTTCCTATTTTGCGAATGTTACACAAATTAAAGTCGTGGAAAGAGTAGCTGCCCCTATCTGTTCCAGACTTTATTAGATGGAAAATGTCCACAAAAAGTAAACGTCTGGGTAGGAATCGTTATCCATCACGTACTGGGGAGTTTCATGATAGTGCTTAGTTTCATCAAAATTTAACGCCTCCATATTTTGGACTTGAGGTTTCCTTGGGGAGATTAGATTGGCAGAAGAACGGGCAATGAATGGCCAAGTAACGTTTTGACTTTAAAATGGAATTAATTATTATCTATGTACGTTTTGTAAACTAAACTTATATATTATTTTAGACTCGTTAGTTGTAACTAATAATTTTTGAAATGTGGCAAGCGGAAAACATAATATTTTATTTTCTTTTCAATTTATTTCTTTAACGCACATCAAATAATGTACAAATTTAAACACGCACATATCTGTCCAGCGGATTCAAATGGTTCAGCCAAATTCGAAATTTAAAGTGCTGGGTTAGTGAATCTGTCTTTTGTATGTCATGTATTTGAAAACAAACTTATCCGCGTGTATTATTCAAATTTCCTTTCTGCCTGACGTTAACCGTTGATGCATTATAAATGCTTTTACAAAATATTTTTTTAAAATGCAATGAAAATCGTGTTCACATTTTTACCGATTGAAATCTGAAACAATGCTAATGTGTGAAAATTTCTTTTATGAAAGCATTTTCAATTAACTAATTAATGTTTTCTATTTATTAAAAAATTAATTAGGTTAAGAGAATTTCTAAGCCTACATAAGAATTATAATGAGACACTGTAAAAATAATTTTAAAACACCGTAATTTGAAAAGAAGCAAATGCAGGGCTACGAAGTTTTATTCAAAATATGCTTTATTACATTTCAAGATTTACCTTCATGCTTCAACAACATAATTCTCCAATGTAAAAGAATGTTTCTTTACTCTTTATATTGGTTATTTTTCCTAAAATTTTCCAAATGGTTTTTTGATTAAAATTTCAATTTTCCCTATGCACGGCCACAGTTAAAATTATTGTATTTTAACATTCCGGGAAAGTGTTTTTTAATTACTTTATTTAAGTTTGAATCATTAATTTTGTTTGCTCTTAAATATTTAGCTTGGGCAGGGGTTATAAAAATTAATGTATTTATAAATTATCGAAATTTATTCCAATAATACGACAGCGATAGATCCTGGTTAAGCTCGTAGTAATTTTTTTTGCACTTTAATTAATTCCATAACTGAAGACTTGAATATAGAATGTAATTTTGTTTTTCATTTTATTAGCGTAGACAATGTGAAGTAATGTCGTAAATGAAAATGGACTTTTCGTAGGTGAATGTGCTCGCATTCCACATTACACCTCTCTTGTATGTCTTGGAATTTCATTCGTGCTTTAATATGCTCTACATGTAATTTTATCTAGGAGCTTCATTACAAAAAAGAATATAAAAGCTAAAATTTACAAAAAAAATAAATAAATCTACTGCGAATATTAATTTTGTTTAGAACATAAATCATTTTAAAAGTTCTCTAAATTAAAGCCGTTTGTTAGAAAGTCGAAAAGTTGGCAAAAGGTTTTCCTTAGTGTTATCGATTGATATTTTAAATTATTTTTCGGATTTCTTTTATTGAATTTTATGCAAAGAAACTTTTTAAAAGTTTTGCAAAGTCACCTATTCCAACAAAGAGTTCAGTGAATGCAATTTTTTTACGTTAATAATTTTGATTAAACGAAATCGAAAAAGATTGAATCGAAAAACCGGAAGTGTCAGTTTCAAAGTAAAAATATCTTTCATCGACGTTTCCGTCAACTGGCAAATATACTAACATAAAAGAAACGCATAAAACAGTTCCAAACGATTTTCCGCAAAAGGTTTGTAAATGGCTAACTGGGGTACATCAATTGCAAGCAAGAAAAAGTTTTTTGTTCTTGCAAGATAACACAAACAAATATAAAACAGCTAAATCGATACAGAACATATCAGATCTTAAAATTGAAAAAAAAATCAAGTATGTAAGGAAGAAGAATAAGTTAATACTTTTTTGCTGATGCCACTAATCGATATAAAGTATAAAAGCGAGAAAGAGAGTAATCATGTTGTTCTAGGTTTTTATTTCATCAGAAACTCGATACATCATTTAATACTTAATGGAAACAGTTCGGATGCTCTGATGTTAAGCCTTTAAATTGAAATTCACGTCGGTCGACTTTTAGCGTTTGCAAATATCAAAATAAATTAGCATTTGTAATAATTCAACAAACTGTCATTAAACCGAGTGTGTTTACCACAATGGTGGAAGTACCGTAAAATATATCGGATTGCTAAACTCTTTCTACATCCTTAGAAGTATTTGGAGTGCCAAGTTTAGTAATAATTCAAAAACTTTTTGTTTCAACACAAGAAAAATATAAAACACTTGAATCTTTATTTCTTTTATTTGAAAACGATTTTAAAACGTATGAAATAAACAAGTACTAGCACTTACTAGTGGGTAGGTACTTGGTCAGTCGATTTCTATGAACTTAAAAATTAACAATTAACTTATTGATGAATTTGTTTAGGAAGGTTTGCGTTGAGTTTCAAGTTCAATCATTTAAGGGAGAGAAGGCAAACATTGATCAGGGTTCAAGGATCTAACTTTTTTATGAAATAGTTTAACAATCAACTGTCACAGAAAATCAGTTACTATTTTATGTCTATTGACAATTTTTCTTCTTCGAGATGGATAATTCTACTACAAATTGTTCGGTTAACTTTGTTCATAAAATATTATCAAGTTAAATAAATTATGAAAACCCGAGTTATTATGTATTGGAAAGCGACAATCAGTCCAACTATGTATCCAAAATGTTAAATATAACGTGCCCGTTAAGTCAAGGTTATCCAATTTGTTATGTTATTTATTAAATGATTGTAATGTTTTACCTTTTATCGATAACGTTTGTCACCTTATTCCGCGCATCGGGCGCATCTTTAGATTTTGCGTTTATGATCTATTAAACTTATATTTTAAATTTCGAATCGATCCGTTGAAAATTACTCTTTGAGAAAACATTTTTAGGTCGGGTTGTAAATATAAAAGATTGAAACATTCGATCAACTAATAAATTTACGTTTTGCAAATGCACAATAATCTTAAGAATTGTATAGTTAGGAAAGTATCATCAAATATTTTAATACACGTACAATGAACCATACGGTAGATGAGGAAGTGTTAATAATGTTGACGTAGCATTAATCCATAATTCACCTCATCGGCAATAAATTCTCTATTCTATAACGTTGCAAACTAAACGTCAATATAGGCAAATGCATTACTATAAAGTTTAGGTAGGATCGAGAGACACTTTCATACGATCTATAATCACGAGCCAGTTGTCAATACAAGGACACACACGTGCATGTTTGAACCTCGTGAGAATCAATGCCTTTTGTTTTGCTATCTCGACCATGTGTAGATAAGCGGCCAAATGTGCTCGGGTTTAACATGGAAAGGATAGCGATTTCGAAATTACAGACTTCGATAAAAACAAGTAAAAAGTGCAAAAGTTAGACCTTTCTCGTCCAACCAGACGAGCAAAAAATTGTTTTGCTCGCACGTGTCGTACCAAACTTCTCGATACACTTTACATGGAGAAAGAAGAAAGTGTGCCCTCACACTCTAGGCATTGATCCAATTAAATCACGTCTCCCTTCTTTCTAAATTTATAGGACCCAATTACCAGGGTCCAAATCAATCAGTAAGTGGGAAAAATCCCAGATCAGAGTAGGGAGAATGCATAAATTGAGCTGCAAATTGCATATTCGGAGAGATTCACTTGGAATCTGATACTACCTTTTTCGTATCTTAGCGCTTCCAAAAGCGGAATTAAAATATCGAGGTCTCACATTTTTTTGAGGTCTTTAAATAAATACAAGTCATTGGTGCTAAAAATTAGTGAGTGTCAACTGCAGGTATTATCGAACATTCATACCGTCTATCGTTAATAAACAATTAATATTTATCGAACATTCATACCGTCTATCGTTAATAACCAATTAATAATTATCGAACATTCATACCGTCTATCGTTAATAAACAATTAATATTTATCGAACATTCATATCGTCTATTGTGGTTAAACAATTAATATTGATCGAACATTCATATCGTCTATTGTGGTTAAACAATTAATATTATCGAACATTCATACCGTCTATCGTTAATAAACAATTAATATTTATCGAACATTCATACCGTCTATCGTTAATAACCAATTAATAATTATCGAACATTCATACCGTCTATCGTTAATAAACAATTAATATTTATCGAACATTCATATCGTCTATTGTGGTTAAACAATTAATATTGATCGAACATTCATATCGTCTATTGTGGTTAAACAATTAATATTTATCGAACATTCATACCGTCTATCGTTAATAACCAATTAATATTTATCGAACATTCATATCGCCTATTGTTGTTAAACAATTAATATTTTATCGGACAACAATACGTCAATTGTTGTTAAACAATTAATATTTTATCGGACAACAATACGTCAATTGTTGTTAAACAATTAATATTTTATCGGACAACAATACGTTAATTGTTGTTAAACAATTAATCAATTATCGGACTTTTTGTTATACCATCTGTTTATCACGTTTCATCACGACGAGGTATTGCTTGCCGCTCTTAAGGCAATTACGTAGCATTGCTTTTATCGAATAATACAAAACAGGTGCTGCACTTCGAACACATGTGCGCATTCCAATCGTTGTTTTTATCAAACACCATATTGACATTTTTTTAATTAGACAGTACCGGCTTGAATTAATTGTCATTTCGCGAATAACGAACTTAAGTGAAGTATATTAATTTAATTGTATACGAAGGAAATTCGCGTAATATAGTGCGTGAACCACCCCGTTACTTCACCACCTTTCGATTTAAAGAGGTTTTGGAAGCTGGTTACTCCGCTGACCTTCTGGTATGGTTTGAGACATCGCTTTCAGCTCTATTCTGCAGACGAATCTCACTCCCGAAGGACTCGTCATCGACTTTACCTAGAGGTCGAACATCAACCACCCACATTAAGTAAGAAACCTTTTTATATTTTTAAGATTGTGATGTTAATTGGTCCTATTGACCATTAGTTGTGTTTATGAACGTTCAGTTCAACCCCGGAAGTCGATATCGCAACCATTTTGTATACCTTTTATTTAACTTAATATTATTATCTATTATTAACGTAACTTTTAACACGCCATTCGAGCGTTCAGAGTGTAACCGAACAATTTAACGTAACGTTTCAAGTTTAGTATTGTAGCTAAAGTTTGTTTGTCCCGTTGTTGGGAATTTTGATGATCAATTGCATTGATTAAGTTCCATGATCAATTTTATGAATCATAGTTTTGAATATTATCAAGTTGCGCTTAAGTAACTATTTATTTTGGTGGAGTGCTGTATTCAATACGCCCCCCTTTCATGCAAATTAACCTTTTGTATTTTTGTAAGAGTAATTGTTTTACGAATATTAGTTTCGCAACGGAAACCACACGGAAAGGTTCCGTCAACTGTACATATTTATTTTTATACAAGACATGTAAATTTGATAGTATCTTGTGTAAACTTTGTCAACTCCCCCCTGATATTATTTTATTTAATACATTTTTATTTCCCAACTTTGTGTGTTATTATTATTGTTGTGTTAATGTTTATTTAGCTATTTTCACCAACGGAAAGTTCGCCTCCTGTAAAGGTAAGGTCATTGAGCGAGGTTTTTCCGGAGTGAGAATTCGCTGTAAGATCATCAAGTTGTCGCGTACCAGCTTGGAAGGTGTGATAACCAGTCCCCTTCAAAGAGATTCATTTCTTCGTATGCGTGGCGCCCATTTAAACTCCCTCGTGTATATTAACCCCATCGATTTTGACTTAACTCCCCCCCCCCCGTGTAAATTATTCACACCGATTTTGACAATTTTTAGAATCGCGATCGAGGATTGCCCGGTCGTCGATAGGAAACACACGCTTTGCGACGTGCCGTCACACGACCCTTTCATTCCATTCACCAACCCACCCCTTCGCGACTTTGAGCTAGCCAACCTTTTATTACCTGTTGGAAAGGTGTCGTAGATGCAGAACGTGGTGTAACAGGATAATAATTTGGCGCGGCCAACGTTGGGCTATCGATAAAGCCTTTTTGGCATGTTATGGTATCGAATTTCCTTTTGTTGTAAATCGAGTAAATTCCGAATTAATTTTTGTAAGTTGAAAAAAATAATTTAGCGTTCAACTAGGCGGCTGTCAAGAAAGCCCTTTTGGCACATTACGTCAAATTTTGTAAATCACGAAGTTTTGAATTAAGATTTCAATTTTTAAAGTAGTACCGACGCGCATGAATGGACTAACGAGATTCCATAACGCCCCCCTATTTAAATTTAAAAGTGAAAATTATCGCGATTTTAAGATCAAATATTGTATTTCCGTTTACCATTAGTTGTTCAGAGAACAAAGTAGAGTCGTGTTCCGCGAATTCTTTTTTGTATTTAATTAAATTTATTCATTTCGATTAATAATGGCATTCAGGATTGTACCGGACAAGTTGCGAAAGGACGAGGTCCAATACGAATTAAAGATTAGAGGTTTACCTTTTCACGGTTCGGTAAAAGAATTACGTGATGAATTAGTAATAGCCCTTGATAAAGAAGAAGAAGGCGAAAGTTACGCTTTAGCGTGGTATCCGTTTACCTTTGCAGAAGATTTGGTGGCATTAAGAGCCGGCTTATTGATTCTTCATAGACTACTTGGTCGCTTGGAAGTTTCACGAGACCAAGAACCTAACGTAGAAATCGAGGTAGAAACGAAGTTAGCACATTACTTTAATAGATTATCCCGATCAAAACCCTTTTTAGTAAAAGACAAAAATTCAAAACGAACAGTTATGGACGAATTAGAAGAATGTAGATCCGCGTACCGCTTATTTGTAGCAAATTCTCGAACGGAGCGAGACTCATTATCGAATATCGTGGCCGAAATTAGTCGAGAGACCCCAGTAGAACCAGAAGTAATCGTAACTTCAAATCCAGTTTCATTAAATATTAACCCCCCTCCGGTTGAGGTAGGGCAGAAAAGTTATTGTACGAAATCAACACCTGTTGTCAAGTGGCGATTAAAGTTTTCCGGTGAAGCAAAAAGTATTTCGATCACTGCATTTTTAGAAAGAGTCAATGAATTAATTGTTGCTAGACGTGTAAATTTAAGTCAACTCTTCGAAGAGGCGATTGACCTGTTCGAGGGTAAAGCATTATTGTGGTTTCGCGCAAATAGAGATAAGGCATCTACTTGGTCAGAATTAGTAGTATTATTAAATGCACAATTTCGACCAGCTGACTATGACGTCAGATTACTTGAGGAAATTACACGTAGAACTCAAGGGAACGAGGAAAATTTGGCAATGTATGTAGCAATGTTAAAAACGATGTTTGCTCGCTTAGTCATCCCATTATCGGAAGAAAGACAATTAAGTATCGTATTACGAAACTTAAACCCATTTTATATTGCACAGTTAGGGTTTACCGAAATTACGTCTTTTGATAGGCTCATTGAATTGGGGCGCATTCTCGAAGCGCGTAGGTTGACCATTTCCAATTACGCACCGCCGTCAAAGAGGAAAAACGACTTAGAACCAGATGTAGCTTATACCCACTTGAGTGTACCGACTCAAGAAAATGATCGCGCATCGCGTGCCGAATCAACGCTTTTTAATAAATCACGAAATAATAAACGATCTGTAAATAAACCGACCTTTAAAAGTCGTAATAGCGCTGTCGAAGTTTTTAGTAAAACTTCAAGTAATAATTCTTGTTGGAATTGTGGTGGCACAGGACATTTGGCGTCGCGTTGTACCGTTCCGCAGAAACAAATATATTGCTATCGCTGTGGGAGAAAAGGTGAAACAACAAAAACCTGCCCCCACTGTAACCCCAGTCAGAGTAGAAGGAGTTCGGAAAACTCTTCCGGGACTCATTAGGACGTGGTCACCTAGTGAACTCCCGCAAGTTTGTAAATTCGACCCATTTTCATAAGATGTTAGCTAAACGTAAAGATAAAATTAAAACTATATTAGATTATGTATTAGAGGATTCAAGACATGATAATCGTCCCCATGTAAGAGTCAATGTTCTCGGTTGTGAAATTTTAGCCCTCCTGGACTCAGGAGCGACCAACACGATTTTAGGCGAGGAAGGTTGGAATATTTTACAATCTACCGGTGTAAAAATTCAACTTGACTCCACGTTACGACCAAAGTGTACCGTAGCAGACGGTGAAATTATAAACAGTATCGGGATAGCTCAATTACCCATTAGATTACAGCATCGTGTCGCCCATATTTCAGTCATTGTGGTACCAAAGTTTTCACACGCACTTATTTTAGGTGTAGAGTTTTGGGAATCCATCGGTTTCGTCCCTGATTTGAAAAACAAATCGTGGTATTTCGGGAAACCCCAAGTTACCTCGGTAATTACCGACAAGAAAACACCCTTAGGAAATCTTTTCAATTTATCAGTTGAGGAACGTCAGCGTTTAGATAAGGTCATTGACCTACATTTTCGGACTAAGGTCAAAGAACTCGGTTGTACTGACCTAGTGCAACATGTTATTAAAACCGACTCAATGCCGATTAAACAGCGTTATTATCCGGTTAACCCTAGTGTACAAGCACATATCGATAAAGAATTAGATCATATGCTTAAGTTAGGTGTAATAGAACGATCATCTAGTGGTTGGTCAAACCCCATTTTGTTAGTCAAAAAGAAAGACAAATCATATCGATTTTGTGTCGATTTCAGAAAATTAAATCAAGTATCCGAGAAGGACGCGTACCCAATCCCGTATGTGTCCTCAATTTTAGATCGTCTTCGAGACGCACGGTTTATAACGTCCCTGGACATTAAGTCAGCGTATTGGCAAATTCCTGTCGAGGAAAATTCCAAAAAATATACCGCCTTTACAGTACCCGGACGTGGATTGTTTCAATTCACCAGGATGCCCTTCGGGCTTCATAATGCTCCTGCTACTTGGATGAGGCTGATAGATCAAGTTCTAGGCCCCGATCTCGAACCCTTTGTATTCGTATACCTGGATGACATCATCATCTGTACATCCACCTTCGAAAAACATCTTGAAGTGTTACAGGAAGTTTTTTCTCGGTTACGTACCGCAGGTCTATCATTAGGGAAAGACAAATGTCACTTTTGTCAACCCGAATTGAAATATTTAGGATACGTGATTAACGCAAATGGATTACTTGCAGATCCAGATAAGGTAGCGGCAATTACGCGTATACCAGCCCCTCGTACGGTTAAAGAAATTCGGCAATTAATAGGTATGGCTTCGTGGTACCGCAGATTTATCCCGCAGTTTTCAACAATCCTTGCACCGCTCACAGCGTTGTTAAGAAAAAATTCCAAGTTCATTTGGGATGAACCTTGTGAAGTAGCGTTTACGACTATTAAGAATTGTTTAGTTTCAGCCCCTATTCTATCGTGCCCTGATTTTAGCGTCCCCTTTACCGTACAGACAGACGCATCCGGTTTTGGACTCGGAGGAGTCCTCAGCCAAACCATTGACGAGAAAGAACAAGTCATTTGTTATATTAGTAGGTCATTAACTCGTAATGAACGAAATTATTCCGTTACGGAACGAGAATGTTTAGCAGTTTTGTGGGCAGTAGAGAAATTAAGACCCTATCTCGAAGCTTCACATTTCACGGTCATTACCGACCACCATTCCCTGATTTGGTTAAATAATCTGGAAAACCCCTCAGGACGTTTATGTCGTTGGGCTCTCAGGTTACAACAGTACGATTTCAAAATCATCCACCGAAAAGGAAAGGATCATTTAGTCCCTGACGCTTTATCGCGCACTGTTCCCGAAATAACGTCAGTATTAGTTGACCCTGTTCAAGTTAGAAGGTCACCCGATAAAGTAAAGAATCCAGTAGATAACGACCAACCCTTAATTAACTCGCATACCGATCGTTGGTACTATCGAATGTTGAAGAATGTCAGAAGAGACCCCCTTCAGTTTAGGAAATGGCAAGTTATTGAGGACGAATTATTTAAACAAGTAAAAGTTCGATATCCATCTCTATCGGATAGAGAGTGTCAATGGAGAACAGTAGTTCCGAAATTTCGCAGAAAGAAAATCATTTCCGAGTGTCACGATAAACCTACTTCCGGTCATTTAGGAGTTTTAAAAACATTTGATCGAGTAGCTCATGAGTATTATTGGCCGAAGATGAAGACCGATATTACTCGTTATGTAAATAAGTGTCCAGTTTGTATGGCTCATAAGCCTGAACAGCAAAAACCCCGTGGTTTTATGTCCCGTCATCCCGTAGTAACTAGGCCATGGCAAATGATATCCATCGATATAGTTGGACCACTGCCTCGGTCGACTAAAGGTTACACTCATATTTTATCGATTGTGGATTGTTTTACCAAATTTGCATTATTTTATCCATTACGTACAGCTACCGCATCTCAGGTCATTCAAAAACTTGAAGATAACGTTTTGTTAGTGTTTGGAGCCCCACAGTATATTTTGACTGATAACGGAGTCCAATTTAGAAGTAAGGAATTTCAAAAAATGATACAGAAATATAATACCCGAATTATCTTTAATGCATATTACCACCCCCAGGCGAATCCTGTCGAAAGGGTGAATCGTGTTTTAAAAACTATGTTAGCTTCTTACGTTAACGATAATCATAAGAGTTGGGATATCTATCTCCCCCAGGTTGCTTGCGCAGTACGGACTGCACTGCATGAAGTCATCGGAATGACTCCGTATTTCGCAAATTTCGGTCGAGAGATGATCATGTCCGGTGGACAGCGTATCGAAACAGCTGATCAGAACACGCTGAAAGACATAACATTTGCCGATCGTGACGAACTTAAACGACGTGCATTAGCACTAGGTGATGTTTACGATGACATCACCAAAAGATTAGAAAGCGCTTATGAGAAATCTAAAATTGTTTATGATTTAAGACGACGTCCGTCGAATTTCGATGTCGGTGATACCGTGTATAGACGTAATTATGTTTTATCCGATGCATCGAAGCATTTTAATGCTAAGTTAGCTCCAAAATTTGTAGGACCTTTTGTTATTCATAAGAAACTTTCGAACACCACATTTGTACTGTCAGATACCGCAGGAGTTAGACCTGGTGCATGGCATGCCAAGGACTTGAAGTCAAGCCCCGATTAAAGTTCAGGTTAGGATTTAAGTATGTTTTTTGGTGAACTTAATTTTGAAGTTCAAATTTTCTAATTAGTTTATAGGTACGGTTTGGAAGTTTACGCATCCACCTAGTGGACTCGTAGAAGGTTGTTTTTGACTTTCACGTAGTTAATTTACGTCAAGTTTTTTTTGAATTCAATACCGACCCTTAAGGTAAGGCTTTTAAATTTTTTTTTGAATTTAGTATCGACATTTACCGTAAGGCTTTTAAATTTTTTTTTGAATTTAGTATCGACATTTACCGTAAGGCTTTTAAAATTTTTTTTTGAATTTAGTATCGACATTTACCGTAAGGCTTTTAAATTTTTTTTTGAATTTAGTATCGACATTTACCGTAAGGCTTTAAATTTTTTTTGAATTTAGTACCGACTTTTACCGTGCCGTTTTTCAAATTTTTTTTGAATTTCGTACCGACATTTATAATAAGGCTTTTTTAAATTTAGTTGGGAGTTTAGTTTGTCGAATTAAGTTAGAGTTTTCTTTTGAAAGTTCTTTTTTTTTCTAACGCACCCTGTAAGGAGACTTTTTTTGTATCGAATTTTATTGTTGTAGTGCGGTTGCGTTTGGTTGATAGTTGTTTAGAGTAACCCGCTTCTCATGGAGTTATCGTATTATCAGGCTGGACCTAGTTCCACTGTCAGATAAAATTTTTTTGGACGTCAATCCAGTGTTGGATGTCGATCCAAACCCCGGGGTTATTGAGTAATTTTGTGGACATAGTCCATTCCTCGGCGCATTATCGTCCCATATATTTTTTTTTCTTCTCGTAGTTTGGCGATTTATAATCTGCCCCAAAGGAACCTTCTTGGAAAGGGAGCTTTGTACAGGAGTAGTGGTTAAACTCGAAACAACAACCTGGGAAATTTACCTTGTTAGGGAATAACAGATCGACCACCATCGGCCTACGCAGTTAGGACATCTGTCGGTCCACGGAAGGACAATTCGATCATTAGTTTGTATTTTTTTCCCCCCCCCTTTTTTTCTCTCTCCTCTACGACATTTGGAAAATAAATAGAAAATTAGGGATGAACTTGTATATCTGATCCATTCATCCCAGAGGCCATTGTAAATTTGATCGCGCCTTTCTTAAATTTCACCTTAGATTCGGGCCCAACCCAAACTAGAGTTCTGCGTCTCTGTTGTTAATTGTGGGTCTCACGGCAAGCGAAGGATCGCGTGATTTCGCGAACCGCCCTCTCTTATGACAGTCACAACGACTTTAGAAGTGATTAGGACCTCGAATATTTTCCTTGTGTGTAACTTTTATTCTTTTATTGTGTAATTAGCAGTTTAGGTTGAGTTTCGGTGTAATTAATTTTAAGGTATCGATTTAATCAATGTTAAGTTTAGATATTATGTAGTTAGATTGAAGACGTTAGGGGAAAGGAAGTTATTTAACGGTATCTCGAGCGTATAGAGTAAAATTACAGACCCCATAAGTAATCAGGTCTTTAGTTGGTTTTTTTGTTTATCACGCATGATGGTAGGAGTCGCGAATTTCGTTTTTTTTATCGAACATTTAAGGAAGTAGTTTACGCGAAGTTAGAGGGTATACTTATCGGTCCATTGGAGTAACTACCCAATAAATCGCTTAGGTAGACCAAGTATAGATTGGTGTTGCGGTGGCTTAGTTACCCAACGTCCTCATCAGTCATACGTTAATTTTGTGGTCAATTTTGATTTTTGTTTGGAAGAACGATTGTGTTCTCCCCCCTTTTTTTTTGAATGAAATGTAATAGAGTCACTTCATACGTTTACAGTAAACATTAGAGGTGCAACTCAGACAGTTGTCACCATGTCGAGCCCTGACCAAGTTACGTTTTTGTGGGAATATTTTTTTCTCGTGGGTAAACAACAACTTTAGTCCCGGTTTAGTCAATTAACTCCCCCCCCGGCTACCGAATTGTATATAGAACCAGCATTGAGAATTAGTCCGTGTAATACATTAAACTACCCTTCTCACTTTTAGTTTTAGGTTTTTAAGATTTTGTTCTCTCACGACGTGATAGTTACGTCCCGAACTTTATGTCGCTGCTGTTATGGTTTTGAAAATTAGTCCGCGTAAGACGTTAAACTACCCTTCTCAATTTTTACTTCCAGATTTTTCAGATTTTGTTCACGTACAACGTGATCGTCACGAACGTCGTGTTACTGTTGTTTCTTTTTGGAAGTGTCGGTGTTTTCCGACGCACGTCCAAGAATACCGGTATAGGAGTATCTGAAATGACGTGAACATTTTTCTTTTTTTCTTTTTCTTCTCGTACTCTAGTGCATAGGTGCATAACCCTTGCATTCTTTTCTTTAGGATTAAGATATAACGCTCAGTATCTGTGAATATTTCGTTCATTTTTTTCAACCATGTTGACTCTCGGTTGGAGTCAAAGTAAGTTCCCGATATTTTTTTTGGTTTTCAACCATGTTGACTCTCGGTTGGAGTCAAAATAAGTTCCCGATATTTTTTTTTGGTTTTCAACCATGTTGACTCTCGGTTGATGTCATGGTACTACCCTGGGATCCAGGCACTTTACGGATTGCCCGACTCCGAAGTATTATGTCACCATCTTGGAGCAAGACCCTCTTGTTACATTCCTTACACTTTTGTGACATATAGCTCTGGTGGATACGTTCCACTCATATGGTGTCGCCATCTTGGGCGAGCATTGTCGCTTTGCGCGATTTGCGCTTAGATTGGAGATTTCCCCCGGTGCCAGTCACCGCTGGATTTCCCGATCAACCGCCCGTGCAAGACACTAAACTACCTTTCTCGCTTTTTCTCCTCCAGGTAATTTGGATTTTGTCGAGTGTGGTGTATTCATGCTTTGCATAGGAGGTACAGGACCCTGCCGAATATGGTATATTCATGCTTTGACATACTGGTACAGGCGTTCCTTGGATTGGAGTTTCCAGTCGGCGCTTACCGCCGTTGGACTCCACCAGTCAAGTTGACGTCGGGTATTCTCAAGTAGGAAGTTTTTCCAAGTTTTTTTATGGAAACGTCCCGATCATTTCGGAGTAGCGTTCTCGTTTTCGTCGGTGTAATTCGGAGATTCGGTCCCTTCGGTTATACTGACAAAGACAATCCCAACCCCCGTATAGGGTTCAGTTTTTCTGGTTTTATTTCATATTTGATTGTATCATTGTTGACGACTGATACTCCCGTCTCGTCAACTCGAGCTCTGTAGCGTAAATATCTTTTACAAAGTATCGCATATTTAGTTGTGCGACCACGAGTTGTGTAACTTGTACCTTTTGATATGGGTGTCGGTTCGGTACCATCCCACTCTCGTCCCGCCGGACTCCATATCCCTTATATCGCGTCTTTCGCGAATTTTGGATCACGCCTATCGTGATCCTTTATTAGTCTTTACTTGTTGGTTCGGAGATTCAGCCCCTCCGGTCAACACGATTGACGTGGCATTCGTGCCCCACTTTTCTTTCTCGTTCAGCACGTTCTCGTGCGTAGATCCGTGTTCAACCCGGACGGTTCGAGGATTTGCTCCCTCGACTGTCCCTTGTAGGTTGTCATCCCACCCTAAGTTTTTTTGAGAAAACCCCCCCCTATTTTTTTTTCTCGCGTTTAGATCCGTGTTTAACCCGGACGGTTCGAGGATTTGGTCCCTCGACTGTCCCTTGTAGGTCGTTATCCCGTCCCGTTTCGTATTACGATTTATGCCCCACTATTTTTCCCGGTTGCATCCGTGTTTAACTCGGACGGTTCGAGGATTTGGTCCCTCAACTGTCCCTTGTAGGTTGCTACCCCTCACTTTTTTTAACCCCCCCCCCTCCCCCACTCTTATCTTTTACCCCCCCATCACTACCTCTTCTCTCTCTTCCGATCATCTCGTTTGGGTCGAAGTCATGATGAAGGTGGATGGTCTCCCAAACGGCTTTGTAAATTTGATCAAGCTAAGCGCAAGTTTTTTTCTCTGTTTCACCAACGATAAATGATAAAACAGACAGTCCCCATCTACTGAAGTGCATCAAACGGCTTTTGTAAATATGATCCAGCCAAGCACACGTCTTTTTTTACTCTGCTTTTTCAACGTATTGAAAAAGGCAGACAGTCCCCATCGACTGAACCATTTTAGAGAAGGCTTTGTAAATATGAGTACGCCAAGGAAGTGTTACCTTAGCTCAGGTCTACCTTGATCTAGAGTCCGGTGTCTTCACAGACATTTGTGGGTCCCACGGCCAGCGAATGATCGCGTGATTTCGCGAACCGCCCTCTCATGTAGGAGTCACTACGACTCACGGGTTGATTAAGCCTAGGGTTAGGTGAACCTTCTCTCTCTTTCCCGGCATATACGTATAGTCTAGTCACTAGCTGAGTAGTTGTTTCAACACTACAAGTGTTGACGGTTTATCGCAGGACAGTTTTTGTTTCGGTTGAGGTTGCGCGCGTCCCAGTTGAAGAGTAGTTAGGGATAACAACTCTTGACGTAAGGGGAGTGTCACCTTATTCCGCGCATCGGGCGCATCTTTAGATTTTGCGTTTATGATCTATTAAACTTATATTTTAAATTTCGAATCGATCCGTTGAAAATTACTCTTTGAGAAAACATTTTTAGGTCGGGTTGTAAATATAAAAGATTGAAACATTCGATCAACTAATAAATTTACGTTTTGCAAATGCACAATAATCTTAAGAATTGTATAGTTAGGAAAGTATCATCAAATATTTTAATACACGTACAATGAACCATACGGTAGATGAGGAAGTGTTAATAATGTTGACGTAGCATTAATCCATAATTCACCTCATCGGCAATAAATTCTCTATTCTATAACGTTGCAAACTAAACGTCAATATAGGCAAATGCATTACTATAAAGTTTAGGTAGGATCGAGAGACACTTTCATACGATCTATAATCACGAGCCAGTTGTCAATACAAGGACACACACGTGCATGTTTGAACCTCGTGAGAATCAATGCCTTTTGTTTTGCTATCTCGACCATGTGTAGATAAGCGGCCAAATGTGCTCGGGTTTAACATGGAAAGGATAGCGATTTCGAAATTACAGACTTCGATAAAAACAAGTAAAAAGTGCAAAAGTTAGACCTTTCTCGTCCAACCAGACGAGCAAAAAATTGTTTTGCTCGCACGTGTCGTACCAAACTTCTCGATACACTTTACATGGAGAAAGAAGAAAGTGTGCCCTCACACTCTAGGCATTGATCCAATTAAATCACGTCTCCCTTCTTTCTAAATTTATAGGACCCAATTACCAGGGTCCAAATCAATCAGTAAGTGGGAAAAATCCCAGATCAGAGTAGGGAGAATGCATAAATTGAGCTGCAAATTGCATATTCGGAGAGATTCACTTGGAATCTGATACTACCTTTTTCGTATCTTAGCGCTTCCAAAAGCGGAATTAAAATATCGAGGTCTCACATTTTTTTGAGGTCTTTAAATAAATACAAGTCATTGGTGCTAAAAATTAGTGAGTGTCAACTGCAGGTATTATCGAACATTCATACCGTCTATCGTTAATAAACAATTAATATTTATCGAACATTCATACCGTCTATCGTTAATAACCAATTAATAATTATCGAACATTCATACCGTCTATCGTTAATAAACAATTAATATTTATCGAACATTCATATCGTCTATTGTGGTTAAACAATTAATATTGATCGAACATTCATATCGTCTATTGTGGTTAAACAATTAATATTATCGAACATTCATACCGTCTATCGTTAATAAACAATTAATATTTATCGAACATTCATACCGTCTATCGTTAATAACCAATTAATAATTATCGAACATTCATACCGTCTATCGTTAATAAACAATTAATATTTATCGAACATTCATATCGTCTATTGTGGTTAAACAATTAATATTGATCGAACATTCATATCGTCTATTGTGGTTAAACAATTAATATTTATCGAACATTCATACCGTCTATCGTTAATAACCAATTAATATTTATCGAACATTCATATCGCCTATTGTTGTTAAACAATTAATATTTTATCGGACAACAATACGTCAATTGTTGTTAAACAATTAATATTTTATCGGACAACAATACGTCAATTGTTGTTAAACAATTAATATTTTATCGGACAACAATACGTTAATTGTTGTTAAACAATTAATCAATTATCGGACTTTTTGTTATACCATCTGTTTATCACGTTTCATCACGACGAGGTATTGCTTGCCGCTCTTAAGGCAATTACGTAGCATTGCTTTTATCGAATAATACAAAACAGGTGCTGCACTTCGAACACATGTGCGCATTCCAATCGTTGTTTTTATCAAACACCATATTGACATTTTTTTAATTAGACAGTACCGGCTTGAATTAATTGTCATTTCGCGAATAACGAACTTAAGTGAAGTATATTAATTTAATTGTATACGAAGGAAATTCGCGTAATATAGTGCGTGAACCACCCCGTTACTTCACCACCTTTCGATTTAAAGAGGTTTTGGAAGCTGGTTACTCCGCTGACCTTCTGGTATGGTTTGAGACATCGCTTTCAGCTCTATTCTGCAGACGAATCTCACTCCCGAAGGACTCGTCATCGACTTTACCTAGAGGTCGAACATCAACCACCCACATTAAGTAAGAAACCTTTTTATATTTTTAAGATTGTGATGTTAATTGGTCCTATTGACCATTAGTTGTGTTTATGAACGTTCAGTTCAACCCCGGAAGTCGATATCGCAACCATTTTGTATACCTTTTATTTAACTTAATATTATTATCTATTATTAACGTAACTTTTAACACGCCATTCGAGCGTTCAGAGTGTAACCGAACAATTTAACGTAACGTTTCAAGTTTAGTATTGTAGCTAAAGTTTGTTTGTCCCGTTGTTGGGAATTTTGATGATCAATTGCATTGATTAAGTTCCATGATCAATTTTATGAATCATAGTTTTGAATATTATCAAGTTGCGCTTAAGTAACTATTTATTTTGGTGGAGTGCTGTATTCAATACGCCCCCCTTTCATGCAAATTAACCTTTTGTATTTTTGTAAGAGTAATTGTTTTACGAATATTAGTTTCGCAACGGAAACCACACGGAAAGGTTCCGTCAACTGTACATATTTATTTTTATACAAGACATGTAAATTTGATAGTATCTTGTGTAAACTTTGTCAACTCCCCCCTGATATTATTTTATTTAATACATTTTTATTTCCCAACTTTGTGTGTTATTATTATTGTTGTGTTAATGTTTATTTAGCTATTTTCACCAACGGAAAGTTCGCCTCCTGTAAAGGTAAGGTCATTGAGCGAGGTTTTTCCGGAGTGAGAATTCGCTGTAAGATCATCAAGTTGTCGCGTACCAGCTTGGAAGGTGTGATAACCAGTCCCCTTCAAAGAGATTCATTTCTTCGTATGCGTGGCGCCCATTTAAACTCCCTCGTGTATATTAACCCCATCGATTTTGACTTAACTCCCCCCCCCCCGTGTAAATTATTCACACCGATTTTGACAATTTTTAGAATCGCGATCGAGGATTGCCCGGTCGTCGATAGGAAACACACGCTTTGCGACGTGCCGTCACACGACCCTTTCATTCCATTCACCAACCCACCCCTTCGCGACTTTGAGCTAGCCAACCTTTTATTACCTGTTGGAAAGGTGTCGTAGATGCAGAACGTGGTGTAACACGTTAGACGTTTAGTTATCAAATACGTAGTAAGAATTTAATAAATAACATAACAAGTTGGATAAAATTGACGTAACGGGCACGTTATATTTAACATTTTGGATACATAGTTGGGCTGAATGTCAAAATGTGTTAATAAATAAACTTTAAAGTCACTAAATTAACTAAAGCATCTTGAAGGATAACTCCTTGAATAGTTTAATAGGTTAAAAGCAAATCTTAATTCCTTCAAATGTCTGTTTTTAGATTACTGTGCTCGGTATTTCTTTTATTTTTTAATTCTCTTCTAAGCCAATTTTATTCTTAATGTTTCACTCTTTTCTGGGACAGAATATTACTACCGTTACCCTTGTTACGACTAACTCATCGTTATCAAATGTAATTAACTTCCGTCAAAATTAATATTAATTTAGAAAAATGCAAAATTGGTTTGTATGTATTTTTTGTAAAGTTACATATTTTATGTGCCTAATTAGATTTTAATTTCACTTTTTTGTGAATATTTATTAACTTGAAACTTTTTGTTGGAACATATAATTTCTAAACTTTTTCAAATATTTTGTGTATAACCAACTGCCAAGCGAACTTGGGTATGCAGAAACTTGACAAGTTGTGTCTAAGTTTTGGAGAAGTTGGTTTGGAAAATGGGACGAAATTAATTTTGAATGAAGCTTTCATAAAACTATTAAACGTCGATAAAAATCGTTATATAATTTTAATTGAGATTAGAAAAAATGATTAAATCTTATACCACTAATCGTTTTAATAATAATTATTTTAAAAATCATTACTAAACATTTTCGATACTCACGTAACAATAGAGTTAAAGTTCTGTTGATATGTTGACTTTTGTCTATAAATTACTTTAGCTATTGCCCGAAGGACAAAAAGATCTTTTTAACCAAAAGTTGAGCTATCTATAGTGAAGCCGTTCTCATCTCGAAAGAGTTGGTCAAATTGCAAACTCACCCTGGAGAAACTTATTGTGACCTACATAAAAGTATTGCTTTTATTTCGTAAAATTTCTGTATTATTATGTACGTCTTTTTTATTTTATCTAAATAGTGATTACTCTCGAGTTAACAAAATACTACGTTCTGTTGCAATATGCAACAAATTAAATTTAATCAGGAAACCATTGCAATTCTTTAATAATTCACTTTTATATAACTAAAACAAAATGGTATAACTTAAATTTGAAAAGTTTCCTTACGATGTTAGTCCTTTACTTAAATATATAAAATGCTAATACAGAAAAGTAAGATATTGTAATAAAATTTTGAAGCAGCATTATGACAAGTGGTCGTATTTTACTCTTTTAAAATCTTTTGCAAGTTTTCGAGAAAAAATGATAATAAATCCTCAGGGGTGTATCGGTTTTTATAAAATCCTGTACGTAGTAACGGGAATTGGCGATCCCGGGGCACCTGATTCGTTTTTCAACCTAGCCTAACGATCTATAAAATTCTCACGTGCTTAGTCCATAAGAGTCCAACATCATCGTAAAGCAATGCGAAGTGTCCTGTGAAGACACATCACATTTTTTATTAATAAAAATTTTTCAATTGTTAAAATACAATTTTAAAGAACCGATAGCAAGAACTTGACTATATTTTGCCAAAAATGAAACCCCTTATCGCAGCTAATTCAAATGAGGAAACTGTATAAAATCCGCTCAACCATAATACATTATTACATAAAATACTTTGAGACAATTACGAGAAAATGGAATAAAGTAGAAGTTCTTGAAATGAAATTTTATAGAGAAAAACAAACTTGAAAGGCGCTCATTAACGGGGTCCGGATTTTGATGCCCTTAAAATTAAGAAAAATTCTCTCACGGTGTCTTTAAATTCTCTAATAATTTTTGTAAAATTATCAGAAATGGTAACCTGCTACTCGTATTTTATTACGTCAACAAAAAATTACTTTAAAAAATAAAAATTTTAATTGTAATAAATCATATTTTGTGTCAATAAACGTTTACATATTAACATAATTTACATAATCTCATAATTTGACTTGAATTAACATTTTGAAAACAAAAAAAGATGCCACGGGCATCAAAATCCAAACTCTGCTCATTAGATATGCTGATGTATTGCTGTATTTTATTAAATTAATTCCTGGTAGACTACATTTTAATTGAATACAAGGTAGCACCATATTATAGGACTTTGATAATACAGAGTACTCAAGAAAGTGTAAATGTAAATCATTTCATTTTATTGGCAACAGACGACATGAAATTATACGGTTCAAAGAACATTAAGCTGCAATATCTTTTCAAAGCTACAGTCAAAGGAGTTTCTGTACTTTTAAGAAAAAATTAAAGGAAAATTGTAAAAACAGAATGAAAACAAACCAATTAAAAAAATAGACTCAGCCGACCGAACAAGTTATGTACAGAGAATTACCGGAAGCAGAGGTCGATAAAGAATTATTAAGGATGACAAAAATAGTTAATTAAATTAACGTAATTTAGCTAAAAATTAACCTTTCGTGTTGTTAAATTATTGTAACAATTAATTTATTATAGAAAAAGAAAAAGTTCAGGAAGTTTTACTTAATCCGAAAATATCGTCTAATAGCCAAACAGTTTTGTTTATTGCAACCTTATTGTTGAAGGAATCTAAAATTCCTTTTTACAACTTTCTTAACAACTTGAAAAACTTTTAGGTTACAATAAGTTATAAACTTTGTGTTGGCAACTAACGATTTTCTCACTAAAATTGTCTACTTTTCCAATACGCTTACAAAGCACATTTTATAATGTTTTTATACATTCGATTATGAGGTTTGCAAGATCGTTTACCACACGAAGAGTTAGATAAGGTCATCAAAGGTGTCGTTAGACTAACTTACGTTAAACGATAAGGGTTGCTGATGAGGTAAAATTTTCTCGGTAATGACTTGTCATGCATAGACATGCGATCAAAAATAGTTTTGCTGCTCCAAATGTACCATAACGTTTCGTTTTTTATTAATTTTCAAATTTTCCAAATGGAATTTTTTAATATCAGATTTATTTTAAATTGTTGCAAAAGCGCAAATATTGAATAAAAATTGAACAAGATTTCGCTCGAAAAGAACGGGCATTATCTTAAATTCGGTAAAGATGAGGTGAACCGGAAGCTTAGACTCGTAAAAGAAATACACCCTATTACGGGATTCGATGTACCTTTTACAAATAAGAACTTTACGAACTTAGAATACCAACACTATAACGTCGTTGGATTTACGTGAAAACCACCTCAGTTACAAACTTTCTGACTTGCGGAGTTTGGTTTTATTTGGTTTCGACCCTTGTTTATATTAATTGTACACGGTAGATACTTTCTTTTTAACTAGAGCATTTGTTTGTATACACAATTTGCAGTTGAAAGAAAATTATTTCAACCAAAGGTAAAGGTTGTCAAAATAATAATTTTATAAAATGTCAGGTACACTTTTGTTTCGGAAACTTTTGAATGCTCTGTGCATGACACAAGATTATATGGAATTTGTTCGTTGCATGTGACAATAGAGTAAAAGCATAAAATTAGGTTAATTAATTGTTACATAATGTTAATTTTGACCTGATATGAGCACTAGGACGATCCACATGATCCCCACTAGGCTCTTCATGCTGTCATCGTCACGTCATGTCCACATTCCGTTTTCTCGTTTATCTGAAAAAAAAAGAAGAAGAAATATTAAACACGTTTTCATTGTTGTTTAGTTTTTCTTATGCTTATTATACGTTAATGATTAGTATACCTCCCATGACAGATCAGATTATTTTATTTTAGCTACCAATTTGTCATCTAATTAATCAGGAAAACGTAGAAAATTACTCGTAATATATCACACTTAATGCGTTCTCGTGATAAATTTGCATTGTGAATTTTCGAAAGCGAAGTAATCTACGCCTACGTAAGAATTTGTAGCCATTGTTAGATATTATTTTCGGGACAATTGCATCATTTTACTACGCTTTATTGATAAAAAGTGCAACGGGTAACTGAATTTTTTTTTAAATCTGAACAGTTCCTAGATAAATAATTGTCTTCGTTATTAGCGGTTAGGTATTCCAATAGAAATTTAAAAAAATTACCAATTAGGTACTCTTTTTAAAACTAACAAAAAAATTAATGAACATTAAATAAAACTTGCTGCGTGTAAAAATATTGTTATATCAAATTTTATTTAAATTACCGAAGGCTATTTTCAGGATCTGCAATAATGTATTTTTAATAATTAAACTTTTAAGTGCTTTACAATAATAAAATATCACTTCAGTAATTTTTAATTCACGGTTAACGCACCTGATAGTAATTACATCCTGAGGGAATAAAAAATACAATAATGGCTTGGGATTCTGCGTAATCTGTTTGAACATTTGTAGAATAAAATTTATTTGTTGCAAAAATGTGTATGTCATCTTGTAGGTAGTGCTAATTAAATTCTCCAGCTTTATCGAATTTATTAAATTATGGGTACTATGTACTATGGGCTTATAACGTACAAATTTGGGGAAAATAATTGCGTGCTAATTTTTGAACATCAAGGCAAATAACGTAATAATGAATTTAAAATGAGAAATTCAACTAATATTTTGATTATTTTACAGCAATAATTAGCACTGCGATAAAATTAATGCATTGTTACTAATTATTAATTAAACACTATTATGGTATTTAATGTAGCAATGCAGGATAAAATTATTTTGTAGTTTATGACCATTTTATTGATTCATCTTATTTGGTGATTTCGCTTCAGAAATAATCAATGCAAAGATAGCAGTGAAACAAATTTTTTCCTTTTTTTATTATTATTAAATCATTTTAAATGTCGATTTAATTTTAAAGTGTAGCAACAACCTACGAATAAAAAAGTTTTCCTTTATCAAATACTTTGAAAATAACTTTTAAAGAATAAAAGTCAACTCTTAAGTTTTGTTTTCAATGCTGAAAACCTTTAAATTTCTTAACCTGAAAAAGAATTCAAAACTTTTTCGGGCTAATTGTGCTGATCAATTGGAATATAATTTTTTCTCTTGTAACCTTACTTGTTATTACTTTCAGTAATAACGTTCACATTCTTGTGCGAATAATAAAAATAATTATTGTATTTTCATGTAGAAAATTTTTTAGATTTATTTTTGCTGTTGAATCCTTGTAATCGTTACGATCTGTTAATGTTTAACAATAAAATTAAGAACAGAGATTGCGCAGTAGCTCCCTCTCACTTACAACTTTAGGTTTCAACAGTTGATAAATTAGTTCTTCTTCGTTAAAGTTATACCCTCCATTGGTAGTGGTGAAAATGTATTTTCAGGGCGTTTAGCAAAGGTATTTGCTTTCTTTGCGTTACGTATCGCCCATTATCCGTTGTTTGTTTTCATGGGTGGATTATGTAAATTTTTTAGGAAGCTTTCCACTGCGAGTCAGTACGATTTTTGTGGTTGATAGTTCTTACAGATGACGACGTATCTCCTTATTCTTTAGATTGTGTGGAATCCTTGTTAACTCACTAACAGCATGACTCAAAATTCTCTGGTTTTGTCTGCTGGATGCAGTATTTGCCAGTGTTGTTATTTTCTTCGTTTATAAAATTTGGACATCAAATATGTATGAAACGTTACCTTACTTCGAGTGTTGAATCCCATATCGTTTCTTGTATAACCTTCTTTAAATTGATCTACCTTGTTATATATATCCCAATTTGTCTTAGAGCATGAAACAGATGGAAAATCTTCAGACGGGAAAATTGTTTTTCAGGCTACAACAGCTTCTTTTAAGTGAGAGACCTCAAAATCCGGTATGGATGGACTAAGGATAGAACTAATTAGTATTTCAGTGCTGTAAATAGAAGAAATAAAAGCTGGAACATATGTCTACTGTTTCTAAAATAGTTCCAACAATTGTTTGATTATTATTTTAGCCTTGTTATTATTTTTCAATTTTGGAACCAATAACCCAGATCACGCGATATTTTCAATATGAGCTTAATACATTGGGTTTTTAAAAAAAATATTGAGCTGTAATTTAATTGTGTTATGTTGAAGTCTCCACCAAAATTCTTTAGTTTTTGATCTGAATGTTTATAACAATAAATAAAATTAAAACAAAAAAAATCTTCAACTTCTATGCTAATTACTTGCAAGTGTCTTATGTTTCTCTTTTGTCTTCTATTACTCTTTTTCCAGGGCAGTTGTGGTGTAAATGTTGTACTTGAGTGTGGGAATGAAAGAATGTAATAATAAAATGTAATGTAATGTAACAATATTGTAATGATATTTAAGTTTAATGTATTGAATGGAATGAATGAATGTTAACGAATACAAACTGCGGGTAAATGAAATAGCGGGGGCTCGAACGGCGACGTCAAGGGTAGCAGGTACCCATCGGACTCGATCAGCAAAGGGTCTTTAGTCTTTTACCAACTGTGACTCGAGGCAGTTGACACTCAACGACGGTCAACTTGATATTTACGTATTTTTACTTATGTATTGCCGTGTTTCGCTACTGAATTTTAATTTCTATAGCGAGGGTTTAGCTTACGACTCTTTTTTTTATCCTCGCCCAGCAATGAGAACTCTTTCAGGGTCAAAAGTGGGTAGTCAACTCAGTAATTGCTCAATCTAATTGTAATTAATAAATGCTTTTATAAAAATCGGAAAATACTTGTTATCTTGCACCTTATTTTCTTTTGCTTGTTACGGCGATGCCGTAGATTATAAGCTATCATAAAATATCCACTTCAATAATATTAAATAATAATCAGAAATGTCATATTTTCAATATAAACATAGAATTTGTTAATAAAAATAAATTCGAGTCAACGGGATCCGACTATAAATGTTAATATTTGAATATTATGCCAATCGACGTTCTTTATCAAAAGATAACTACAAATTATTACATTGAAGAACAAAGATACATAGTAGCACAGCGCACCTGGGCTGAAATGAAATACGCAGTCCGCTCACCGCGAGAAAATTATTATCAACAAAATTATACTTTCGAGGTGATAAAATCCTCATATGACTAGGTTCTATTGAAACTAAGTTAATTTGTAGAGAGTTACTTTGTAATAATGTCGTATTCAAACGAGTACCGCGCTGAGAAACAAAGGAACTGTTTAATATGCATTTTTGTAAATAGAACTCATATAGCGATAACAAATTAATTCCTACCCAAATGACCTCATCAAGGGAAAGAAATTTGAAAGGAGGGATGGAAAAATGAAGTCAGTCTCTCAAAGCCAGCGACCAAAATAACTTCTACCTAAAACGTACCTATTATCTGCCAAAGTGTAATATTTTTTTTTAACTTTCCAAGTCGGAAGAAAACCTCAGTAAATAATTTCCTACAGTCATAACGAGAAATTATTATCTAATAATTACAAAAAAAGTAGTGATAACGAAAACCAAAAAATTCGGCGACTTTAAACATTGAACAATTAAAAAATTAAAAGTGTCGAACATAATACGGAAATCCTAACTAACGGAGCATTAACTACTACTAAACAAATTGAAACAGCAAATCAATCAACTCTAGAATTCGGTGTAACAATCGAGATTAGTGTAAATCAACACTATCTACGATCGTGAATCGAGTTGAAGTTAATACCAATAATAAATGCGATCATACTCCAATTAAATCGCGAAAATTACTAAAAGCCAAGTATAAAAAGAACATTACTTCAATTTAAATTAGTACTGGAACAAAATTATAAACATTTAAGTGTCCCATCTTCAACGAATCTTCACTGGAAACAATAATAGTGCGATATAAGTTTTGTGCAACACGCTATTAAATCTACGACGTGCAGTTCTAATTAAATAAAAAGTTAATCGGCGACGAGTTATTAAAATCAACAATAGGGTCTACACATCGTTGAATTCTTTCTACGGCGAAGCAAATTTTGGCACAACCACATCTTTAAATGTACTTCAACCAACTCATTTGTGGATTACGTCGCCTTTAAAGGTAGAAATTTGGTCTAACCAAAATCACTGTATCTATTCTTGAATTTTGTGTAACAAAATTGTCAATTTTCTTCTTTGCACAATATTTTAACTCAAATATTGAATTAATGGAAATATTCCGTAAATTCATGCGAGAAATGTGTTTTGCTTCAGTAAAATTTGATTGTTAATAATTAATATCCACATTCGCATAAATTTATTAGAATTTCCCAAATTACTGACTAACCACCTTAACAATTAATTTCTTAGACATTAAATACCTTTATTTTGTGTATTTGTGTGAACTGATGTATATTTGATTACGATATTTATGAAACAATATATGTATATTCGAAATATTGATTTTTTCTTACGAATTTAAAAAAAATATAAGCAAATTTCTAAGTAAGTACCACACCTGGGATGAGAGCACGAAGTCCTGAAGTTTACATGTCCAACTGAGCAAAGCCACGGAGCTAATTTCGTCTATAATATAAAATATAATAACCTATCTGTTATAGATCGTAATATGCTTCCTGCTGTATTTGAATCAAAACAAATGTAACCAATGCACAACAAGAATGCCATTTATTTATGAACAGAAATATCAAATAAGACAAAAGAGAAATTTTCATTATAAGATTAAATCAAAATTTATAATAATTAACTAATTCTAAAAATGTCTAAATAAAAAAAATAAAATTTTTAATCACGCGCGAATTTAATGTTACGCAACTCTTACCAATTGTTTGTGCACATTCGATGTAGGACGTACGACGGGCAACCAGGAAGATGTGTTGAAGTGCAAAACCAGATCCATAACACGAAGAATTCCAGGGTGTATAGTTGATCGATCGAAACTCGCCAATTGACTGGGTGAACTCCAAAATTTTCATAAATTTCAACAATTGCAATTTTACTTTACTTCACTATTAATATTTGTAATCTGAGCTAATTAATCTTGATTTATATGCGAAAACATTCAATATCATTCTCAACTTAATTATTAATTATTTTCCAATCTTATTATGGACGTGTAGATCGTCCCCAACTTTTCCAATTTTTCAATCAAAAAATCACGTTTCTTCTCTCCAACTATGTGTTCACGTTCCAACCTTCGGAACCTGACTCAAATTTATTACGTCCTTATTATTACCGGACGAAACTCGACTTCAAAAAATACGTCGTCCCTATTTCGTGGACGGAACGAGACTTCCAAAATTCTTCTTTCCTGGCCCCACCAAAATCTTATCAATTCGCGCACTCGCTTCAAACATCACAACAATTTTAATAATCCCCTACACTTTTACAAATAAAAATTTATTTTTGATTCAATCCAAACTTATTTAAAGTCAAAACAATTAAATCTCCCTTTGTCCCTTACACAAATTCTGACAATCCTTGTGGTTACAAAATAGTTACATCTTTTTCTTATCCAGGTCAATGAAGCAAGCAGTTACTATCGAAGCATGAAGAAATTTTAGGTGCAAGTTTTTATTTATCATATGGTATTTAAAGTGATAATCACGACATGAGCATTTACCAAAATAACACCCAATTACACCAGACCCCTATCTCTCATCCACGGAACACGACAGTATATAACTTTTCATTATTAATAAATATTATTAAACAGCCAAATCAACATCTAATTAATTATTATATCCCACAATTGGAGGCTCTCGTCCGGGATAATTAATTGATAATTAATTAATTAATAATAATTAATTTTTTTTAATCGAAAAGTGTATAAGTTAAAAATGGACAAAACGACGGCGAATGATTTCAAGTTAAACGATTTGAAGGAAATCCTACGACGAAATGGATTACGAACGACGGGATCCAAAGCAATTTTATTCGATCGTTTAATGACGAATGACCCGACGGGGTCATGGAAATTACCAAACAACGATGGGGTTAATTACGACGACGACGGTGGTTGCAACACTATTAACGGTGGACGTGCTGCAACAAATGAGGTAATAAACGGTGAAGACGACGACGACGATTGCAACACTGTTAACGGTGGAAGTGCTGCAATAAACAATATATAACGAACGGTGAAAACGAACAGTTTAGTGACGACGAATCGAACGACGGAATACACGGTGTGCGCGAACTGGAACTGACTCGACGTGAAAAGGAGTTAGCGGAACGCGAATTAAGGATAATGCGGCGCGAATTAGAAAACCTTCGGGCGGTGGTATCAGGTAACAGCGAACGACGGAGTGAATCGACGACGCCTAAGGCAAACATCGGTGCGATTGCAGACGTTTTGAATTATTTCGAAGGTAACGGCGAAGACTTCGGAATATGGGAAAAGCAGGTTAAGCTTTTGAAAAAAATGTACGACCTGAACGAAGGGTTAACGAGGATACTAATTGGTATGCGACTAAGTGGAAAGGCTCGTAATTGGTTTAATTCGAAATCGGAGTATCTCGAAATGCCAATTGCGGATTTGTTGAGGGAAATGCGGTTAATGTTTGACCACAGACCGAGCAAATTGGTGCTGCGGAGGAAATTCGAAGCTAGAAAGTGGAAAGTAGAAGAAAACTTCAGCGATTACATGCACGAGAAAATAATCCTGGGCAATCAGGTAAAGATCGACGAAGATGAGCTAATTAGCTTCATAATCGACGGCATACCCGACGAGATTTTGAGAAATCAGGCAAGGATTCAACGGTATAACACCACGAGATCATTATCGGAAGCGTTCGCGGAAATTTCACTAAAACAAAAGACAATTCGGAGTGTAGTGGAATTAAATCCGGTGGTGGAAAAACAATGTAATGGAAATGTGCGTGGAAAAAGTTGGCGATCTCCGAAGATATGTTACAATTGTGGTTCGGATCAACATTTAAGTGCGCGGTGTCCTACAAAAACACAAGGCATAAAATGTTACGAATGCAATGAGTACGGACATATTGCATCCAGATGTGATAAAAGACTTCAGACGGCGGCAGAATTTACAGTGAATACGTGTGACACACTACGGGGTGTCGACGGGAAATTTGTCAAAGACATTATAATGAACGATAATCGGGTTGTTGCAGTTGTGGATACAGGCAGTGATTTAACTATGGTCACAGCCGAGACATATGTTGAAATCGGAGCTCCGGTGCTCACAAAAAATAAAATGTTGTTTCGAGGGATTGGACCAGCGGCGGCGGAAGTACAAACGATGGGATACTTTGAAACTAAAGCAACGATAGACGGAGAGGCGTACCAAATAAAGGTACATGTCGTTTCGAGTAAATTTATGAGTTGCCAAATGTTGTTAGGGGCTGACTTTCTTAATTCAGTAGAATTGCGGGTCAGGCAAGGCAAAGTAAACATTAATAAATTGGTAAACGGCGAGCGGCGTTCACAAGAAGAAAAATCGAACATCTGTGAAATCGAGCGCGAACAGGATGTGAACGAAGTTTGTGTAGCAGATGTGGTCACACATAATTATACGGGGGAGATTAAAGAATCAGCGTCAAATTACGAGTGCGAAACAAAAGTTGAACATTTAATAGAAAATGGGAGTGTAAAACCAGCTGCACACAAAGCAGCGGAGGTCATGAAATTTATGGAACAACCACACGTTGAAATGAGTGAAATGAAAGTTGACAAACAAATCGAAAGTGAAGAGTGTTTAAGTCAAACGATGCAAACTCAGGTAGCGCAGCATGAAAAAGGATATAATTCGGCGGGTGAAACTGAACATTTAATAAAGAAAGACTATTTATTTCCCAATGCGCGTAAAAAGATCGAAGAAGTGGTGCGAAATTATGTAAGTTACACTCCGGCGGAAGAAAAATGTAGCAGTAATGAACTTGAAGTGTTAACGGTAGTAAAAACATTAAAGGGGTATAACAAAAAGCGAAAGCGGGCAAAATCCTACGAAGAAAGTGACCTAGTTGCAATAAAGCGGACACAATGGGGTCCAGGGTTAAAATTTGCTCCGAAATATTTAGGACCGTTCGAAATAACAAAGGCATTGCGGAAGGACAGGTACTTGGTCCGCAAAATAGGAAATTGCGAGGGGCCACAAAATACGTCGACAACGGCAGACTTCATGAAGCCGTGGGTGGCGCATCACGGAGGTTCCTTTGAAGAAGACAAAAGTGCCGGGGACGGCACTGGTGGGTCAGGAACGGCCGAATGTGGGAATGAAAGAATGTAATAATAAAATGTAATGTAATGTAACAATATTGTAATGATATTTAAGTTTAATGTATTGAATGGAATGAATGAATGTTAACGAATACAAACTGCGGGTGAATGAAATAGCGGGGGCTCGAACGGCGACGTCAAGGGTAGCAGGTACCCATCGGACTCGACCAGCAAAGGGTCTTTAGTCTTTTACCAACTGTGACTCGAGGCAGTTGACACTCAACGACGGTCAACTTGATATTTACGTATTTTTACTTATGTATATAACTTTTCATTATTAATAAATATTATTAAACAGCCAAATCAACATCTAATTAATTATTATATCCCACATGAGTATTATACTTACCAAATATATTTATGTAGTTGAATAAGCAACTTCTGTTTGTCAGGTTAAACTCCGAAATTAGGAATATAACGATGTCTTACATTTTTTACTGTATTTTAATTCTTTTTAACTATTTTGACTGTATTAAAGTTAACAGTTGGCGTTCAAACAGTTTACATAATGAACATAATATAATATGAATTTCTAATTTGTTTGTCTGTTGCTCTGAGGCATTATTCCTTTGATTATAATTTAAGTTTTATTCTGATTAGATGTATTGCAATGACAGTTTCAGCATAATTGTGTCATACAGTAGATTTCAGATTTGATAAGTGACGATGAAATTTTTGTACCCTTACTATTTTTGTTCTAGATTTTAACCTTTTCTGAGGTCTTCTTCTTCAAAGAGTCTTATCGAGTTTCTGTAATGTACACTATTTTCTCTCCTAGATCTGTGGTGTGCGGATCATCTTACTATTGTCACACATATGGGATGTAGCGTCCCAAACATTTCAATCGAATGGAAATTCAATCGTAAACAAAAATTTACGATTTCTAAGCAGGGCAATTGCAGTTCAAAATCTATTTTTGGAATATTATATAAAATTAATACGTAAAATATAATATTTTCCCTATCTAATCAATCTAACATCTTAATAGTATTATTTCGAGCACTACTTCTAACTAGATATAGCGGACAGTGTTCCAATAATTAAATTAAGTTAATGTCAATTTCTTGCTTTCCTAACCTCAGTACGAATTCATACTACAAACGACAACTTGTTATTGATACGACATTCACAAAGCCATGAAAACTAATACCAATAATTACTAACCAATCCAAAACTAAAATTTTCACTAAAAGCAACTATCTATCAACTATGACGGTCGAACACACACCAAACGCGCTAGCAAAAGGTACCGCAAATTGGCAACCTCGACGAGTATGCCAATAGTAAGAACTAAAATCGCCAGCAATACCATAAAGACTTGCAGACTAGAGATTTAATCAATGGAAGGGAAAACGCGAGGGCAAAATACAGGACACCTACGTTGTAGCTTAGACTCCAAACCAGGAAAAGTATAATATTACACTTAATTTTTGAGAAGGGTTTGTAGGCAGATTACACTTCGGTGATTTGCCATTACCTTCCGAGGAGATACGGGCAGAACAAAGTTGTTATTTCGCCCGTGATGGAATTAGCACGACTCTCCCCTAAGCTTAAGCCATGACCTTCTCTTAAATAACTATCTAAAGTTTCGAATTTCAATAGTAAGCGATTTGGAGTTATTTAATTTCTGTTAGTGCCTACTTTTGTAACCTTTTAATGACATTGCCTATTTAACTTTTTTATCTTTTAAAAAATCAATTTTTCTACTCTCTAGATTCTAGAATTTGGTACTTATTAATAAAAGACTTTAATGCTAACGGGTTAATCTTAAAATTTTGATTCAAGTTCGCAATACTGGAACCAGCATTTTCCGTAAAAAATTTATATTAAGAGTTTCGAGTTTCTCTCACGAAGTTCAATTTCAAACAATCCTAATGAATGTTTGCCAAGTTAAACTTTAGCTCAACTAAAATTATTTATTTGCATGTTAAATTAGGTAACATGGCATATAACGACACAAGTGTAATTGGAAATAATTTTGGATGAAATAGTGATTATGATTTATTTCAGAGATGAAGAAGAAAATAAATAGGGCTATTTATAACTGGTATTTGTTTTGTTGAAAGGAAACATGCAAGAATGAAGGTAAAAAATTAAAGCGCTATAATAATTAATTGCCTGCTTGTTCCTGAAAATAATTTTAATTTCATGTAGCAAGGAAAATGTATGTCGTAGAAATAATATAAGAAAATGCAAAATTGTTAAGATTTACTACAACGACAATAATAATAATTAAAAATTATATTTTCTGAAATAGTTTTTCGAGTTTTTAATTAGTAAATTAAAATGTTTAACGAAAAATTTTAATTTCAATAGTAGGAAAATAAATTTTGTGGTTTGAAAACAAAAATTAAATTAAAACCTGTCCATCAAAAATTTTCTCTCATTATTTTGAATAACCGGGAATAAAATTGGCAGACAATATTGGCATTGATATGTCAAAGTATAGTATTCGAGTTTCTTTCTCAATTTTAAATCGGAAATTGATTTATTTAGGGTACATAACATGTGATTTAACGCGATTTAAAAAACCTCAACTCGACACTCCCCAGTTCGATGTATTTTTGTATTAACATAAAAAAGTACCTAACAATTTTACATATTATTCGGCGAGGTGCGCACACATTTCTGTGTTTTAAATTTAATAAATGTAAATTGTTATGCTCCACGCATTTTATTACTTCTCTAATTTAGGGGTGCTCTTAAATAGAAAGTTTGTAAAAGTAAACAAAATTTTTTGGAAATACTCCAACATAATATGTAATAAAACTTGATTAGTGGTACATATATCAAATATTGTAGTAAAGGATGCTTTTTAGTTGATAAGGTATATAGGGGTACACACCGTAATTATTGTTGTTGTTTTTTACGATCTCGTGAAAGACAATAAATTTAAATTTAAATTTGAATGAAGAGTAAATCAAAAATGTTTGGTAAAATCAAAATAAATAATTCTTCGTAACAAACAAAGCTCCGGCCAAGTCTAAAGTAATTTATCAAGCGGAAAGAGCGCAGTCATCTTTCTGCAAGCACCAGAGCGAAAAGTGTCTGTGGTGTACAAAATATAGGTCATCATATATACCAAAATTGGTACAACCTGGATCTAACTTGGGAATAAATTAAATAAATAATAGTATTTATTATGTAAAAACTTGGGTGGAAATCTTGTTATCGAGATCAAATTGCATAAAATTAAATGCATGCACCAACTTGAAAGTTTCAAAACTGCATATGGAATGAAAGGTCGAAAGGTACCTACTACGTATGTAGGTAACTGTAATGGAACAATTTGTGTTGGACGTTTAGAAAACTTGGCACTGAAAATATTTTAGCGCTTTTCATTCTACTCAAAAATGAGCTGTTAAAGTGCTTTTCTTACGTATACTCGAACAAATTTTTGATTTTATGCGTTTTATATTGTGCACGTTTATAAATACATAAAATTGAAATATTATCGTGTGCGAAATTTTTTAAACCGATACAAAGGGCGAGTAATAAATTTTTAATTTGATCTGCGAATTATGATAAATTAGATTTTAATTTTTTCCGGCTTAAATTTACAATTTAATTATTCATAAAAACTTTTTTACCTGTGTCATAATTTACCTATGCCATCTACTATCTCATGAAAATTCCAAAGCTCCATTTAGTTCATCGATTTTGTTTCCCACGGCGCTTCTAAGTGACCCAAATATCCATCTTCTTTCATTATATGAACTTTTATCTGTTATTTTTTCATTCTAACATAAAGTTCGTGTTTGTTTCTATAGCTCCCATGAACACCACAACAGTAGATAGTTTATTTATTTTTAATTTAAACTTAAGAGTACCCTTTTTATTTAAAGTTTCTTTTCAAGTTTAAGTTACCATAAAACTTGAGGAAAATATATAAGTCTGCATATAAAGTGCAAGATTATGTAAAAATTTAGTTAAAATATTTTTTTAATCGCAAATAGGTATTTCTGATTTCAAAACATTATTTTCCAAAATATTAAATTTCAAACTTCTTTCCACTTTAATAACATTTTCTCGGCCATAAAGTCGTGCCATAATTTCTACTCAACTAATTTTTAAGAAGTTATGAAATTTTTTTTTATTATTTTATTAAATAATTTGTGTAAAATTACGTGTCTTGTACTCGTATAGTACTACAATTATTCTTTTGTTTATTTTTACTTCATCCTGCCAAATCTCAAGATTACATGTTGAATATTGAATTATTGCAATTTTTCCACTTTATTAAAAATTGAAATGCACGTTTTTCAAAAAATTATTAATTTTCCGCAACATAATAACGTTGTAAACGTTATAAACTACTCGAATATCTGGAAAGCTCTTGTCACAATAATAAAAATGCTTTTTCACTGCATTATACAATTTTCTTCCGTTGCACGAAAATTAAACTTGATACGAAGTAAAAATTGGATTAGATTTTTCGCTTCCTTAAAGTAGTACATTTCTTATACTCACTCACCTGATTTATTCATTTATTATGACATTTATATTAGTCATCTTTTGACAAGTTCATTGGACTAAAAGATTGTTGACGAAAAATTTAAGAAGAATGGACAAGTCAGGCACAAACGCGTTTCGTATAAAAACGACAGCAAAACCTTTGGAAAATTCAGTGAGAAAATAATACCAGTGCAAGAAGTACCATGACAGATTAATTTATCTTTCTTTCTAAAATCTACTTTGTATTTCTTCTTCGGGAGGTTCATATTTTAAAAAGTTTTTCTTGTTAATTCTTGTTCGAATTTTCCAACCGCCTGCCTTTTAAACTTTTTTTCGTTCACATAATATTTAAATAAATAATTGTAAATGCAGTGGTCTAGGTTTTAGGTTCAAATCTTTTATAATGGGGAGTTGACTTTTATTCCAGAATTAGATTGAGTAAAATTATTTTTAAATGGTAGGTGCTTACTATTATTGAGATGTACATGTTATGTTATACATTGTTAAATTCAAATTTAAGTAATAAATATCGTGAAAACACGCAGTTATAAGCCAAGCATTCGACGGTTACGATTTATTCTTTTAACATTTCCAAGAAAGCAAATTTTTATTAATAATATTTCTAAATAATGTCCTGATTAGAATCCCACGTCTACTTATGTAGATATTTCTGATCGCATTCTCAGCAATATTTAAAATATTTTTATTAACATTCGCTCCACTATTATCACATTAAAAATTAATTATTTTTTTTATTCTTTGGGGTTTAGTCAAATCACGACCTGTGTGTAATTTTAAAATTATTATATAGGCGGTGAATTTTTAAACATCAACAATATCTATATTATAAAATAATAAGAATATAAAAAGATTTCCAATAAAATTTCACTAATGAGGCCACAGATAAATTAATGAATAAGAAGAAAATAAAAACCAAATTCACAACCCATAAATAATATCAGATCAATAAGAAACAATATGAAAACCAAACTATCACTAACAATTTCTCCATTAAATACAGATACTCAATAACACGATCACAACAACACTCGTATTGCAAACGAATTCCACAATAAAACCACAGAAATAATTAATATTTAATTACAATTTGATTTGTGCAGAATAAATGGGATTAATTAACTTTTTTTAAATTCAAGTTAGTAAACTGACATTTATTACAGGTAAAAATCTAATTGTTTGTATATAAATCACTACAAGATCTTGTAATTTAATATTTTGAACAAGTTAAAAGTCAAAATATTATTTGCAGAATATAATCAATTTCTCATTCATATAAACGTAATAAGTAAGTATTAATAGTTGTATTTGCTTATTATGGATAAGGTATACCTTCGCCAAAAAAACCAATGCTGTGTGACAACTACTTTCGGTGTATTTTCACCATCATCAGATAACAGATCATTAAATTTTAAATTTCTCATCAGTAAAATCAATAAAATCCAACAGATTCAATTTCTGTCTCAATCCGACAAATAAAATTTTATTTGTTAATGTAAATATTATTTACATAGCCCTCCTATCAGGAGTTCCCTTATATTCAATACAAATAAATAAATACGCGATAATTTAAATAAATTTAATTAAAAAAAAAATTTTTAATTTTTTGTGGTCGCTGGATTATATTTGTATGAATAAGATGGGGGAGAGCAGGCGTGTGAGCATGTTAGTGAACCTACACATATATGAATTTATCAAAAACTGGAAAAATGACCAGATATTTCTAAACGATTGATTCGAGCAAAAATATCGGATCGTTTGGACGCAGACGTGGCTATTTTTGTGGGAAATAAAATTATGCTATTAAGATTTGAAATTAAGTAGGTAAATAAGTTTGTAAAAGAATATTGTAATAATATATTTGAAATTTTGAAGTGTAGTTAAAAGTTCAAAGTGTTTTAATTAATGCGAAAGTTAAAGAAACAAAGGTTAATAAGAAGGTTGAAAGTTAAATTTGTAAAAGGAAGATAGAGGTATGGAAAGTTAAGAATAAAATTAAATAATTTGCATTAAAAATGGAAATAAATCTAAAATAAAACATTAATGAAATATTGAAAATCAATTGAATTACAATAAAAAATTAATAAGTTAAATTAAGTGAAATTGAACAATAAAATATATCATTACAGCAAAATTTATAAAATGAACGTATGCACACTACATTATTTTAACGAAGGTACGAGGTATATATTTTCGGTTTTGTAATATCTCCATAGTTTCCGGCTTTGTATCATAAATAAAAAATATAAAATAAAAGTAAGGGCGTAGGTCAAACATATAGATATATAAATATGGTGTCCTCATCTATTAAAAGCCTTACAGGCCACTATTGTGACTTTCTATAGTTTGTTTTTAAACCCTTAGAATTTTTTGATATTGTTAAATATACCCAGAACTGTAGCTAATGAAACTTCCATTATTGAACAAAAATATGAAAGAAATAATTATATAAGTTTAAATTTTTGAGAAAACGAAATAATTTATTGTTGACCGATTGTTAAACAAACAATTTAAAAATATCTTTTAAAATATAATTGAGAATGTGATCTATTAATCTACATAATCAGACGAGAATTATACAAGCAACCGCCGTGGAACCTAAAATTTCTGGATGCGGCCCTGAAATAATTATTGGTTCCACGGTTGCTTGTAGAATTCTTGTGTGCTTATATCGATTAATAGATCGCATTTTCAACTATATTTTATTAAAATATTTATTGTAAAAGTTTTCTTTTAATTCTTTAAAATAAATAAAAATACTTCAAAACAGAGAAATTGAAAGAGGGAGAGATTCCAAACAAAAAATTTTTTTAATCAATTATCATAAAGCATAATTTATCAATTAGTAGAGCACCTTTACAAAGTTGTGATGTCGGCAGAGTTGAGCCAGTTACTTTTTGCAAGTAGCTGAACTACCGCTGAAAGCTATACACAGAAAAATTATTAACTTAAATTAAGTTAATTAACAATATTATATGGCGTACGTAATAATAAAACTCGGATGCTAATTTTATTTCCTTTGTTCCTATTGAACATTTAAACTTTTTAATTATGAAATAAAGTTTCGGAGTTTGGTTACACTTTATAAATAAAATATAATTATTTTACAAACCAAGTTTTATAATAAGATAGGGATCTATCTATTAATTTATTATTAATTAAAATGGAGGATCATTAAAAAATAATACTATAAATATGAGATTACAGAATTTTCAAATACTTATTTTTTTATGGTTAAAGCCTGAAAAGTTGCATTGCACACAATTTAATACTTTTAAATTTTTTTCAACTACTACTTGTTGAATTTTAACAAACCAAGGAAATATAAAAGGAAGAGGCACGAAAATCAAAAAATTGAGCTTAGATATTGACAAAAAATGCACAAAACGTGATTTGGCTGACTGCATGTTTCATCAGATAAAAATTGCTACACAAACGTTTTTACCAACAGGGTATTTATTTCGGAGTTTTTTGAATCTGTTTTTATAGTTTTACGATTTTGCTGCATTTATTGATTGGAGTTTTGGCTCTTGTAAACTATTGCATCAAAAAGTCTGAACTTGCAGTTTCAGATGACTTTTATAGTTATCTACATTTCATGAAATCCGCCTTTTTAAATTTACTATTGAACAATAAAGGAACGTAACAAGATTTATTAATATTTATGAACTGAAATTTCTTCGTAAAAGTAGATGTTCTTCAAAATCTTCACATTAAAATTTTAATAATGTTTGTTACAAGCATTATTGAAATACAATCATGGAAATATAATAAAAGTTAATTTATATACCATTTTATTAAATCTTGGGTACTTTAGAAGCTTTCAGAAACAAATCAAAATGCTACATCAAATTTTTCTGATTTAAATATCTCATACGAGTATATGTATGAGTTTAGAATACCAAAATCAAATATTACTTGCTTATATTATAGGAGACTTTTATTTTGCAATCATTCTTTCCACATTAAAAAAGATTTATTATCATGTGAAATTATAAAATAAAAAAATAGGTGTTCGCTTTGCTTGTTAACTTTTAAATTTTAATTTAATAGTAAATGATAATTTGATATTCTGTCAATTTAGAAGAGGGGAAGTATTTGAACCATTTAACTATTATATAAAGGGTGATTCAATACTAGGTGTCATTTTTATTTGTTAAGAAAAACTAAAATTTTTATTGTAATTTAAATTAAATTAAATTATTGAATACATGGTGTGAGGTACCTTTGTACCCAATTTGAAGTTTTAAGATAGAAGCTGGAGCTTGATGGGCAAATAATATATTAGTTGTATTTTTAGATTTATTAGTTTTTATTGCTTATTCGTGTTTATTTTAAATGTCCAATAATGTTGATGCAATTTGAACAAAATTTATTTTTGCATTGTGAATATTGCCTTTTTCGGATTTATATAATATGTATTGAAGTTTCGTCATTTTGGTTACAATCAATTATTATGACAAACTATTTACTTTGTAAAACCAAAATTGTTATTACCGTATAACGTTTTGTTAAAATCCGTTTAATTGCAGTTTTAATTAAAATTTGCCAACGCTAACTATAAATTTAACATTTACTTTGGTAGAACGGGCATTTTTATAGTTTTGAGAGCCATCGAAAACTTTTGATTTATGTAAAAATTTTATTAATCAACTTTTTGTTAAATCGTGAAATGTTAAAAGGCACGATGAACTACATAAATAAGAGACAAGACAACGACAAAATTACTTTTGTGAAAACGCTTTATCAATCGATATCGACACAATTTAACATATCAAAAATATTTTAATTACACGACAAAGATGTAAATAACAGGACTCAAAATTGGAAACATCTAAACTGGCATCAATAAAAAAGTTTGTAACAGCTTTGAAGTCATGAAAAATGTTTAACTAAATCGTCAAAGAGGATTTAGTAACCATTATGCCTCACATCACCTACTAATTGTGATAAATAATTAATTTTCTAGTAATTTAAAGGTTGATAAAACAGATTCTTTATTATAATATAAAACGACGCTAAAGCAGTAGGTTTTCTCACGTTTCACCATAAAATATGTTTATGAATAATACAATATTTTAATAATTTTTTCACATCGCATTTTATAACATCTTCAAACATATAATAAGAAATTTTTATAACCATTCGCGAAAATTTTATTTAAGAGAACAAAACATGGGTATAGCTATTGATCCAAAATTTTAGCAATAAAAATTGAACTGTCTCAGTTTTAATGGCAGAATTTGTTACTACTTGCAATGGGACTTCAAATTGCTACAAATTAAAACGAAGTTTATTTTTTATTTCAAGTTGATTTCAAACTCATCCATATTCACACGAAATATCGGTCAGGTATTCGTTTCAATGTAGGATACTATTTGTTTTAATCTATTTTTTGTTTACACTTTAAAGCACCATAATATCTTGTTTAATTTGTTTCATTCTAATTAGTTGTAATTAGTACTTTGTTAAATTAATTAGTATTTCTCTGTTTGCTTCGAATTGTATTTTTTCATTTCGGGTTTTGTAGTTAACTACACTTTTTAGTTTAATATCAAAGAAAATTTTAAAAATCGTTTTACTTTGGAATTGTTTAATATTTAATTTATTAAAAAAAATTTTCATATATAATACCACAAGAGACTATCAAATTGTCGGCAATAATTTTTGAAACTGGAACTGAGTGTTTGTCGCCCTTAAAATCATCATGAGTGCTTTAGCACGAATGGTGATTTTAAGGGCGACAAACACGAAGATTCCATGGTTTAAAAATTAACCGACAATTTTATAGTATCGTGTGGAATTCGTTTGACAATTTCGTAAATAAAATTTCAATTTTTTCTGACAACAAAAAATTTATAGTATGCGTTTACGTAGTTTCCATCGTTACTTGACAATACAGACCACGGTGGTCGTATTGCCGCGACAATACACCACCGTGGTCTGTATTGTCAAAGGAAGTAGATTTTGATTGGTTCAAATTGATGAGATTGTAACATCCTATTGGTTGAATTATTATGAACGAAATTGTCAATATAATTATTTCTTCTTTTTCTTGGTTTTATGTTTTATTAGAAGTAACCGAGAAGAGTTGGTTGGCAATGTTAATTTTTTATGTGTTCAAAGGAACTCGAAATAAAATATCTTTTATTTGCCAGCTAAGCTTTTTATGATTTAAAATCAATGACTGTAAGAGATTAACGGGAAGCCTTTCGTACCCTAAGCTGTAAAACAAAAGTGGTTGATCAAAAATTAAATACATACATATTCCGTTGTTACTTTCAAGTTTCGATGTGTTAAGTAATACTTAAATATTCAAAGAAAAAGTTTGGGAGTTGAAAAAAGTTAATAAAACAAGAAAAACAAACTTTTTTCAATAAAAACAAATACATATAAATACATATCGTGTAAATATATGTAAGGAACGGAATTTGTATATTATATATATGTATATATTATATATAAATGTACGAAACTTATTAAAATCGCATGAGAAATATTTTTGAAACGACCCTACAGCGTATATTCAAATGGGGATTTATGTGACAGTATAGTCCCTATCGAGAAACGAATTCGCATTCCCTAAGAATATAAAACATTGCATTTACATTTAACGTTTATGTTGACGAAAGTAAAACAAACTAAGTATGCTAATGCTTAACGGTTTTATTAAAAATTGACAAACTATTTACATAAAATATGTTTTCTATTTTCTGAAACATTTTTTCAATTTAGATAAAAAGAGGAAAATATTATTTTAAAAAGACTTATTTATTTTCCTGATTGCAAAAATTTTAATCTATTTGATGGCTGCTTTTCGTGTTGATCTTGTTTGTTGATGTATTAAGGGTCAAGTAAACGTTAACATTTTTGGGACTAAATCTTAATCGAGGTGCTGTTAAAACTGCACAAAAAGCAACCGAACGTAATCACAAAAAACAACAATGTTTAAAATCAAATATTAATGTGCGAAAAGCACCGAAAATTAGAATTAAAGCTAAAAAACGTGAAATATACGAGAAAACAGATAAATAACACGAAATCTGCTTTTAAATAAACAAAGTTTTAACATTTTAAAGAAAATAGAGAAAATGTGATGTTTTTATAAAATTATCGCTTTTAAGTTTAGTTGTTTGTCCTATATAAATGGAACTACAACAACAATCATTAATTTAGTTAGCGTTTAACACAAACTTCATTAATTACATTTATTCATACCGCAAAGTTTGTACTTACTACGATATGACTAAGTGGAAATTATTGAGGTACCTAACGTAGGATTTATTATGGTGATTTATCTATATCTCCAGTTAATTGGAAAATAAAAAAAAATTAACATACCTACACAACATTTTGTCTGCAAATAAAGTGATACAATAAGGAAATAGAACCGAGTTCGATGGCCGTAAACTTTGGTTGGGTGTTAGATAATCGTAAATCGTTGTAGTGTAATCATGCTTAATTGTAATTTTGCACGCAATTTGAAAACTACTGCAATTGCTGATACAAGTGGAGGAAGATAATTAATCGCTATATCTCAAATTAAGCATCAAATATTTTAGGTGGAGGATTTACCTATTTGCGTTGGAATTACTTTAATGTACAAGTTTGATGTAGGTACCATATAAATTAACAACCCTTGAGAAACAGCACAAGTTGGAAAAAATCGGAAACACGCTTCTAAAACTTTCTTCTATACGAGTATCCTCTTAGCCAATCTTTAGAAGTATTATATTTTTCCGTCCACTTACCAAAAGGAATTACGATAACCGAATCGATTGCGCGATTTTTTTTATCTCTCTGACTTTATTGTTTGATATTTTTAAAATACCTTTTTCATTTTTAAACCAATTTTATTGCAATTAAAATTACACATTTTTAACATTTATAATCTCTTGTCGACTTGACTAGAGTTTCTAAAAGTTTACTTTCTTAAGCCAAAAGTGTAAGTTTTGCTCAATTTTAATATACTTGAGTTGGAAACTTTTAATCTGTTAGAAAAAGTTAAGGGAATAGATACACAATTACTTTCCTCGAACTTAATTAAATGAAACCGTTAAAAGCGATCAACGCTAATTCTGTAATTATCGAAAAGTTTTTATTTTTTTGAGTTAATTAAAAAATACAAAGCCGACGAGTTTAAAATTAAAGAAATAACAATATTAGCAACAACTATTAGTATGAAGGTAACTACGCTTATGTTGTTCACGTTTTTGTCGTAAACAAGATTTTCTAAAAGCTTTTAAGCTTTTATTGTGGGCGTATAACATACGTGGTTAAATATCATCGAATGACAAAACCACCACCATAACTGGAGCTTATACGAAAATTTATATTATTACCTATTATCGCAAATGTTTACAAAGAGGTGAACTTTTCTTTATTTCCGCACTAACAAATAAATAATCAATCACTAATTTTTAGGTTGTCTACGTTTGAAGCTATTAATTTATCACTTATTAGTCTGAAGCTGATGGATTGCTATAAACGATTAATTTATACTTCACATAACCATTAGAAATCTTAAAATAATTTTTATTTTGCTCTATACCCAGCGCGCAGAAATGATACATTTGTTTTGAATGAAAACACTATTTAGTCTGAGAGTCCTCTGGACTTGTGTAAGATTAAATTATAAGACTAAAAAATATAGTGTGACGTGGTCGGTTTCGTTCTCTTATGGAAGAAGAACCGGCAAGATTTAAACTTTGTCTCGTTTTTTAAGTATCAATTAGGTAATCGCTTTTCTTTAATATTGAATTATCGAAATTAAAGCACGAGTAAAATAAAATTATCAAAATTGAAATTTACTGCATCATTAACAACGATTTATATCACAATTAGCGAGATTAGTAATTCCCAAGTAAATTGCATAAGCAATACAAATAAGGGTTAAGTCATGTCAAAATGAAATATTGCTCGTGAAGACACGATAAGAAGTTGTCTAATAATTTACAATTTACAGCTTGCAAATAGATTATCCAGGCTCAAAAAAAAATTATTTATAAAGCGAAAAAATGGAGTGTAATTTTAATTAAGAATCTATTAACTCGAGCAAATAGTTTTCGTAACTTTATTACTTTTCATTTTCAGGATAATGTAATTCGAACGAAATTATCCTTTTCCAATATAATAATAAATTACTTGGCAGGATGCTCTCTTCAATTTTATCTCGTCGATTGATTTTTTGATGTTATTCTTAAGAAACACATAATTTTCCATTTAAGTGAGGAATAAGAATATGCAGGTCGGAACGACGAAGGCTACGTTAGTTACTTAGCTTCCCAAATGTTGACAGGTTTTGGTAGTAATCCGGCCTCAAATTTGAATTTATGTAATCTACCTGTCGTTAGTAAACCCACTCATATATTCCTCTTGCATAACATTATTCTGAAGTTTGCAACTTACCCCAAAACGTAATCCGTGCCACTTTGTGTGATGGATTTACGAAACAAACTAGATGAACCACATCGGATAATTTAACTGATTTAACGCTGACAAGAAAATTTTATTATAACCACGAAGATATAAAACTTTGGCAAAACTTCAATTTATTACAGAAACCAAACTCTTTTTTGTATTAACACGTACCTACACTTTTGTATTATTCATAACGGGATTACTAAAATTTATAGTTAGGCTGCAGTTTTAGTGACGTTAAAAGCGAATTGTTATAAATTTTCGATTGAAAAACAAATAAACCGGCATTCAACTTACAAATTGTTCAACAACGCATCATTAAATGTCACGGTTATCAGTCATAATATATCGATTTTGATATCCTCCACATAACAAATTTAGACGAATTTTGTATACCAAAAGCGATCAATAAATCGTTAGTGGTTTACCACAAAATCTAGCTGTGAATGTAATCAACTTGAAATGGAATGTTGAATTGTTCACGTTTAGCTTTAATATCTCGAATTATGAGAAGCAAAATAAAGATAATCGTAGCTTTTATATACCACCTACTTACCATCAAGTAAATGTTAATAATAAACGGCCCAGTTAATATAGAACAATTTAGGAATACAATGATCCGGAACTGGCCTTGCCGAAAGCTAAACAATGGTTCATATAATATCCTAATCGATTCGCTAAGATTAATTTTCTGAAAAACATAACATCGTGTATGGTAATAATAAATAGGAAGACGGCGACGCACCGGTTAGGTTGTTTCGTTTAAAACTTGAATTTTTTCATTCACAAACTTTTCGAGAGTATTCGCTTAAATCGTACAAGCTTTCTTTATGTAATTCCCCGTGCGTTAAATTTTCAGATATTTTAACATAAAATAAAATTTTTTATATTTACACTTGAAATCGCTTTTGCGGTCTTTCGAAAAGCTCCTAGGTAGTTCTTTCGTTGGTTTTACTTTTTTAAGGTTTCATTGCTATTGTTGAGATAAATTACTATGCCTTTAAATAACGCGTTATTAAATTGTTTAATAAAATGAATGGCATTCATTAAAAATCTTTTGTCGTAATAACGTATTACTTAGATCAAATTAACACTTGCTTTTAAATAAATGCACAACATTAAGAAGTATTAAGTGACAAATTTTAATGTTAAGATACAAGTTAATAACTTTCTGAAAAGAAAGGAGCTTTGCCAGATTGTTACAAAGCAAATAAATTTAAATGTTTCAGAATTTGGTTATAAATTGCGGTAGGAAAGTTAGTAGAGACACGTGAATATCCCGTACAAGTTTATTATTACAACAAGTCAACTCCTGAATGCAAAAAAGGGTAAATGTAATCCTATTTTAAAAAGTCAACCCAGAAAAAAACTTTTACCCTATTTATACTACTACATATTTTCAATACCTAGTAAAATATTCGGCACGATCGTCGTTTTCTGAAATTGTTTTTCACGCATCAAGCGAACATATCAACGGTTAAATAAATTAATTGATATTTTCTATATTACTACTACTACACCAAAACGTCATTTTCATTTCTTCTTTTATAGAATAAAATTTCCCGTTTTCCATTGCTGTTAAATCAATGTTGTTACATAATATACATATACTATGTTTTATTAATCTCTAATAAGCGGAAAAGTGTATATATAGAAAGAAAATTTAGTTTTTAGATTGTAAGACCGATACACATACGGGACGCCGCCAGAGACAGATATAACAGATTTATCAAATCACCGGCTGCTGGCAGAAAACGAGATTTCTATAACGGCAGCCAGGATCAAAAACTTTATAGCGCCTCATGCAATTTCAATCCAATCTGACAAATGCTTTATGCGTCCGAACCATTTTTACCATCTCAACACTTCGATAAGGCACTTGAATAAAAATCTCTCGAATATTTTATAAATACCCGATAAACAATAGTTTCGGCGTAGGATTTACTACATGCTTTTCCTACAGCTTCAACTTTTTAAATTTAAAATTTTCATATCTTATTAAATTCAATTTCTGCTGCTTAGGTTCTACTTTTGAAATAATTAGTAAATATTTGGTTTGCAATCACGAAATGAATTTAGTCTTCTTTATAATCTCGCCATGTTGCCTTTGTTCTTTCAAGTTAAAGTAATCGACATACATTTTCAAAATTACTTCATATAATAATGCTTCTTACATTTTCAATACGGACAATGTAAATTTTTGTGCCACCGAGAAGGGCGACGACGACAAATCTTCCCCCCAGATTCAATATTTAAATTGAATATAGTTTATTAAATATGGAAATGCATATGTACATACCTATAATAATATTCAAAAATAACATCATAAAATTTACATTAAAATTAGGCAAAATTTTAAATTCTCATATATTTATTTCATAATCGATAAAAACCAAATCCGTAGTCCTTAAAATTTCATGCGGGTGCCTCGAAATCGTTGCGCGGGTCACGATAAATTCGCCATTGCTGACCTAGAATAACAACGATTGTTCTAACGAAATGATATATTTATTGTAGCATGCATAATCTATTTACATTTTCGAGTCAGGTATTTCGACAAGCAAACAGATTGATTCTATGATGATAGCAAACATACGATGTGAAACATTCAATTTTGTATTCAAATTTGAAAATCTGTAGTTGGATGACAAAAATAATTATATAATTGAGTGAATAAGAATTTGAAGGGCCTAATTTACAACGAATATTAAAATTGCAAAAAATACTCTAAACCCTTTTCAGAATTAAAAAATGTATAAAATTTCACAAACCAATGTATGTATAATTTTACAAACTTTTTTGTTATACGATTATTATCTCATCATCAGGCGATAAATTACACCGCAAATGTCGAGAAGATTTGTTTAAATATTACTGGAGAAAAAGAGGAAAGTTTGGTAGGTGTGAAGTTGGGGACTTTTTAGATAACTTTTATTGAAATTTTGTTAGACTTATTGTTCTATTGGATAGGGATGGATATATATTTTTTTGAATTAGGGGGGGGAGAAATATCTTATTTATTAAGATATTTATGCTGGTGTAATTTTAAACTTTGTGAAAATCTGTTTCAAAACTTCAGTGCTATAGCTGTTGCGATATTTTTTTTTTCAAGTCAATAGAATAATTTTTCAAAGATAATGTAATTTTCTATTTCAGTTTTTGACGTAAAAATCTTATTAACATAATCGTATTGAAAATTATATCATCGTGTTCAAAAAATTATCCCCTTTCCATAAAAAAAATCATCGTAACATCTATAACCAATTCTGTGCTACGAATAAAGTTTCGAAACAGTGCTTAAAATCGCACCCTTAGCAAATGCGAATTACTTAGGTAGAATTGACTATTTAAAAGGGCGGATGAATATTTTAGTATGTATAATCGGTAAATATCCTGTTTTTTGTTACAAAGTCGAACTTCTTATTTAACTAGAAGTTTTTGCCTTATTCTAAAGCCTTCTGGGCGGAATGTAATTGGATTATTAATGTATACTCGTAATTGTTATTAGGCGAATGTCGTTGGGTAAGATGTTATTGATTTTTCTGGAACTTGTGAGCTTAATAATTATTTAATTTCGGAATTGTTCTCCTCAGATTTAGTTTAAAGAATCACAATCACAAAATTAATTTAATAAATGCTCAAAAAATGGCCTCCCTCATTTTCAGCACACAGGCGTGCTCTTTTCAAAAAGTGTTGCACGGTATTATTTAATACGTTTTAACAATGTTTTAACATTAAAACAAATGCTATAAATCAAATTGAGATTTTTAGTAATTATGTGAATTTATATTTTTTACCTACACCTTGTTCATTATTTTCAGAGTTTCTGTGAAAACAGTTGGTTGCCCAAAAAAATTTATTTGGCGAAAGTTGTAGCCCGTTAAATTCCATATCCGGTTTGGGCCGTTAGTTTTTCTCTTAGACGTTTTGTTTAAGAGATACGGGGTTCGCAAGAAAATTTAAAAAAAAACCTGAATTTTTAAAACATTTTTTCCCTTAATTTAATTTATAACTCGAAATCCGTTGATTCTAGACGATAAGGGGTTATAACCTAATTTGTAGACAAGCGAATGATCTTTAAAAGAGTTCTAATCCATTAACCTTAAAAAATCAATAATATCGGAGCTATGGCCGTTTTAAATCATAAATTCAAAAAATTGCTTTAAAGGGAGGTACCCCCCAAGGGTTTGGACTTGGGCAAAAATTTTATTTGAAAATTTGTCTTAGAAAAGTGTCCTTTATCACCACCTCAAAGGTTCTCCACGATCACGGGGACACCCTGTATATTATATTGTTGTGTTTCGCGTGATTCACAGTAGGAGCTCGATATGCAATCCAGTATAAAAGGAAACGCCGACTGGGGATGTGCAGGTTGTGTTTTTATCGTTGTTAGAATTTAAGTTGTGTGAATGTTAGATTAAATTTAGTAGCGACATTAAAGACGAGCAGCGCACCTAGCAACGGAGAAAATACGTAGGCGAAAAACAAGCAGGATAATATCCAGAAATTAGGAGGGATCCAGAAAGAAGAAAACAAAATAAAATAATTTGGTTTCTATGATCAACAACTGTGAATCAGTTAGTCACATACGAGGTCGCGAAGAACACAGACGTGTTTCATTGCGGGATAAAATAAATTCGTGTCTTAGAACAAGTACGTAAGTTGATTACAACACAGAGGTGGACTACTGAACTCGGCCGAGAGTTCTTAGTGGGGAATTAGAAAAACTTGCCAAAGAAGACAACAAGTGACGATAAAGGTTTTATCCAATCACTAGCCAGTGACAACCAATCAAGAAGCGAATCCTGTTAGCAGCACGAGAAGCTGCAAGGAATCAGGAGAACCGAGATCAGCATTTGGGCTGGTTTAAACCATTTGGACCAGGCGTTAGACGGGGAGCAAGTGTAGTGCTACGTCAAGTACCCAAGAAGTACAAAGGTTAGCGAGTGTTTTATTAGATTTTAAGTTCTGTTTTTGATTTGTTGTTGTTATTGTTTATTTGTTCTTTTGTTGTCCGTTGATAATTCGTGTGTTTATTTAATAAATTTTATGTTAACTGAACCAGCTGGATTTTCTTTTATGTTTTTGCTAAGCGAGATAAGCCAATAAAAAAGAACCTGAGATAAGAGCGTACGGAGAACGGTAAGTGAGAGAGATTTGTTGTTCAACGTCCTTTAGAGCTTAAAAAGGCGTAGACGCAACAATATATTATATACACCTGGTGCTGAATTTTCCAGGAGAATTTAATACATAGAATCAGGCATATGCACTTTCCTGCTCCCCAGACTATTTTTAAGAAAAAAGTGAATAGAAGTAAAAACTATTAAAAGGCATTTTATGAATTGAATGATATGTTTTTATATTTCCAAATTAAAAAATATTTATATAGTAAAAATAACGTTAAAAATATAATTTGTCATTAAATTTAGTTTTATTATATGTATTAAGTTTGACATTTCTTTGTTGGAAAACACATTTAGATACAGTCTGTTTTAAAAGCTGAACATTCTAAAATTTATTGAACCATTAATATAAAATCGTTTATTACATACAGTCAGTAAAATAACTTTCCGGGCGTAATAAATATACTGTTCTACAACCGAAAATATATTAAAATATTAAGAAAATAGAAAATTTAACAAGAAACTTAACTAAATCAGTATGATATGCTACCAGGCCGAATTGGAAATATTTTCTTGAAGAGATAGACAAATTAATAACACTACCGCATAATTACTTGAAAATTTATTTATTTGTAGTTATGATTCTTCAATCTCCTTACTAAAACCTGTACTCGACAAATCTTCGAGTATTTTTCTTGCTCTTATGCTGTTACATACAAGTATTAGCTTTATGGACAAAGTAGTAGATTCTACCTTTCCTCAGTATCTGCTTTACTTCCCTTTGCTTCTATTGAAGCTTCCACTTGAAGCAGAAGTGGATTCCCTTACTCATGTAATTTTTAATAAAGGAGCTTATATAAATAGTCCAGGCAACAAAGCCGAAAAATTGGCTCAACCTTGCAAAAAATTCAGGCAAGCTGAATTTTGGCAGAGATGTACATTGGAGTGTTCTAATGAACCCCCCAAAAGTCCCCTAAAACCCACGCCGGTGTCCGCTATAATCGGGGGTTTTAGCTTCCCCAACGCGATTTTGTATTATTTAAGTATGTGTGCCATAAAAAATTTGAAAAAAATTTATATTATAGAGAATTTTATACTTTTCAATTATGGTCTGATCATAATTTTTCATACAAGCATAAATAAGCGAGTTATCGGCAAAAAATCACATTGGGGAAGCTAAAACCCCCGATTGTAGTGGACGCCGGCGTGGGATTTTAGGGGACTTTTTTTGGGGGGGTTCATTAGAACACTCTAATGTACATCTATGCCAAAATTCAGCTTGCCCGGATTTTTTGCAAGCTCGAGTCAATTTTTCGGCTTCGTTACCTGGACTGCATGTAAATTAACAATACAAATAATTATGTAGGTTTTTACTTTGATTTTTAACAGCATCTCGCAATCGAGATCATAACAAATTTTAAAGGTATGAATTTTTATAAATAAATAAATTATGACTACCGGATAAATCCGGGGAAAATCCGGAAAAAAGATTCGGGTAAATCCGGAGAAAATCCGGGGAATCCGGGAAAATCCGGAGAAACTCCGGGCGAATATTTGACATTGTTGATATTTCTGGATATTATTTTGCACAGTTCATTGCGGTGTGCCCAATGGCTCCACATTTAAAGCATTTTTAGTCCATGTCTAAGAATATTTGGTATTCCTCATCTTGAAAATTTAAATTTAAAATTGATTTGGACTGAGGTAGGAATTTCTGATTTTTCGTGGAATTCTATATAAACGAATAGAACTGTTTATAGGTGTTAAATTAACATTTAGCGCCCCGAAAACTCAAGCAATAGCCTTCACTCCAAAAACCAAATTTTGCAATATTTATTTCGGGAACACTCTCTTGACCTTTGACCCTTTCATTAAAATTTTAGGAATAATTTTGGACCAACATTTAAAATTCAATGAACACGTTCGACATGTAATCGTCAAATCAAACAAAATTTTTAAATCTTTATGTCGGTTCGTACGGCCCACATGGGGTATTAATCCACGTAATGTGGAGACAATATACCACGCGGTCATCGAACCGACCATTACTTATGGTTCCTTTATTTGGAGTGGAGTGCTAAGATACAAGTACGTGCTGGGTTGGTTGCGATCTTTTCAGCGGGCATTCGCCATCAGGGCTACTCGCGCATTTCATACGGTCTCGGCAATATCTGCGTTAGCCTTAGCTGGATTTACTCCAATCGAGCTAAGAATAAAGGAGGTGGCAAGGGTAGAGCAAGTGAAAATGGATGGTACTTTCGATCGACTTCCGGACGACGTCGTCTTGCAAACTCGTACGTCGCCAGCGGAGATGTTACATCCCCGCTACAGACAAACGATCAGTATCTTAAAAGCAAGCGACTCGCTGGAAGTCGATCGAATATGCGACCAGGTCGATGTTGCTATATTTACCGATGGCAGCAAGCAGGAAGGTGGGGAGGTCGGCGCGGCAATCGTCATATACCGCGAGGATCGGCAAGAGACCCACAAGTACCGGTTAAACGGTGTTTGTAGCGTGTTTCAAGCCGAGCTATATGCGATTGACGCCGCCCTGACTTGGATCTCCCCCAGGAGATTACACTCGTGTGTATTTTCTCCGACAGCCTTTCATCGCTTGTTACCATCGCTAATAGGAGTAGCACCGTACCTTTGGTCACCTCCATCCATCGGTAACTGCTCAAACTGAAGGACCAAACGATCATCAGATTTGCGTGGGTAAAGGCTCATTGGCTCATTGCGGCATTGAAGGGAACGAGGTTGCAGATACATGTGCCAAAGACGCGGCTGTTTAACACAGTCGCATGGTATACAACCAGTTCCCTCTTAGCTATGCAAGAAGGGTGATTCGTCTTGAGGCGGCATGTACTTGGGATACCGAGTACAGAAATGCCGTCCAAGGATCGACCACCCGGCAGCATTTACCTACGCTAAATGATGTTCGCTTGTTCCGAAGTGCCGTTGATACCTCCTTTGAAATGACGCAGATATTGACGGGTCACTCGTTTGCGCGCGAGTATCTTTACAGATTCAAGATCAGTCCTAGTGACGTGTGCCCCTGCGATTCAAAAAGTAGGCAGACTCTGCATCATTTATTGTCTTGCTGCCCAAAGTACACACAACATCGACACAATTACACCTTACACTGTCAATTTTACAACATTACACCTTTCGAACTAACACAAATAATCACAAATAAATTCATTACTACACAATTCATTAAATTTTGCAAAATTATTATTAATACACTTAAACAATTTAACACCACCCCTTAACTTGTCTTCAAAATGGATTTATGGATTTATGCTCTCACCTGCGATTTCTTACTTGTTTGAATTTTGAATTAAATCCAATTCAAATTTTGTTTAATGTTTAAATCAATTCAATTTTAATTTAATGTTATTTATGTTCAAGTTTTTACTTATTTCATTCTATTTATCAATTGTTCACCATTGTTTAATTATTATCCATCAACATTCATTAATCACCCCCATTCACACTCACCAATTCTTCATTATTGTTAAGTTTTATTAAATGTATCACCTTGCATTATTATACTCCCTTTCTAGGTGGTTAGCCTAGAGAGGAACCAGGAAAAAAAATAGAACTGTTCTTCGTACACAGGAAGCACATCATGATGATATTAGGTATATGGTATGTATCGTATGGGTAATACGGGCTTAAATTTTAGATTAGTTTTTATGAAGTCACTCAAAATAATCATTAAAGATTATTATGATGGTGTTATTAAGTTGAGCGTCATTACTTCTAGGTTATTAATTTTAACTAATTTGTGAACCTTTATCAATTCTTTATGCTTTTTATGCGATCGTTGGTTATACGCAAAGCAGCAATAATGTTCTTTGGTTGTAGGATTTTGCCGACTGCAATTTTGTGCTTTCTTCAATTTGTTTCCAAAAAAAGTTTAAATAATATTATTTTCTAATTAATAGATTTATTATTATGTTAGATTATAATCGAGTAGTACATAGTATATAATATACGTAAACGCTGTAAAACTGCTGCAGATTACTCCAGTTATTACACCATAAATTTTGATTAATTTTGTAATAGTTTAAAAACCACAACTATACTTCCAAGTTTTAATAACCAACTTTATTCGGGTTATAAATTTTAGAGCAGAAATTTTGATAAATTAGTTAGATTTTATACTTATTTAACTAAATTATGCAAAGCCATCAAGATTGGTTACTCGATTTTGTAACCGGTGTTTTAGATGATTTAAAAATATATTTGGTAACTAAAATTTTAAACAAGATACACAACATATAAATATCTGGGCAACAACCTACATTTTCCATTAGCTTACTGAAACCCAGTTGTTCAAATTTAGCAGATGAAAGCATCTGTCCCTTAATAATTTGCTTTATTAATATTAACCACTGTTGGTCAATTTTAGTTTGCAGTTTTATCTTTACAATGCCAATGGCTTAATTAATATTTCAAATGGTATTCGATTTTACAAAAAATCACAAATTATAAATTAAAAAATGGTGAAATTAAAAGTAAACAACGGTATAAGTTATTATCCTTGTATGTGGATAGCCAATTTCAATAATAAAAAAAAGGGTACACAGTGCAACGTAATGTAATTTAAAATTCGATATAACTATTCCAAAATAAGAAAAATGTAATAATAAATGTCCTTGTCGCAATAATAATTACGGAAGAGATTTTCTTTGCTTTCCATCGTGCATTGTAGATGTAAAATTTGATGTATGCATTTCTTTCAGATATTTCTAGGTTTTGAAGTAATAATAAATTGTAATAATAGCTTTTAAGGGTCGGTTTATCAATACGTAGCTTAGAAGTAGATACTACATAGTTTTATGTGGTTTTATAGAACATCAATTTACATCAGAACCAATCCAAATTTAAATAAGTAATTATTTTGAGAAGAATCTTTGGATTTTGTAATATTTCCTAATGACATGGACTTGGTATTTCTTTGGTTATTGCAACTTCGCTACTAAAATTTGCATTTCGCGGAAATCATCATCACATTCGTTTATTTTATGAAATGAGGAATGCGATGAATCCGTAATGAGTCGTCTTCTACAGATGTACTCGTAATAGACCTTCTTAGCATTTTAAACACTTTTTACATGTAGACAAGAGTGTTACAGATTGTTCTTTTGGGTGTATGTATTTTTCAAACTGTTTTAATTTTGGAAAGATCTTACGAGTACCTAACAATTTAAATTGGAAAATATTTCGTGTATCAATAAATTTTCATTTCGATTATTGGGGAAAGTACTTAATAAAAATTTGTCGAATTTAATATTATTTTTAAGCCATAATACGGCATAATTGGTAGGTAATTTGGTTACATCTGCACTGTGAAACACAGCAAATTAATAATATTTTGTATGACGCATAAGTAAGATACACTAAGCACAACTTTGTGTCTAGCTTGATATCCACTTCTAGCAAATCGATTCAATATATAGTCAAAACTACTAATTATCAAAATTTAACAACAATTTGGTTTCACTTTGAATTAAATCTGAAGATTGCTCATCTAATTAACAAGCAAACATTTGAATTCTTAATATCCTTGTCAAATATTAGTTTCTTATCGGTGAGTGGCACCTTTTTTCTTGTAATCAATAGCCATTATTCGTTTTATTAATTTAACCAAAATCTTACGTGGTTTTTCTCTAATGGATATTTTTCGAAATATTATATTATATGCTGACGTTGTCCCTTTCAAACAATGCACCTGCATCAGCTTTGAGGTTTATCTCATACTTTTCTTATGAAGTGGGATCATCTTATGTGATTTCGGAATATAATATACCAAAGTAGTGTTCATGTTTTCTTCATATTTAATATACCCAATAACAACGCGCTTGTGACATTTCATCGGCACTTGTAAATAAAAAGCTCACATGAAAGCGTTCCTCCCTGACAACCATTTAAAAAAGTAATTAACTCTCGCCGATAACAAATTTTCTAATCGTTTTAGTAGGTATAAAAAAGTAAAATATAAATTTACAATTAAATTTCCTTTTTAAAATTGTATGTTTTAAAACTTTTAATGGTTTTAATTAAGCCTTCTTGTTGATCAATAATGGTAATTATTGGCATGAAAATTTTATGGCGCGATTAAAATTTAATTAATTATAATTTTCATTTTATACTTGATGGGTGTGTAAGATATATAATTTTTATGGTTTAACACGAAATTTACAAGGGAAATGTAATTTAATTCCGTGATAAACGACATAACGGCATTTTTAATAATTAAGTATGCATTTTTTTATGTGCCATTTAAAATACTAACTTATAGTGACAATTAAAAATTATTATTCAAAAATGGTAAAAAGGAATCGCTCGTTATATTATGTATTCCGAAGCTTTAGTTTAAAATCGTTAAATTTCTACACGTTTGTGCACTAGGTTAATTTTGTAATTTAACCCTTTTATATTATTATTTAGTATTTTAATAAGCACTTATGTATAGCATTATGTAAAACGTATTTAAGCCTGTCATTTAGTTTTCTTCGTTTATTTTAGTTACAAAATAATTTTTAAATATTACTTGCATGTTAGTCCGCGTTAAAATTATATTAACAAAGTAAAAATCATACATATATTAGGTGAGGATAGGAAAGGAAATGTCGTAGTTTTTCACAAACACAAGACAATAGCAATATAAATTATATCCTTCCATCTTATCGTCTGCATCGAAAAAAAAATGTTATTTATGGTTTATATCATTTTTTAATGTTTCGTAATCAGAAACTTTTTTTTATTACTTATAACCTTAAATTTATCGTTTAATATATCTTCAAGTAAAACATAAGAGTCGATATATCGTGGGTTTATGCGGTTTTCAAATAGAATTACAGAAACTGTCTAAAATAAAACATTTCCCTTTATAGGATTGACTCTCTTTCTAAAGGCTATTCAGGAACCCTTTCAATTTAACTGTTACCTGCAAATAAATGTTTTCTGCCAATCATTCTGTTAAGCACATATCTTAGGGGCTTTTCTTGAATTTTTCACAATGAACTGCAAAACAATAGATTCTCTATTGTTTATCACGAATTTAATTAACAACCGCTCTTACGTCTTATCAAGTAACATTTATTAAGTTATTTTTCGGTTAATTTTATTGAAATTAATATACTTACAACTTTTCTTGACTTTGATTAATCATTCCCAGTCTAAAATTTTGAAATTTGCTCGTAAACCGTTGTTTACTTTGAATATTAAATCACGTACATAATAAGTACATACCTATATAATATTATCACCTCTTATAATTTACCACTAAGCTTTTTTTAATTACAAATTAAAATATTTTAAAGCAAAAATTAGCAGGGTGTTAATTTTTAATCTGAATTGTAAGCTAGAAAAAAATTGACTTGCGATGAAAAGAAACTTTAAGTGGTTTTTAGAGGTACAGGAAGGATGTGGGGATGTGCAGGTGAACGAGATGGAATAGTTGTATCCCTTGAGAACCACGAGGCACTCTCAATCAGAGAAGCTCTCATCGATCACGACCATTGTCTAGGTCCTCGTGAAAAAAGATGATGCGCTTTAGATATCTCGATGCATACATACTATACATATATCGCTTTTGTTTGACCTATATTTTGTTATCATTTTTGCCGCAAAAATAGGAGAATTAATATTTCCCTTCACGAATTTATCGCTTACTTTTAATCTAGTAATCTAATTTCCGTTTTTAATATATTCGCGTGTCGTGCGGGACACAAATCATGAGATTATTACGAAAATGAAGATTTTTTCCACTTTCACGTCAAGTCATTTAGATAAAGCATTGGGTATTCTCCTTATAGTAAAACTTTTGGGAAATGTAGGGTGATATGTCACCTACTAAGTCAAATTAATTGTGCGGCCTCCTTTTAGGGTAGTTTTGCATAAACTTCTTTTAATGTTACGTAATCATTGTCAAATTCTAAGCTTAGTTGCTTTTTTTATCTAAATTTGATGACATCTTTTAACGACGTATGGGTAATGATTTTTAAATTATCTTGTTACAATTTTATCTCAATCTTTTCAAGTTTATCGAACAAACTATGTATATAATAATGGAACTCCACTATTCGCACAGATAATATATAATTTTATAGGAATGAGAATATTTTATATTATCTATTAATAGTATTTAACTAGTCATGTATTTCGACACTTAAATCGAATAAGTAACATTTTTATCGTTTTTCATAAAACACAGGAAAATCTTACCGTAACATTGAAAACCTTTTTAAGCTCTGCGTTTGCCTCCTTACTCAAATATAACATAATACAGCGCTTAGTTCTGAAACAAATTTGAAAAAGTTTTATCAAAGAGGCTTCCCTCTATACAGATATTTTGCAATAAAATATATTTATTTTATCTCCTTGAAACGTTTAAATTATTTTATAAATCACGAATATAAATACCTACCTACTATATTTTTTATTTTCTCATTAACACCCCTTATTCTATGCAGCACAGTTCCCTGTCCACTTTGATACCTTTCTTACCATTAATTGGTAGGTGCATAATTAATGTTCAATAATGCGGAAATGGGAACTTGGGGAAGTCTCTATTGAATCTGGCGTAATTTCACTATTTTAATTATATCTATAAACGAATTTTTGCTTAAAACTTATTATACTACATATTACCTACTTACTACAGCAACATCATTTTAATTAAGGCTCATACGACTGACGTTCTTCTTAAAAAATTTAATTTAAAGTAAAGAATTTCTTTTAAAAATGATGTGGGTTTTCGGAACTTTTTTTCATAAAATAAATTTTTAGAAGAAGTAAAACAAAGCTCCTTAACCTCTGAAGTTAACAAAATTTTGAATACCTAATTATAAATTTAATTCAAAAAAAATCTTAAAAAAACCGTATCAAATATTACATAAGAAATATAATATTTAATTAATCGATCGCAAAAGTAATTTTATGACTACTAATTAAATATTTTCGTTTCTCTAAAGAGCAACTAGACAGTGAAAATTTTCTTTCTTCGTTACTAACGTTTCAGTTTCACATAACATTTGAACAAAATTTAGATTAGAATATTAAAATTTAAATTAAATTTTTTACTCTTTTATTATTGATTTTCATGACAAAATATATATTTGAAATGTGAAACCTAAGACATGCCCTGGACCATAATATTGAAGTTCATGAAAACAATATCGCCGCAGTTTTATCTCGATAAAAATTATGTGCAAGTGCGTTATGTTGCGATGAAATTATTTATCTAATTATAATTGATACATTTATGTTAAATTTTCAAATCTCCTAAAGTGATAGGACTGTTTGCGCATTAACACAGTACAAACAAAATGGAGAATGTTAATATTGACTATGGAAACTGTATATAACATAATTACTTGTTCAATATTTAACGCTTTGTGTAGTTTAAATGTGTTAATCTGTAAAATGTACAGTGCAAATCCTAAAACAAAGACGAGAAAAACGTTTCTTTCTTACAATAAATAATTATACCCACCTCGCGACTTATATGGGACAATAATAGGCACATCGATAGTTAAATCAAAAGTTTTACGAGAACCAGAGCATAATCAGCTTTATTCGTTTAGACATTGGAATTTTAATTTGAGAAAGTGTTTATCTCCCCCAAACACTATCGCGAAAATTTTAAAATTGACTCATTTTCATTAAAAATTTAACACTTTTGGCCTAGTCTTAATTGTACGTACAAGGAGCTTATTAATAAATAAATTTCAACATTAAATGTGTTCGTCATTTGCTTCAGCCCTGCCTGTCATAATTTGAAAATTTCAAAAATTAACGTCGAATTATACTCGTATTATTAAAACATACTGCGGTACCTCGTTTTACATTTCGTGAATCTTGTATATATTTTGTTTTGTTAATTTTATTGTAGAACCACCACAAAGGCAAAATTAGTATAATAACTTTTATCAAACTTGATGTTCCTTAAATTTTTTCTAAATTCCACGAAAACCATAATTATATTATTAATAATTGTGTCAGAGTGTAATTTAAAAATATGCACCGAATTCTTGGCGCATTCGGATCGACCAATTATTGGGAAATTTTTTAGTCAAGTAGTTAACGGTACGGAAACGCTGAATGTTGTGCGTGATGAGAATGGTGTGTTGTTTTCCAATAATACTGGTTCAGTTTATGTAGTCGAGGGACAATCATTGTCGTACTTTTTATATTGTTCGCAGGTTTTAAAGTGCTTTGTATTCGTAAACAGCAAATATTCACATCAATCAATTTTTTTGTGCCGTTTAAAAATTAACACTACACTACGATTTGCAATATTAAAAAATTCAAATTGGGAAAGGAACATTTTTTATAATTATTATACAATGCGACCGCTTCTCTCCTCGGGCAGTAACTATTTGCAAATATGCTCCGATGAACGCCTATATCTATACATATTTTCCATGTCTCATAAATAATGAATAAATAGTCGAATCTTTCAAAATAAGCGGAGTTAGTTTACCCTCAGGTTGAGGTTGATTGATTTCTCTTCAAACTCTTGGCTGCACACGTACGTGTCTGCATTTCACATAATACAATATTGACTCGTAGTATAGTATTTCGAAACTTAACATTGCATTTTCGTCCAGATTTTTTTATTTCGTTCGTCTACCGACTAATTTGAAATTTTTCTTCTTTCTAATAATATATGATATAATATAGTACTTGATCGCACCTCGTATCGTCGAAATGCTTTATCCGCTTCGGTAAATTTTCTTAATTTAAAAGTGTCCCTCTTTATTAAATTTTAGTATATCACGAAATTGCCGTTTGGTTCCAACTGTGGCCAATGTGCCCCTTTTGTTATAATATGAAAATGAATGATTTATTTTCCAATTGTAGTTAACCATTACATTTCAACTCATAGGAAGCGAATAAACTTCTTTGAAGCGTTCTGGCGCCTATTAATTCCACAACTATCTGGTTCAATAAAGTTTCCTTCTTTAGAGAAGGATTCGTTCTTGACTAAATGCAAATTGGTTCCGATTAAAAGCAAAACCCAAATGCTGTCTTGTGAATGAAATATTCAAATTGATTACTGTTGTGTAAGTGAGTCTCGCAATATAACAATAAACAAAGTTTCTCTTTGTTGTCCTAAAACGCTCACAAGTTAATTTTAAATTTATCAAAATATTTTTTCCAATTCCTTTTGAAAATGCTTATAATTTGGCCAACATTTTTTGGTCGACCGTACGAAAAGTAAACGACCTAACCGCCAGGCAATACACTTTTGTTTCTCTAATTACCCTTTGCAAATAAAGAAATTTTTATTTGCAGGAGCAACTTTTGAAGCAACAAAAATAAAGTAGTTACTGTAATGTCTTCATCAATCAAATCGGCAATTTAAAAAAGATAAGTTTACAATTACTACATTTTAAGTGTTCGCCGTAAGAATATGAAGTAACCTACTTTAAAGTTGGAAAACTCTAGGAAAGTAACTTTTTCATCATTTTTATTACTTTTATATAAATGGGAAACCCTAAAAGCACCAAGCGTAAATTCAACTCAACTTATATTTGTTGTTTCTTTTCGACCCTTAATTAAATTAAATTATTTTAACGTAAATAATAAATGCTAACTTGCTGTGCCACGTCTCCCTCTCACCTCCATTTCAAATTATTAATGAAATTGACGTCAATCATTTTAGTTTGATTAGAAAATTTTAAGAGGAAGTTATTGTTTCTGGAACACATAAAAAGTTTTTGAACTTGGAACTTGGATTTAATATAAAAAATTGGAAGTTCAATTACTAAATAAATGAGTTTCAGTTCTGTTTCGATGCAAATTTTAATTTTGTTACCACAATTATTTGTGTACTATTTCAAGTTAGATCGCTATGAATTTTCTTGATATCGAAAGTTACAAAATGCAATATGGACTGACACAATAAGAGGTGCCATTTTGTTTTGTCGAAAAGATGCATTAAAAATTGGAAACTTTGTAATTTAATATAAAGAGCAAACATTGTGATTAGACGTGGAAAACAACATCATTCAAATGTCCTCCACGACTCTCCTGGCATGACATCATTCTTTTGGCAAAATTTTCCATTGAGTTTTCGCATAAATGAGACTCGATGTTTGCAATTTCATGTGGAATATTGTTCGAGAGGTCTGGAATCGTTTGAGGTTTGTCGACATAGACTTTTCTCTTCAAGTAGATCCAAAGAAAAAATTTAATAGCGTCAAGTCGCAAGATCTAGGCCCAATTGATGTCGAAATCCATATCAATTAATTTTGGCCTCAAAACATTTCTTTACATTTCACGATAACGAGAACTAAGCGCACCAAATAATGACCCTGCGCGGATGCATGGGTTATTGCAAAATGGTTTGTGGGTTTTCAGCTTGCAGATTATTTGCTTATTGACATATCCGTTCACCTGAAAATGAGCTTCGTCACTGAAAATGATTTCATTGCAAAAATCAACATCAACAGTTTTGTTTTCCAACACCAAATTGACAAACGTACGGCGCTGCAGGCTTCAGTTCTTGCGTTAGTTGAATCTTGTAAGGGGCCGTTAATGTATTACGTAAGACGTTTTTTCCTACTTTTGGACTCCCCCCTCCCCCCCCAGTAAGAAAAAATAAGAAAATGTATACCCCCCCACACTAATCTTACGTAAGATAAATTATTACCCAATGAGAAGCCAGATATTAAACATTAAAAGTGAAATTAATGAAGATATTATGTTTATTTTATATTAAAAAAAATGTTATTCAAACAATAATTTACTTTATAGTGTAAGAAAATTGCGAAAAAAATCCAAAATCGGTCTAAAAAAGAAATAATTAATAGTATTGTGTTTCACATTAACATTAATACCAACAGCACCTAAATTAGATTAAATAATTTTCAAATTTTGAAATTTAATTAAAAAAATAAAATCTTACGTAAGAAATTGTCTTGACCCCCTGCCCCCGAGTAAGAAAAAATAAGATGTCAGCTACCCCCCCTCCCCCTAAACGTCTTACGTAATACATGAACGGCCCCTAAGGGTATAAACGAAGATCCTTTTTAAAATTAAAAAGAAAGGTCCAATTGATGCAAAAACGGTAACAAATTGTCTTCTCTTAACAAATTTACAATTCCGCTTCTTCTACTCAAAATTGCACGAATTTTTCGAATTGTAACTGCAAAATTTTCACCAATTTGGTAATGTGTTTTGACAATAACTAGACGTTCGTTAATCGTGTAACGTTCCATGATCAAATCGCATTACTTGTAGATGAAAGTATGTCAAATATGAGCGCTGTCAAATCTATAGAGCGGAAATGCCGCGCAACTCAAAATGACACCTCTTATTGAATCACCCTTTACGTATAACCACAACTGACAGCTTACGGAAAAACGATTAACAAGTTTGATGGATATTTTTAATCTAATTAACTTATAATAAATTATAACCTTTCACATTGTAACCTATCGACGTATGTTTATAAATTGATCGACTTTAATTTTTAATGTGCAAAATGGGACGTTCTTCGCTTATTGTTTCTAGAATTATCCTGCACGAAAACAGATACGATCGTCTTATCCAAAATCCATAACTTTAAAGTGATATAGACTTTTAGAATAACTTTCGCGTTTCCGAACAAGAGCACCCAATATGTAATAAATTATGGCTAAATACCTTCACCGGGCGTGAACGAAACTATCTGTGAAAGAATGAAGCCGACAGCTCTCCTAGATGTTACCAACAAAACACACAACATATATCTGTACACAATAAAAAGAAGAAAACTAATTTTTTTCAGATGAAAATGTACAAGTGTCGCTTTATAAAGTTTGTTGATTTTTAAAAAAGAAAATTAGTAACGATATCGTTCAAGTTAAAAAATTACGAGTAAAATTACAACATTATAATAATGTTATTTTTATTATTTATGAGATCCGTCCTTGTACCTAATCTTTCTAGGTCAAATAAATTAGAATCCATCTTGTTTTCCCGAGTAGTGATAAAAGTTTTTCACGCATTTACATAAAATTTTCAAGCCTTAAACTTTTCAGATTTATTAGTCACACTTGATCCAGGTACGATGATTTGTGACAAAAGTTAGCATTTTTAAAATTCAAACATCGGGAACTTTGGCAAGAGACATTGTGTGTGAAAAATTTTGTAGATAGTCCAGCTTTTTTACTGTCTAAATGCACGCTCGACGCGACAATACAAAGTGATGATAAATTTTCATTGACAGTAAAAATTACAAATTGTAAGAGTGAAATAAAAGTTGACGACGTTAGGAGGTAGTAATAGCGATAAAAAGAACACATCGTAAAGATATTCTATCACATTCGCATTAGCGAATGGAATACAAATAATTTTGGTCGAACAAAACCAACCCTTGTGCAGTTCTGACACTAAGCAAATAAAGCGTCTGACGTACGGGAAGTAACCCCTGTATTCGCTTTTCATCGACAATTTTGAGATAACCAGAAAATATTTGTTGAATTGTTAAGCATAAGTAATGCAAGATAAGGGATTAATCGTACCACTAAGATAACAGACGGCTTTTCGTGTATGTCTGTTTTTACTGTTGGATTTTGTGTCAAATTTGATACCAAGAGATCCTTAAGAGCACTTAAAGATAGGGAGAAAAGGATACTGCAATAATACATACAGATGTATAAAAAATTTAAGGATCTCAAGTTGTAAAAAGTTTTATCTGTTACACTCAATGAGTGCTAATGAAAAATTTAAAATGACGTTAATGGTTCACGGTGTAATTATCTAGGATTCTCAAATTGTCAGTTTTTGATAGAATGAACTTTAGACATCGTTTTAACGGTTGATTACACTTTTTCAACATCACAACATTAATACTACAACTAAGACAAGTGAGCGTTGTGCCGGCACAGAGCGCCACCCAGTTGGGAGCGTAAAATAACGAAACACCTAAAAAGCTAAAGAAAATATTCGCAAAATTCAAAATTTACTACGTATTATTTACGTTCCTCTTGGGGTTAAATTTTCGCATTAATTTTATAGTTTTCGATGTCAAATTCTCGTCAGAATTATAATAACGTGTCGGTGCTTTTCTTGAATTATTTTGTTTATTTTGTGAAAATTTTACAATTAGTATTTCCTATTATTTATATATAAATAATGCACTTATCAAATTCAGCAACACTGAACTTGACGTTTTCAATATTTCAAATTTTAATTAAAGTGTTGATCGCGTAATTTTTAGGGAAAGCTTTTTTATAATCACGAAGGGGTGTACTACTTCATATTTCAAGTTTTTAAATTATAATAATTAACCCCTTCGTGCACAGATATTATTAAATTTTTAAATAAGAATTGTGCCCAACTTGTAAAGCTTTTTTTTTACTTTTAATCAGATTTAATGGTTCGTTACGAATTTTTTTTTTTACTTTTTATCTTTTGTATATTAGCAAACATTTTTATCACAGCTTTAAACGTGAACTTAATTCCATCGCGATAACACCCCAGAAAGCTTTTAGGAGTCCAAATATTTATATTAAAATATGTTAACGTTTCCTTTTCTTCATCTTTTAAATTAAAATGTAAATAACAATAAATAAATAAGCGAAATCTTTTAATCCGAACGTGTACCTATAGTACTTAAATTTTATTTACGATTTCGAGTATATAGTATTTAGTTTTATTATAACACGTTTTACTCTTTTTTCTAAAGAAACTCACTTAAAAAGCTTTTCTACATCGCTTAACACATATTGCCGTATGAAGATGTGTTTAAAAAAATTTGCAGACGAGCTTTTCTTTATAAACGAATTTGAATACTTTGTTATTATTAATACGATTTTACGTAAGTCAATTAATTATTTACCCCAATAAATGTAAACAATGAACTTACCAAAATGTAAATAGCAATATAAAAAACTGAAAACTAGCACTAGTTTATCAATTAGGAGCATTCCCTGTACATCAATCAACACTCGAATTTTCTTTTCACGAGAGCGCTCACAATTCACAATGCGATGGAATGCTCCACCAACATATTCAAACCGAATAACGAAAAATACTGTGAGTTTACCTACATCTAGAGCGGCTCGACGCTCGTTGATGCCGACGCCGCCCCATAGACGCAAGCGTATTGCTTTTTGTATGATATCATACTGTTCTTAGAGGCGAAAAGAAAATTATACCTACTTAGAAATGCAGCGAATTGAAACGAATGAGCCAAGGTAGATGTAAAATTATTTAAGTTGTTTGTCTATGTCGTCCTCATTCTCAAAGTCGAAGAGTATTTTTCGATGCTTTTAGGACGCCCTAATTAAAACCATTCTTCATTTCGGCACACTACTCGTACAAGAAGTTTCTTATATTTTACCATTTAGTCAAATTAAAAATACAATATTGTACATAGTATGTAGTATTGTACTACCTATCTGCTTATTTTTATCATTTTTTTAATCCCAATTAGAGAGTTCTACAATTCCGTTTCTTTTTTGTACAATTTTCGTTAAAATGATGGATTGTTTCTGTTTGCAGATGATTATTAGAGCACTTTTTGATGTTAAATTAAGTGGTGCCTTATATTTTTTATTTTAAATTTCGAAGGCAAATATTACGCCTATTTACTTACTTTGACTTTTGTATTCGAAATCTTTATTTTTGTCAATTATTTTTTAACTTTTGGCTTTAGTAATCATCGAATTCAACCAAAATTTATTTAATAAAAATGGCTTGCTGTAGTTATAAGTAAATAATGATAATGGAAAAAAACATTGTCCTTTTTATTATCCTGTATTATCTACATACTTTTTTTCTGAATTTTCTCAACATTATTCCGAAATAATCTTAAAATAACTAGCAAAATTTTAATAATCTTGTAATATAATAATGTCATTTGATCACAAAGCTAAATGTAAGCTTTACTAAAAACAAACGTTTCATATGTGTATTTACGACTTTTAATCATTTATAAGTTATATTTTTTTGCAAAACGTTGTATTAATTTTTAAGACAATATATTTTGCAGCTATTATTTATATTTAAAAGGAAATTTTTAAACAGGGTTGTATTTAATTGCATACTCATTTTCGAATAATATACAAAAATTACTAAGAGTACCTATGTACATAATTTTGAAGAAATGTTTTTTGCAAATAAACCACACTTCCGATTACTTTCGACAAAGCAAATTTTCACGTAAGAAAGTCTATTCTAGGGCGGACACATTCTACTTCTCTTGAAAAATATAGACAGTTCTTTTAAAAATATTAGGCATTGTTTTAAACATTTCTACAGAAGAACTAACCAATTTCTTGAAAAACGGAAAACGAACCAACCTAAAACACGAACATTCTTTTACCTAAATCCGATGAAATAATAATTGTTGGAGTTTTTAATTATTAATGTTAAATCTTACAATTTTCGAGATACATTGCTCCAATAAATTGATCAAAGGAGTACAAGTTTCCCATTCTTAGGGGATTTAAAATTTGTTTAAATTTATTAGCATTCTTTATTATTATAATGATGAGACTGTCATAGCACATTTATGTAACGCAGATAGTTCAACTGCTGATTGAGACTGACCTTCTTCATTCCCTTGTAGAGTAGAATTCTTAATTTAATCCCACGGTTTCATAAAAATCTCGCTTAATTTATGTTTAAGTATGCGATGTTGTGAATTGCAACAACCGTTTGCATATGCATACTTGATTTGTTTAGCCTGTCATAGCGTTTACTTTTATATAGTAGTAATTCCCACACTACTGAAAATCAAGATTTTTTAACTATATTGAAAATTAATATTAAATTTCCGAACCGAGCAAGTTGTGGGATGATACTTCTGTTGGTACCCCAGCTCCTAACCTACTTAAGCCTATTACGATTTCTCAGCTTTTCCTGTTGAGACAATATTGGACCTTGGAGTAATGCTGCAAAAGATTCGGTCGATAAGATCGGTTGGTTACTAATTGTTGTGTCAGGGGTTTTCAAGAGTTTTCTGATACAGAGAATCAGTTTGAGCATCCAACGAGGAAATGCTGTATCGGTGCTAGGATCAATGCCCACAGTAGCGATAATGGACGAATTTTTCCAATTTCCAAAAAATCCAAAAAACTAGTATAACAACTTTTATGATAGCGTGGTTTGGTTTCCACGTTAAATTATAGGCCCCATTGGGTGACCAATGCAATTGGACTTGTATTCCCTGCATTGCAAGAAACATAGTCCGAAATTTACCAACTCCAGCGTCCCGGGCGAAACCCAGCCCGATGAAAGAAGTATAGAGCTGTTCCCTGGTACTCCACTAAAGCGCAAGAATAACATTGACTATATTTTGAAAACTTGATAGCCTATATATAAAAAGTACCTACGCCATAATATTATTATTCTATATTTTAACTATGTTGAATGACACCCCATTACTTCTTCTTTGAGATCTATTGATATGTTCTATATCAATTTTTTCAAATTAGTTCTGTCAGCGTAATTGGTTTTTACATTTTAGGTAGCTTGTGCTACGCTGGCCCTCGATGTGCTTGTACCCTGTTTATTATTGTTATGGGGACAAATCATTAATACATAGGGACCGATGGCTTTATGTGCCCTCCGAAGCACGGAGGCGGCCAAGAAAATTTTACTCTCAAACCCGAAGTCGAACCGGTTAGCAGTTGATTGCGCTAATTATCAGACCATATCCGCCGTCCCCCATTGCTATTCCCCAATACTATTCAAATAAATATAGAATAAGAATGAAAAACTAGGCAAAATAATTGAGACGAATATTTATTTTTTAATATTTTGATATTTGATATAAAAATATTAATAGGAAAATTACATTTAATTACAAAACATTAAATATTTAATAAAACGTATCGTGGACTCGTGCCTATATTAACGAATCACCATAATTTTCAAATTTAAAATCAATTTGTTCAGTCGTTTTTTAAATGAGCTTGATCAACATAGATCAATCTCAAACGTATTGTGTAGCTCACATTTAAACTAAATCATTGTTAAAATAAAATACATAGTTTTAACTACAAATTCAAAGATTAGTTTTAGTCGCTCAGAACCGACATTAAACTCTCATACTCGACCTTAGCGCTGAGAAGAGTCTGTGTACACTATAATAAACATTACGATTATTATGAGTATATTATGAACGTGGACTGTTAAGTCTGGAGCGAGTTAGTTAAAATTGATTACAAACTTTAATTAAAAGACATATGAAAATAGAAATTAAAAGAAAATAATATACGAACGAAAAGGGGGGGGGCAAATTTAATGAGAAATTGTAAAGCAAAAGCTTAATACACTTATTATTGTGATCTTATCAAATCTCATGAGACAAACTTCATCAAGGAATATTGATAAACAAAAAGCAATTTGTGAAATAAAAATCAAAGATTTTGACGAATAAAAATGGAAATGTCTCTTAGAATCAAAACGGAATTGTCGTTAAATTAAAATTTGTGTGCATTTCAACTTACAGATAAAATTAATTTATTTTAGCATTTCGGTTAGGTTATTTATGTAAATTTAACTATTTAAATCCTTGGTCTCTCCATCGCTAATTGAGTGTGTATGGGTAATACTAAGTTAATGCATATTAAATTTACAGAATGGTAAACGCTTTTAACTACAACGTGCATGTGGTAAAGGATATTCGATCCGTATTTGAGAAATTACAAAATTTTCCTTCGGAACTAATTTTTCTTTAAACGAAATTGCATTGTACTCGATGTTATACAAAAGCTACTTTCGTATCTTTTCTTAATGCCTACACTATCTTGGTGCTTATTTTATTATGTTTATTTAGTACGTACTTCAATATTATGAAACTTTATTCGTCGAGAAGTGACATTTTTCATGCCATATTTTGTAATGTATATTAAATTGATGAAATCGATTTCGACTTCAATAATGCAATACCTGCGACATATAAATTTTTTCCAGAATTTAAAAGTTAAATTTTTAACCGTTACGGAGCAATTATTATAAAATAATTATATTAGTCTCGCAGGTATTAAAATGGGATGTAAAATTAAAACTCATTCAAACTACCTATAATTCTTTTATAAATGGGATAATTATGCGGAAGGAAATTCATCGAGACTCTTAGTAGGTTCGCTTCATGCCTTGGGTGTATACTCCCTCAATCTGGGTCATACGATAAGACGAACGGAATTTTAAATTAATTACAAGCTATCATTTGTTACTTTGTGTTTGTATCGTTTCTTCCAAGTGAAGTGTTTACACTTTGTGTTACACTGTTGATAAAAAATTTTATCTAAAAATACGAAAAATCAAACTTATTTAGTGTGATCGTAGCATCTCTGACCTCGTTGAAGTTTTAAAGCCGTGAAAATAGCGTGAAACCACTTAAGAATACAAAAGCTCCACCTAAAACGCAAACCGTAATTTGAAAGAAGACACAAACTAAGAAGGAAGTGTCGTTCTTAAGAACTTAGACACGAAATTACTCTTGAAAAGATATCAATTTTAAATATCGATTTTTAAATTTAACAAACGTTCAATTTTTAAGTTTGCTTAAAAATACTACATATTGTTATTCAAACATAATATCCCATTTCGATGAAGATAATTAAAAAGGTAAATAATTGGATTCGCTAGTTCCATCCATCCCATTCAATCGGAAAGAAAATTGCTAGGAGTTACTGATGAAGAAGAACTCATTGGTCTGAGTAATTGAGAAAAAGTTGTTTAGCCAAACCCCTTGTTTTTTAAATGAATTTTTTTATAGAGCTTTGGTTGGCATTACCCGTAAAACAACGTCACTCGTTATTATCAAAATGTCATCTTGACATTTAATTCATTCTGTTCTCAAAATTTTAGTGGAAAAAGCTTTCGTTTTATCAAACAATGTCTAAACCAACTTTTCGCGACAAATCTGGATTTAATTGGCAACTGTCCGATCACTTTTTTATTGTTCGGAGCGATACTTGCCGAATGAACACCCACCACTTGGGTTTAATGAAATCCGAATTATACAAGAAAATGCCCGGAGGAATGGTAGAAGCTAACGAAGAAGTAGAACTGCAGTGCTTGTATTTTTTGGACGACAACAGCGCTGATGACGTAAAAATTACATCAAATTTGGGTAACGTTCAAAAACAAAATAATCTTAGGACAAGAATTCCCCAACGTCAGTTTAATTCCTGGAAAGAAAGAAATAAACAACAACGTTTCGGCGATAACAGCAGCACCAAAAACAAAACTAACTTGAAGAAGTTAAATGTGGACAGCGATATTTTAAAGCAAAAGAATTCTTTGGATCGTGAACCAAAAACCAAAAATATTTTTAGTAAAACGAACCAAATAATCATGACCGCGTCTATTCCATTGAAAAATAACGAGGTTAAAAGTGAATTCTTGTCCTCGAGAGAACGCAACGCAAATCAAGTGACGACGATATACAAAGCCAAACCAAAACGAAATATATCCGATACGTCTGCACCAAATTCGATAGAATTGGATGGATCCTTTAAGGTGTTGGAACCAAAATCGTTTGCCGAACTAGAAATCGAAATCGCCAACAAAAATTTATTTTCGGCCGATTCGATTCATCAACAGGAACACATCCAAGTTGTGCCAAACAAGTTCATAAAAAGTAAAACCCGATTACACTCAAGTGGAGACAGTTGTCAAGTTTTTGTAGTGGAAGATGTAAAAAATTTCAATAACTTATCGCGCCCGAACGTCTTTAATAATAGGGACCATTTTAAAAACTTAAATAATCAATTTGCATTTTCTAGCATAATAGACGAGCTTTCGAAATATTTAAGTGCGGCTGCAGATTCGCGCACTACAAATAGACGACTGCCTCAAGACGTGATTGATAAAATACTTGACAAGCTAAGAGAAATTCGTATTAATCAAGCGGAATCATTAAATGGAGACCCATTTTATGAAAAAATTAATAAACTTTTACATACTTTATCCGAGCAATGTCATAACCAAGAAAAATTGTATATCGACGTTTTAAATACTTTTTTAGACATTAATTAAATTCTCAGAACGTGTAAAGAATGTGTACAATAAAATATTGTAGTAACTATTATTTGTTTCTTAGTGCTATTAGAAAATCACTTAAATATTTTCAACTTGGAGTTCATTAAAGCTATTATTTCAATTTACACCACAATTTCCCTTTTTCCTTTATGCTTTTCCCCTATTACAGTTGTCAAAAGAATCCGTGTTACGTATTCCTGCTTCATATTATATTGTGCTTATGATAGGTGTATATGTAGATTTATTATTGCTTCTTTCCCTCGTTTTAACTCGAAATTTTAAAGTTGTTAAAGAAATCTTCTTGCTTAATTTTACGATTATCTCCTGATAGGAGGTACTCAGAAACGTATCAAGGATAAATTGGCTCTCGAGTACCAGCCTTATTTTGTCACTCTTGTCCAGATTGCTTCGCAATGTAATATTTATATGGATTTTTGATGTTCTTCTCGATAGGAAAGTCTTAAGTCTTAGATATAAAGTTTAAGCACAAAATAAATTTTTTAATTAGTGATTGGTATTATTGTAAGCGTTGTATTTTTCTGCTTCTTATAGAACCATTGGCATTGTTATTATCTCATTATTAATTACACTTTTGTGTATCTTTTTATACACTATCCTCCATCTAGCTATTTGTTCGTAGCGCACTTCTGATTGATTTATTTTTAGTTAGAAACCTAAAGAAATTCAAGTGCGGCCTTTAGGCCGTACAATCATGCTAAAAACGTTGTAAAACGTCATGTCGGCCATTTTGGAACGCCCTAATTATATTACATCGTCCCTAGATTTTCTAGTAAAAAGTTATTGTTTCAATAAGAATTTTAAAATTGAAAATAATGGTTAAAACTCGGTGAAAATAACGTATCGTTATGAAAAAATAAAATGTTTTCTTAGTATACTATGAAATTTTATAAATGGCCCATACATGCGTTGTTTTCTTCTTGATGATGGAGACGATACCTATTTTGGCGAATTTGACTAATATGAGTGGAGAATATTTCGTATTTATCAAAATAACTGCTAATTATGCATAATCGCTGTTTGCATATAGGATAAAATGATTAATATAACGGAATTAATTTAATATATGATCTAAATTCACAATTTATGTATTACATGTTGTGATAATTTAATTTACTTTAACTTTATTGTTCTTTGTTTAACTTAAACTAATTATTACTTAATATTCCTGAGTAAAATTGCATTTTGCATTTGCAAATTGCATAGGTATCGTGTGAATTTCTGATCTGGTTTATTGTAAGAAAGATTATTGTAAAAAGGCTTAGCCGTGGATGAAATAAATAAATAAATCTCCGAAAGATGAATACATTATGGTGCATTTTCTTAAACTGATAATTTTATCGGGATCCCCTTCAGCTTTTATGAACACTCTATTACGAACAGAGGAAATTGATTTCTGATAACACTGACACAGTTTTCCGTGTTTGGTAACCAATTTATTTATATCATTTTGATTTGATATAATTATTGCCAAAGATATTGAAAAATATTTAAGTCACTTCTTGTGTTGCCAACATCTGATATATATTTACATTGTCTTCCTTTGCAACAGGAAACTTTTCTAAAGAGTTCTTCATCATTTTATTCATTTGAAGTTATAAATTTTCTGTTAAGTTCATACATAATGATAGGCCGCTTTCAATTTTCTATCAGTCACAAGGTAGCAATATCTATATCCTTCTATCTTTTGATGCATCACAAAGGCAAAGGCAATAATTTTTTTAAAACTATTCTGCCGCGAGCTTAAAACCTCACAAACTATATTTAAACTCATTAGATTGAACTATAAAATTGCATTTTTAATACCCGGACCCGGTTAACTGTCATCGTTAATTGCAAGTATAATATTCTTGTCGTAAAAATTTAACAAATTGGCAAACATTAATCATATTCACATAAACACGTCAACCGATTAAGAAGGGGGGTGGAGAAGAAAACTTATTAAGTTATCAAAATTTTTCGTTTCACTTCAACCCTTATTAACTTGTCATGAACTATAGTAGATATTGATTAATACTGTTCCTAACTCGTGGAATATTAAAATCGGTTGACTTTATAACAGAAAATTTCCTACTGTAAATGGAAAAAAATCATTAATAGTTTCCAAAGAAAATGTGCTGATGCAAAGGAGGGCTAAACCGTAAGACTCCACATCGATAGGACTAAAAGTGACCAAAAACCACCTTTTGATAAGAATTAGATCAAAACTGAATGATCTTTATGAATTGAAGGACCAAACAGAAAATTATATTTTGTTACACTTATACTCGTACCAGAAATCAATTCACTCCTTGTGATTGTGAATTGAATAAACTCATAAAAGCTTATGAGGTACTCGATAAAATTGTCATTTCAGGAATGGTCGACTACGTTCATCCTTTGGGGATCAGGAATTCAAGAGATGCAATTACAATTATTGCAAATGGAAAACCAACAAAACTACATTTGTAAGAGCAACAACAAGTTTTTCAAATTTTCCATGAGCAATATTTTCTTTGAAGTAATGGTTAAAATTCTTTATTTTGACTTTTTCAGTATTAGTTTTGTTTTATATTTTTAATATTGTCTTTTCTACATTTACAAGAAAATGTATATATAAAACCAATATTTATGAATTTATGATCGATAACATTTAGATCAATCCAAAGGAATATAAAATTCTTTCAATATTTTTTTCAGAACAATGATGACCACCAGTGATAGAGCTAAATTAGATGTATTAATGGCAATTAAAATTTATCGTGAAACATTATTTTATCATTTTTATTCAAACATTCGCTGTTCTTTGAAACCTCGCCCTCGGTTGGTGCGGTTCTGCCGACAGCCACGTCTCGCCTTTCTGGGACATTACAGTTTGCAGTTTGCTAAAATATTTAAATTATTGGTTATGAGCGCGTAGTAGTAATCAAAGTGTGACAAATTGTCAGTTTCAACAAAATTTTTAGTGCTTATAGAAATTTTGGTTTAATAATTATAATTCAATTTGGAAATTAAAAATTCATGGGTCAAAATAATTCGAAAGGTAAAGAGCGCTCCCAGGATAACAGTGACACATTAGTTGTACCAAACTTGAAAGTTTCCAACAGTTACAGCGAACAAAACTTATCACAATTACCACTAACGTCTACTTCAAAGTCCGTATTAAACTTCGATCATTATCCAACAAATTTTATTAGCATTAAATCACGCGTAACGTTAAAATCAAACGATAATTTAAAGGATGAAGACGAGAATATAATTAAGAATAGAGATATTTTCAATTTTTTCAAACGGAGTCGTCGTCGTTCGAGGAAAAATGTTAATAATGAATCTAAAGACAATTCGGAAAAATGCAAATGTAAATATCTAATAATAATTAACGAAATGGACCAAATATCGAACGAATCGACAAAACGAGTTGATAATTCGTTAATGGTTACCAATTTTTCCAGAAATAACTTACTGCTGGAAAAACTAACGACGAAAACTCTTTTACTAAACAAATCGCTCATCATGTTTAACACGGAAATGTCGAGACAAATTTGCAATTTATCAAAACAGTCAAAATCCGGATCGAAATTGTGTGTGCAAAAACATTGTAAAAGACCTAACTTTATTAAAAGATCTTTTATGAGGAAAAATTCTAAAATGCCTTCGGTAGGAAACTTGAAAGCGGCTCAATTAAAAATTTTACCTGCTATTGACGAAGCCGCTTCTTCAAACAGAAAATCGGATGGTGGTGGTTTATTGATAAATAAAAAAAAACCGTTTCGTCTGCCGAATATCTCTTCGGTATTACACAGGAAAATAAGCAACAAATTAAGTTTGTCCGATACGTTTTGTTACAACGTCAGCCCAATCATTTTTACAAATGATGTTGCAGTAAAAGGAGAAAACCGAGCCGAAGATGATAGCTTATCGAGTGTCGTTTTATCAAATTTTAATGATAATTGCCCTCAAAATTGCCCTCTCCTAAGCGAATCTATAGTTTTCGATATAAAACCAAGTTGGTGCGATCGATTCACCAATACAACTCTCACGACAGTCGATCAATATTCTCAATGCTCAAGTCAGAATCCAACTTTGGACATATTCTTGTTTCCAAATTTAATAAACATCGCATCGAAAGTAGATATGTTATCGCCATTCGAAGATGCGAAAACAATGCAAAAGCATTTAAAAAAGATGAAATTCGAACCTTCAGAAAAGAAAGTTAAAACAGAAAAACACAAACATAGGGTTCACGAAATCAGTTCAAAAAATTATGTTTACATTCCCACCGAAAAAAAATACACCATTCGATCGAAAAGTTTAAATAAATTGCAGCGGTCGAAGGCGCAAAACGTAAAAAGTAAAATTCAAGAAGATAAAAATCCAATTTTAGATCGAATGCTCCAATTAAATGGTGGCGATAATAATTCAATTGTAGAATTGAAACTTGATCAGGCTGTGTACACGTCTTCCTCAGAAAATGTTAACCTGTTCAATTTTCCCGAAAAAAACGATAGCGCGGATATTCGCTCTAAAGAATTTTCAGGTACTGCTAACTTGAATTATAGCAATTATTAATTTTATTGTTTATTAAAATCTTTTTATCGTCTATTGTAGAAATAGTAAGCGAAGGGTGTGAATTGTTAAACGTAATAAAAAACGCCATTAAAAAGATTGACAGAAAATGACCATTTTTAAAACTTTTTTAATTTTATTTCGACTGTAAAATAAAAATATTAAAATAAAATTATTTTATTGCAACGTTACGTTATACTCAATATTATTATGTAGATTTGTTGTAGGTGATACACCCATCCCTTTTTACGTGATAGATTGATTCCAGTAATAGATGTGAAAAAAACATCGCGTAAAAAATGCATTACTCTTTCGATCTCGCGTGTAGAGTAGTTCCAAGACAAAAATAAATCGCGTAAAAATATTACAAACTTATGAAAATTCTTCCGCTTCTTTAACTTATTTGAGATCCGTTTTAGCAATTTTTTAAATTTAGTTCTGTGAGCATACTTGGTTGTTACATCTTAGGTAGCTTGCTAAACTGGTCCTCGATGTGCCTGTTACCCTGTTTTTTAATGTTAATATGCTATCCGATACGTTCTAGTTATAAACAAATAAAAATGTCAAAAACACCTTCGAAGTATTGTCTATTTGTTTTTTTCTCGTAAGTGAACGCCCGATATAAACTTTTTTAGTCGAAGATCTCTTGATCCGTGTTGATCTACTTTTCTTTTATTTCGCTGCTCCTACTATAATGTGATATTTTTTGACCATGTCGCTATTTTTCTGCATGCCTACAGGCCAAGACCTATCTTTTGATACCTTGGCCATGTCTAGAACATGGACGTATGTAATCTCCACCGATGGTTAATAAATAATCCTCACTGCCGAAATGGTCACAGTTAACTACCCGTAAATTCCACCTCTTGTCATTCGTAAAGATTTAAAAGTATTAGTAAAGTACAACAGGTAGATTAAAAAAATTAAATTCATTAGAAAAGGCATTTTATTGAAAAATAGAAGTAACACAAAATTGGGGTCCGTTACTTTGCCCCCCCCCCGGTTAATATTTTTACACCAAAAGCAAGCACTGGGATCCTTAGAGCTAGCACCCAAATATGAAAGCCAGCACCATTACAGTTTTTTCACAAATCGACTTTGAAACCGGGGGGGCCAAAGTAACGCTAGCCCCCCCCCCCGGTTAATATTTTTACCCAAAAACCCCGGGGGGAGCCAAAGTAACGGACCCACAAAATTGTATCGTTTTATTAGTAAAAAATTTTAGCAAAAAAATCGTTTTTAAAAAATTAGCAATTAAGAGATTATATTTTTGTACCCTCGACCCACCTGACCCGGCGGTGTAACTTACATATAGGATTATAGAAACCCTTGACCATCGGTGGAGATTACAATCGCCCCTAGAACATACTTAACTAAATGTTTGTACGTTTTTTTCTTACGTAAATTATATCTTCTTCCACTTTTGACTAGGAACCTGTTCCTGTTTGCCTACCTCGTCACTACTCTACGAATAACGAAAACCAACTTTGAGCTCATATTTTGGGAGGTCGCGGTCGTCCTGGGGTCTTTTCACAATTCAGTAAATTATAATTTTTAAATGTATGATTTTTAACTATTGAGAATTAATAGTATATACATTTTCTTATGCATTTCCGGGACTTAAACTGCAATTAATATTTATTAATGCTTTAATTTCAACATAACCCTCTCAAAATAAATGTCAGTTTGACGTTTCTTAACAGTCAAGTTGCATGCAGTGGTCATGGAAACAATGCATTTATTTTTACTTAAGTCCCTAGGGATTTAAATTCACTTTAAATCCCTCGAGATTTAAAGTTAAACTTTAATCTTCAAACAAAGGGACTTAAAATCAGTTTGAGTCCCGGAATTACGTAAAATAAATTAAACTTGAAAAATAAAATAGTTAATTAAAAAATGAAATTACTTTTTAGTAATCATAAGCTTCTTAGTTTTAATTTTATTCGCTCTAGTAAACAAAATATACAATATAGAAAAAAATTCAATGCCCATTTAAAAAATGTTATTTAGTATAATTTGAATAGGTAAATCAAAAATGTAATTTTCATAATTATCTTTGTTTATTTTTTTAAACAATTTCCCCGATTTCTACTTAAAATTCCCCAACTTTCCATAACCAAATTTGTACATTTATTAAAATTCTCTCATTTTTACAGGTATTCCAGAAGAGTGGGAGCCCTATATTATTCTAATGATCTAATGTAAGTATTGAAATAAGATAATATTAAAATATATGCCTTACCACGACGGCACATCTGCAGACCTTTCACGGCACACCAGTTCAAAATCACTGGTCTAATTGTACACAATTTGTTCTTACATATTTTTTAATTCTTTTTAAATTAAACTTATTAGCTGGGGAGAATTACCTAACCCTGGCAACTCCAAAAAATTTGAAAATTTCCTATTGCAAAGAGGAAGGTTTATATAGTATAATGACATAATTTTAACAAGCGAACATATAATCAAAATTTCGAGAAAAATCAATTTGAAAAGTACGGGGAATGTAACCCGATATGCCTCCGAACCGGGTCGCTGTGACACAACTCGCCCGTGCTTCGATGGAAATGCGTAAAATTTTTTGGCTCCGATTTCAATTTTTCTTTGAAATTCGGATAGAGGGGGGTGTGATTAGTAGATATTAGTAATAAATATAATCAAAAAAATGGAAAATAACTCGTGTATTGCCAAAAAAGTGAAAAAATTAATTTTTTTTTTGCCTTCCAATTTTAGGGGTGTGCATTCGAAAAGGAGGGTAATCCATCGTCAAATCCTACCCTTACGGGGCGCCGCTCCGCTCCGCTCTGCACCCCTCCAGGGCGGATTTGACTCTGGTTACTAGGCTAAACATACGAGAAGCGCCACCGATCAAGAAAACCGGGATAAATGCAACCGGGATGTGAGAGACCCTCGAAATAGCATTAAAAAGTATAGTTGCGGTATGGGGCAGTATACTATTACGTTTCACCCCCAAAAAATCGCGTAAAAACAAAAAATAAGCGATGTTACATGTAGGAGCGTCGAGCTGCATCTGCCGGTGCGAAATTTTCTAAGTGTAAGAGTATATCCCAGTGCACGTACCGTCAACAAAATGCGCCGGCCGGCCGATGAATGTGGCATCACCGGGGTCTACTGCATGATTTATGCTACTTTTCCGTACTTTTCAAATTGATTTTTCTCAAAATTTTGATTATATGTTCGCTTGTTAAAATTATGTCATTACACTATTTAAACCTTCCTCTTTACAATAGAAAATTTTCAATTTATTTGGAGTTGCCAGGGTTAGGTAATCCTCACCTAATAATTATATGTATTTAAAAGTCGAGACTTCATCCAGAATCAATGTCAATTCATTTCTAATTATCAGTGTTAAACAGTCGGTCACTTTGCCAAATAATCTCCTCATTCAGAACCCATGGTTGTGTGTAGAATTAGTTTTTAATTTTTGCCATTTGAGATAATACAATGGACCCAATTTAGTCATTTAGTGACCTTGAAATTCCTCACCCTCCATCTTAAATCCTGATAGGTTTACCAGGAATCAAACCTGGTATTTTCATTTCATCAAACGTTCTACCACTGGACTAACTGCACTTTCTGGAGCAAAATTCAAATTTTTCCAAAATGCTGATATGCCGGGGTACGACAACTGCCTCTGTTGCCAAACCTCTCATATACGAAATTAAATATGAAATTTAATTAGGATAATTCGTAAATGATCAAAGCTTCAATGTGGGATGAAAATGGTTATGACAACATAATAATTATAATACTCCAGTATAAAAAATATTTATAATATATAAAATTTTGTTTTACATTATAGATATATTACTAATAAAAGTTTAATACAAAACTTGAATATATTACTCTCTTCAGCATAATTAAATAACGTTAATTAAAATTTTCTTATAAAAATTAATTTTAGTAATTTTAAATGATTATGCTGGATATTAAATATTTGCCTAGTTGTACATTAAGTACGATTATGTAAGCGACATGTAAAATACTCAATGTAAATTAGGCAGCTGTAGTATAAAATAACAATAGTTATTACGTGTTACTCAATTTGCAACATTTTTCGCCCCATGTTTAATGTGACATGTTAATTTAGTAAAATAATGTAGTTTTATCACTCGAGTATTTAGCTGCGCAATTAATTCATCTTAAATATAAAACACTCTTTTAATAGCACGGTGGGTCGGTCGTCTTCCACCAGAACCTGTCAATTTGAGCAAATTTTTCCTAATCGTACAAAATTATTCAATAATTTTTATAAACTAATTACGGAATTATTCTGTACAATTATAACTTTGAGTACATAACCGAGTAACTTTAGAGCTTTGATACAGAACCAATATTTTTCATTAAACAAAAGTTTAAAATGAAAAGAATTCGAGTAGGCACTTTTACACTTGAACAAATTTTCTTCAATTTAAAAAAATCTCATCAGAAAAATCAAAAGTTTTACTGAGCTCAAGAAATTAATTTCATTTTCAACAGTCGAGATGTCGGAATCGAAATATCAATCAGCTGGAAAAACGGCCACCAGTTGATGCATTTTCCAATAGATTTTACATTTACAATTTTAACAATCTTATTAACAATTAGGTTAAAAAATAGAAGACCACCACCTTTCAAGTGAGCTACTACACCTCCCGAAACTAAGCAAAACAATTTTGATTTAGCTCATCAGTGTCATCTTCAATTTTCTTTTTCAAACAAAACCACTCGTTCAAAAAATATAGCTTGGACAGTTTTTAAACATTCTTTGCACAATTTTAAAACAAAACTAAATCATTTTTTATATACCTAATCAGAATAGTTTAGAATACGATTTTAACAATATTTAAATTTTACTTTGGAAATTAACAGTGTAGCACCAAAATAATACGTGGAGTATTCGATAAATAAGCCACCGTGATTTTATATATTTGCATCTATATGTGCACGCCTTTGTTCGCCTCATAAAACGTCCACTAAACCTGTACAATTCCATCATAATCACTTTCAAATTGCACGTTAATCACATCGTTGTCCTTTTTTACGCTCTCACTCTTGATGGTTTCATAACCAGGATCTACATTATTTTCATTTTTCACTTTTAATTGTCCATTCTGTAAGCTCGTAGATTTGCTCGACGCATGTGAAGATGTTTTACTGGAATCGTCGTCTTGTAAGCGTTCATATGGAGGGTCTTCGCCCATCGATACATCCAAATACTTGACACTTTCATAATTGGGATCGTTGTGATTCACAGATTCATAATTTGGATCCGATTCACTTCCCGACTTAACAACGGCATAATTGTGTTCCGATTCGCTGGGCATACTTTCGTAATTTATTTCTTCCGAACTTAAATCGCGCGATTCACTCTCGTAACTGCTAGAATTCTTTGATTTGACTTCCTCAGAAAAGGCGTTACTTTTTGATTGCTTATTAACTGTCGAATAGCCGTTATTCTCGACAGTTAACCTGTTATTATCGTTCATACATGATGATCTTTGCATATTATGTTGCTCATCGCTTGAATGTGAAAGTACTTCGTATCCAGGGTCCGAACTTAAAATACTGTCGGGACCATTGATAGTATCGTAATTGGGTTCAGACTGTTCTTCCTCATTGCCGAGCGATAATTTTTCGTAACCGGGATACTCAATTTTTTCGTTCTTCTTTAATGTTTCGTAATCGTGTTCAGAAAATAACTTTTCCTTTCTGACTTTTTTCGATTCTTTAGGTTTAGGCGTTTCGACTTCTTCGAGTTCGTCATTCTTTTTCTTGTTCTTTTGTACTTTTGCATACATGTCGTCCAAATTTTTCGACGTGCTTGGTTTGTTACCTATTAAATCTTGACTAGATGGCGGAGGTGGTGGTGGCAAAGGTGAATTTGCTTGTCTTTTCTCAGGTTTTGGTGAACTCAGATTTCCCACTGAACTTGAAGAGGAAGCTGTAACAAGTTAGCGTTTTCGCATAATTAGAAAAAATTATATATAAAATTGAGAGAAGAAAATTTGAACGCATAGAAAATTACCTTGTCTTGAATGAGTATGAGTGACGTTTTTCAAACTACCAACAGTTGGTGGTTGAGGTGCACGAAGCTTTTCGTCTTTGGAATTCTCACTAGATGAGTTGGCAGAAAAGGATGGTTCTGAATTAATTTCGGCAGCTACCGTAAGTTGTAGGGGCTGTATTTGCGCGTAAGTCTCACTACCACTGGTGTAAATTGGATTGTTGGGATCTTGAATTGTTGTGTACATATCGTCTAACAAATATTTAAAATAAGATCAATAATAAAAAAGTTTCTTTAAGACGTTTACCTGAATCATCAGAGACGGTAGAATAGTGCGGATCGACATCGCTGTGTAACTTGGTCATTATTTTTGTTTGAGCTCTAATATTAGCCAGTGGTTCACGTACACTAATGCTTGTATAACCTCCTAATGAAATAAAAAAAGAAGCAAGTTTATTGAATTATTACCAAATTAATATGGGGAGCAACTGCTGCGTAATCCGACCGTACAATAGTTTTGCTGCAAAACTGCGTTTTTTAAATTAGGTATTATAGTCCAGGCAAGGAAGGTTTTTAGTTTGCAAAAAATCCGGGCAAGCTGAATTTTGGGAGAGATCTACATTGGAGTGTTCTAATAAACCCCCCAAAAATCCCACACTGGCGTCCCCCACAATCGGGGGTTTTAGTTCCCCCAACGCGATTTTTTGCCGATAACTCGCTTATTTATGCTTGTATGAAAAATTATAATCAGACCATAATTGAAGAGCATAAAATTCTCTATAAAATAGTTTTTTTTTCATATTTTTCCATGGCACACTAATACTTAAATTATTGACCGAAAACACGACCCACCCTTAAAATGCCACAATATTGATTCGTTTCAAGGAGAGAAATGTGTTCGGGCACGGGAAATGCTTTTAATAATAAATTAATTGAAATTGTGGCCAAGGTTTGAAAATGAAGAGAAAAATAAATTTTTTCAAAATTTGCCTAAGTTATTAGTGTAAGAAAATTAGGCACATTTTGATCAAAATAATCCAAAATCGGTTTTCTGCGTTTTTTCGACGGATTTCGTTAGGTAATTGTTCGTACTCTAATATACTAAAAAACATCCTCTCGGAACCCTGAGCTTCTTACCAAATTCTTCGTCTGAAGTTGAAATTTTTTATGAAGGAGTGAAAATTATGTTTTTCGGCAAAATATTTTTAAACAAATTTCTATTTCAGCTATATTGTTATTATATAACTTATTAAAAAAATTAAAAACACTTAGAATATTTTAAAAACATCCTCGAAATCATCAAAAGAAGAGTTTCCTAAAAATGGTCAGGGGGTTCTGATTTTTGGATGTTTTAAGGTTTGGGGTCCTAATAAAAATTTTGAGTTGGCGACCTCGGTGACCGCTCGGAAGTGCCGCCATTTAAACAAAAATGGCAAAAAGAAAATGTTTCTTCGCAATATTTCCTTACCAGTTGGTTTAGGACAAAAATGACTGCTATAAATCTTATAGAGAACAAAATTTTAAAAATGTAACAACAGATGTTACAACAAATGTAAGAAATTCAAAAATTTAACAGTGCTGGCGCTCAGCAACTATTCGACTTAGAGAAAAATACCTTAGATAGAAGTTGTAGTAATTTTATTCTCTATAACATTTATAGAAGTCATTTTCGTCCTAAAGCCAACTGGTAAGGAAATATTACGAAGAAACATTTTCTTTTTGCCATTTTATTTTAAATGGCGGCACTTCTGGGCGGTCGCCGAGGTCGCCAACTCAGAGTTTTTATTAGGACCCCAAACCTTAAAACATATCCAAAAATCAGAACCCCTTGACCATTTTTAGGAAACTCTTCTTTTCATGATTTCGAGGATGTTGTTAAAATAGTTTAAATGTTTTTAATGAATTATATGATAACAATATAGCTGAAATAGAAATTTGTTTAAAAATATTTTGCCGAAAAACATAATTTTCACTCCTTCATAAAAAATTTCAACTTCAGACGAAGAATGTGGTAGGAAGCTCAGGGTTCCGAGAGGACGTTTTTTAGTATGTCAAATTCCGAACAATTACCCTAACGAAATCCGTCGAAAATTCGCAGAAACCCGATTTTGGATTTTTTTTTCGCAATTTTCTTACACTATAATTATGGTGACCATATTATTTTTATGAAAAAAAAGTACATTTCGGCGAAACAAGGTAAATACCTAAAAAACTTAAAAAAAGGTCAACGGCGTACCTAAAATTACGATTGAGGACTTTTTTTTTTTTAGGGGCATACTCAAGGAAACAGCCATGAATGCATGTCTGTTTCCCCCACAATGAAGTCTGGCACCTCCCAGACCCACTTTTAAATTTAAATATTTCAAATGAAAAAATAAGTACATTTGTATGTACTTGGAGAAGTTTTTAAGTACATAGAACAACGTTCTAAAAAAGAGTACTGTCCTACTAAAATAAGTACATATGGTCACCATAACTATAATATATAGTATCTTCCAAGTACCGAAGCCGAAATTTTGGTTTGAGCTTACAGAAGGTCCGGGCAAGCTGAAATTTGGCTAAGATGTATATTGAAGTGTTCTAATAAACTCCCAAAATGTCTCATAAAAATCCCAAGCCGGCGTTCCCTCAAATGAGGATTTTAGCCCCCTAAGTGCAGTGTTTCGCCTATAGGTCACGTATTTTTACTTTTACGAAAAATTACCAATAAGCAAAGTTGAAGATCATAAAATTTCTATAACTCATGGCGCTGCAGTACTACAATATACTGTAATAGGCAAATTAAACTCTGTTTAATGGTAATTTTTCGTAAAAGTAAAAATACGTGACCTATTATAGGCGAAACACTGCACTTAGGGGGCTAAAATCCTCATTTGAGGGAACGCCGGCTTGGGATTTTTATGAGACATTTTGGAGGTTTATTAGAACACTTCAATATACATCTTTGCCAAATTTCAGCTTGCCTGGACCTTCTGTAAGCTCAAACCAAAATTTCGGCTTCGGTACTTGGAAGATACCTACTATAACTTGGGCATATTTTGAAAAAATTTATTTTTCTCTTCATTTTCCAACCTTGGCCACAATTTCAATTAATTTATTATTAAAAACATTTCCCGTGCCCGAAAACATTTCTCTCCCTGCAACGAATCAATATTGTGCCATTTTAAGGGTGGGTCGTGTTTTCGGTCAATAATTTAAATATTAGTGTGCCATGGAAAAATATGAAAAAAAAACTATTTTATAGAGAATTTTATGCTCTTCAATTATGATCTGATCATAATTTTTCATACAAGCATAAATAAGCGAGTTATCGGCAAAAAATCGCGTTGGGGGAGCTAAAACCCCCGATTGTGGGGGACGCCGGTGTGGGATTTTATGGGACTTTTGGGGGGTTCATTAGAACACTCCAATGTACATCTCTGCCAAAATTCAGCTTGCCCGGATTTTTTGCAAACTAAAAACCTTCCTTGCCTGGACTAAATAAGCTATTTACTTTTTACCAACAATTATAATGTTTATTATTTATAAGAGATTGCGTTAGTTGTGTAAAAGGACGAGGTGCGGTCCAATATATTTATTATTGATTTGCTATTAAGTTAATATGTTGTTTATATTTGATAAACAAAATTACTCATCTAGTAAATAAATATCTGCAACAGTAATAATCGCCACAAATTAAAGACCGTGCGGGGGGGGGGGGGGGATCAACAGATCAATTTAGCGTTGCAACCAGATTAATTTTGGCCATTATAAAGTTTTAAAGTTCACTTGAGCAACAAATTCTAATTTTTAAGTAAAACAGTATCTCCTAGAAATATTGTTCTTTATTTTATAATATTTAAAAGTGAATTTTTTTTGCTAAAATTAACTGTAAAACTTAATTTCCCAATAATTCCAAATTTGCACATTCATAGTCTTGGCATGAGAGCAACAATGTATTTTAAATATAAATATGAGATTGGCTTGGTTGTGCAGTTGGCACTGGAAATTCTCGAGAGTATTAAGTAAAAACTTAACCAATCAGAGATACGTTACGACCAAATATTGTTTAAGATCACTGGGAATTTCCTGAAATTCCTTAGAATTCCAATTCTTGTGTACACAAATTTTAGGGATATTTACCCATAGTTCAACTACTACATACATGCAATTATGATTGGACCGTTCGCGAATGAAATATTACAGTCACTCCCATTAATATAACTTACTCGAAGAATCTTGAGAATCTCCACTAAAATTCGGTTGAGTTATAGGCGGGGTCATGTAAGGCAAGTCTTGATTAGCAGCAATTCCACCTGCAACAGCCGATGCTGCCGGAATGTCGCTCTCTACGGCACTGTGAGAAGACGATCTTTGTGATCTCGATCCTCCGACAGATTCGTTAAGAGTTTGCAAAGTAGAAATTTGGCAGTTTCTGTTAATACAAAGCTCAAATTAGTATTTAAAAGAAATGTTAATAATCGCAATTTAACCTTGAAGCGATAGGCCGAGGAGTTGCTTCGCTAGAGCTGTTCTCATCTTGCTCTTGAGTAGAATGAACTCGAGCATAGGGATGTTCCATTTTGCGCACCTTATCGTAAGGATGCTCACTTAAACGGGCATACGGAGAAAACGTATCGTCGGCTTGACTTATTGAACTGTGCTGCGATATACTAGGCCTCGAATCGATTCCATTTGGAAGAGTATGCCTCTTGGCTATTTTGGAAAGTATAAATTAACTAAATTTGTATTCGCGCTACAACGCTACCCACCCAAGTTTTGGTACGGTTCAACGGTGGCATAAAGATCCGAGGTATTGTCACCATTTGGTTCGTATGCAACATCACCTTCGGTACGAATTCCATCTAAGGGAATGTCGGGCAAACTTCGTCTAGGGTTGTTGACCACCGCGGGCCTATTCAAGAAAATAATGTGTATTAGCATGACGAATGTAAAGGCGACGAGACGAAAACAAAAGCTTTGTGATCTGGCATGCAATTACAAAACAAAAAAGAAACCTCTTGTTAGAATCAATTGCGGTGTCATCTGCTGCTTGTACTGGACCATCAGGAATGGATTGAACAATTACGGAAGGTAAATGGTTTACATTCTCATCTGGATTTTTTTGCGTGACTAAGCCATCAAGCCCCAGCAAGTCATTTCTGGCAAAACGTACAACAAATAATAAAACAAATAATTAAGTGTACAACGTGCGTGCAACATTCCAAGACAACATAAACAAATTAGTGCCTGTTACTCACTTTTCAGTCTTCTTTTTCCAACATAAACACAACATCGTGACACCGATTAATACAGCTAAACTACATATCGAGGTTACAATCACCCACATCCTTTTATTATTACTAATCGTTACATTTTATCACCGTGATGTTAAATTGATTCATAAACACTCATCAATAGTGCTAGTTCCCTAAAATTCTTAATTTAGAAAACAAATAGGTTATGTGTTACGCCTTATATTGTTTTCGGGAGCGAAAGCAATATTTTTCCCAACTTTGGGTCAAAATACGGTATTTTGATTTTTTGATGCGTGCACAAAATTAAACGTCTCGCTAATTTTATGCAAATTTTAGAACGTAAACAAATTTCTAAATATGTGTCAAAAATGTCAAACTTGTTAGGCAGCTTTTATCAATGGACAAAGTACGGTACTCACTTGGTACTCATACCAAAGTACAAAGTGAAGTAAAATTGAAGTGTATTTTCTCATCATTCATCAATAATAAAAGGACTACTGCACGGTCCGACCGCACAATAATTTACAATTGGGGATTTGCGAAATTGGGAATTTACATTAACCATGCGCCACTACGCGTCCATAATATTAACTACTCCGTTTAGTATACCCAAAATTTTATACGTGTATTTGTTAATTAATCGTGTGTTAGAATTTGAATTTTACCACTATTACAACGCAGTCGACTAGCTATATTAGTACAATACGCATTAATAACTTATGTGCAATATCGTGCTATACTAATTAGAACAGCCATTATGACGCGACGTTAGCGCCCTCATCGGTGATGTAAATTCCCATATAGTAACTCTACGTCTTTGAAATCGCCTCTTTAAATTGGAAACTGATAAAATAATAACTTTTTATTTAGGGGATAACCCTAATAATTAGTCTTTTCAAGTTGTAAAAACCATGAATTGCGTTGGTTTCAGTTTTTATAGCTGGGATTTAATTTGCTTCGAAAAATAACCGCGGACTAAAAAGTTATTAACACTATTATGAAACAATAAGAATGCGATGCTGTTTGTTTTTTCTTAAATATCTTGAATGATCGAAAAATTGGTTGCATCATAAAAAGTATTCTTTGAAGTAATAAAATAAGATGTTATGCGATTCTTTTTGGAATTTTAATTTCATTCTAAAAAGCTGAAAAAAATCACCGGCTCAACATCATTTTTGGAATTCAAGTTTGACGGCGCGTGCAAGCTAAACTACTGACTTGACGATAAATATTATTGCGATCATTATTGTGTAACAACCCGCGCATTTAGCAAAGTAAACTAATTGCGTTTTTAGCTAATTAATTTAAATACCTAATTAATTTAAATACCGATCTACAAAATACAGCTTAAGTATTTTCAGTTACCAACATAGATAATTGTAATTGAGATAATTAAATAGAGTTAATTTAAGAATACTCTATTTAATTTAATGAATAAAAATAACTATGTAGAATTTTAATTTTTAAATATCGATGCTTGGGTTTAAAAGAAGGAAACCATTCATCAATATACGAGTACGGGCTCAAAGAAAGCCGAGCACACAGATGCACTTGCCGGCTAAGATAGTCAAAGGGAACGCCCTGCAGCGTATTTCATGGAAAGATTAGTTTAAGTCAATGCATATCAATAGATTTAACTTCACATTGCATTTATTTTGCATGTGAGCGGAAATGATTTGTAAAGTTAATAGCTACACCGCCCTAAAACTGCAGTGTTAATTTCACACCTCGTTTGCTTAATGTATGAGAATATTTTGCATTTCGGGGAAATTTTAAATATTGTATAATTCTGTAAAAGTCACACGGTCCGAAAATGCCACCCAGGAAAAAGGAAATAAGTTTTGAAAACGATGAATTTTGGTCACATCCCTCTGGACGGGGCTGGACTAAGAATCAACGAGATTGGTTCTTTGACTAGGATAAGGGCGTAAAGATAGATTATCCAAGTGGGAAATTGTTGATAAAAAATTACAACTTAGAAAAAATTCACCAGTTGTCGTCGGGAAAGGACCCGAAATAAACAAGTTCAATCGCTACGCGAACCGGGGTTCGATTAAAATTAAAAGTATAAAGTGTTATTTTGATTTTGGCATAAATTAACAGTCGAAGTTGTTGGAATAAATTTTGATTCAATATTAACCGGTGTTCAATTAAAAATAAAGTTTAAAGTTTTATTTTGATTTTGGTATAAATTAAAAGTCGAAGTTGTTGGAATAAATTTTGATTCAATATTAACCGGTGTTCAATTAAAAATAAAGTTTAAAGTTTTATTTTGATTTTGGTATAAATTAAAAGTCGAAGTTGTTTGAATTAAATTTTGAGTCGATAATTAACTTGAAAGTTAAAGTTGTTTACTAACAAAGTATCGAGTCAATAACTAAATTAAAAGTCGAAGTTGTTAACCAAAAGTTGAATAAATTATTAAATGTTAATTTGGAGAATTCATAATACGAGTTTAAAAAGCTTGGGTGTTTATTGAAATTACCGATACGGTGAGATGAGAAATTGTGTTTAGTTTCCAAGACTACTTTTCCTGGATTACATTGTGGACTTAGTAAACGGATTAGCAAGTAAAAAGGTATTGTGCATTAAATTGTTCTCAGTAATTTGTATATTTTGTATATGTTGTAATTATTGTATAAATTGCCAACTTTGTTTTGTGTACAAAGACTTCAATATATTTGGTTGTTATAAATAGTCAGTTTATTATTGCTTGTAAATACGCAAGTGCTCGCATCGAGAAATTCCTTTACCTACGCTTCTAACAGGAGCCAAGCTACTAAAGAAGTAAAATTAAAAAGGGAGTTCCATCGAGTAATCTCTCCCTAAATTATCAACCAACAATTACCAGGTAATTTAAATTAAAAGATTTTCGTGGTGGCAGCGATAGAGATTAATTTAATATAAATAAAATTATTAAACCGCATACCTCGGTTTACCACAATTGTAGATAATTTTATGCTATATCTACAGAAAAGTTCATAATATAGTTTGTTGCCATATCTTGCTTAGTTTTGGAGATATCTGAGGAAAAACAAATATATCAATATAAAAAAATTTATATACAATAATGTATAGAGTGACTGACAAATTTATTCATACCCCTGCAGTATATTTCTTTCGATGCTTATAAAATGTATTGAAAGTAAAATAAGTAAAATTTTTTTCATTATTTAAGCGTCTACACCAATGGTTCCCAAACTTTTTTTTCTCGTGGACTTTTTCAAAGTTTTACTATATTCGGTAGACCCCCTGCTGCTACATTTCTACTGTATTCCCAAAACTTTTCTTTTCACGTCTACGTGGACCTCGTGTGGTCTCCTATGGACCCCTGGAGGTCCACCAGGACCACTTTGGGAACCACTAGTCTACACCAATGGTTCCCAAACTTTTTTTTCGGTAGACCCCCTGCTGCTACATTTCTACTGTATTCCCAAAACTATGAGCTAGCCGGAGGAAAGAAAAAGTGCCGTTAATTTTTCCCCGCGATATAAATTAAAATCAATATTTATCATTTCACGGCAATATATTCCGCAAAAAATAACAGTAATATTGTTTTCAAATGCATACTAAATAAGGGTTTATACAAAAATATGAAGACAACATTTAGAATAATATAATATTTTGGTGTTATCAATGATAATATTCTAAATCTTACGATGAAATTTACTAGTAGACTGGTATGTAAAATATAAATATTCGCCAATGCGGAACACGTAAACAGGGAAATCCCCTAAATATTATACATATTACATGACGTACGTCATGCACAGTTCACTATATCGGGGTTTACCGCTGTTCACTGTACCGCGAAGTAATAGTAAAATTTGTGTGTTCACTCTACGGGGTAGTTCACTCGATACGGAGTTCACTAAATCGCGACTCCACTATAATACAAATTAATATGATTATATCTTGAAAAATGCATTCCAAAAGTAGATAAATTACTATTGTAATAATTATTATAATAGTTATTTACATGAAAGTCAGGAAAATGATGTATTACTGACGAGGAGCAATGTTGAAATACGAGGCACTTCGTGCCGAGTATTTTAGAGCTCCGAGTAAAGTGAGACATTTTCCTGACGTATTTTGTATTAAATTTTACCGAAAATCGTAAAAAATCGAAATTTTAAAACACTAATTGAACAACATTTTTAAAATGAGCTAAAATCAAGTTTGTCAATTTGTTGACTACATAGTTACAAACAATAGTTATTCCGAAAATTGTCATTGTTACCTGCGTTACTAAATATTACCGGACTAGTCAGTAAGATTCAATTTCCCTGCGCGTAAATACGCAGGGAAGTGTTGTTTCGATGACGATTTCCGGTAATAGTTATTTACATAAAAGTCAGGAAAATGACATATTACTGACGAGGGGCAATGTTGAAATACGAGGCACTTCGTGCCGAGTATTTTAGAGCTCCGAGTCAAGTGAGACATTTTACTGACATGTTTTGTATTAAATTTTTCCGAAAATCGTAAAAAATCGAAATTTTGAAACACTAATTGAACGACATTTTATGACATTGACATTTGTCTATTTTATTTTGTTATTATTAACCTTACTAATTATTACCGGACTAGTCAGTAAAGTTCAATTTCCCTGCGCGTGCATAAGCAGGGAAATGTTGTTTCAATGACGATTTCCGGAAAAATACATTGTTCGATTTAGTCAAGTACAAAACAGACAGAACTGCACATGCAGAGGTCGGACCGTTTTCGAAAGAAACATTAATGGCCGGCCGGACCGTTCCCAAATGAAAAATTATTGCGCGGTCGGATCGTACAGAAGTCACTCCTACAATAAAATTAATCATAATAAAAATAGTATCTGGTAATAATGATAATATAAAACCATTATAAAACTTTGTAATAATGGTTCTAAAAAAATAACTAGGAAAAAATGTATTTTATTTTGTATAATTTAAAATAAATTATTGCAATATAAACAAATTCAATTAATATAACTAATAAAAATTAGGAATCGTCGAAAGTCATTCGTCCCACACCGTGGTTTTTGATGTAACGTCGATACTGTTTATATCGCGAATTTTCTGCTAGCTGTTTTTTCATTTCTTCTTCTTTTTCTTTGTGCCACGTTTGGTAATTTTGTTTTATCCACAATTCTAATTGAAGGTATTCTTCTTTTTCGTGATCCTCCAGAGAATCAAACTGATGTTGGCCCATTTTCATAAACTTACGAATCATGAACAATTTTTCTTCGTCGTTGTAGGGTTGCTTTAGTATCGTGTGTCTCCAAATCCAAGAGAAATACCAATAAAAGTATTTCACTATCGTGTAAGGCAAGATAATTAGTTGGATCCACAAAATGTCCACGACCGTAGGCTTGGCGTAAGCCCCCTTGATATCCATTTTGTCTTCAATAATTGTCTTAATAATCTGTTCCTGTTCGTCCTTTTGTTCCTGTTTACTTTTTCGACTTTTTTTAACACCATTTTGTTGAATAATGCCCTGCTGATTGGCAATTTCCAACGCCCTGTTTCTGTATTTAGGTACCGTCATGAAGTATTTGATAGCGGTGTCGTACCGCTGCCTTGCACTAAAATATTGAATCAACGATATGACTGAAATGGTAACAAAAATAACGATTCGAACATCGACTTTAGGGGCCACACGACGTCTATAATATCGATAATAATGTGCATAATATTCGTCGGGATTATCCAACATGTAATCGTAATCGGTTCGGGATTCTTCATCTTTCAAAATTTCGTAAGCCTGAGCAAGTGACTTGAATTTTTCCTCTGCTTCTTTCTTGGCTTCCACGCCACGATGCAAATCGGGGTGATATTTTTTAGCCAATTGTCTGTAACCCCTAGCGATTTCGCTCTTGCTGGAAAGTTTCGTTACACCTAACACATCGTAGCAGTTTTCTTTGCCGCAATAAAGACCCTCCAGTAGTTGGGCCTCCAAACTACATATTATAGCTAAAAAATGTAGCAAAAATAGCACACTGCGGCCTACCATTATTTACAACTTAATTGTTATTTTATTACTTTCTATTTGCCATCGAACGGCCACGTTTTAACAATTTTACGGTTTAATATTAACCATAAAAACATTATTGGGTTGTCAAAGATGTGTCAATTTGTTTTTATCGGAATTCATTGTGTTCAGGGGCGTAACTGGATCTTTATGAGACGGTGCCTATTAATTTGTGCGATTATTTATTAAAAATATAACCGGAAAGCGATATACGTCAAATTATTAATGACCGTTATTACGTGAATTTTGTAAAATTTATTCCTTCGACGATTCGGGATGTTTTCACACAAAATTGAAGGCGCTTAGGACCGCCACTGGTAAATTGCAAACGTCTTGCTAATTATGAGGTTATGTTGTATTCTGCAAGTTAAGTTTGGTTAAGTTTAGTTCTCGCTTTCCTGTCTCGCTGTTTTATTTTCAAAATGAGTGTTGTGTCCAATACGTACGAAAGTTTTCTTTCAAATTTATATAAATACGTAACAGGAAGTGAAAATTATAATAACAATATCATAAAGAAGCACAACAAGAACTTGGAAAAGGTGGGAGAATTTAGCTTTTCTTTCGATACTCCAAATTTGTGCCCGATAAACATTCAGTATGGTAAATTTGAAAATACCGATTTAGTTGATGAAAGTCGACTTTGGCAGTTGCAAATATCCAAGTGTTTAATATTAGATAGAGTTTGTCACATTTTTATCAATAAACATTCAACCTACAAAGCTGCCTTACAACAAGTCTTGACGGAGGCCGATAAATATGGCTTTCATCGGTTTGATTTTGTTGAAAGAATTAGTTTAACGTGCGATTTCGAGGAACATGATACGGCAAACTTAAACGTGAGCCAACTACGTACTTTTCTAGCTAAAGAAGTTTGCTTACGGTTGTTAAACCTTAGTGATGTACACGGGGACGATGAAAAGCGTGACGTGATTACTTTTTCTGTACGACAAAATAAAAATTTTAAAACGCTTTTGTGTGGACCAGTTCTGAAGGGAACTAAAGGTGCGACTGTGAGTGCCGATGAATTTTATAAGTAAGTTGATTTTATTTTTGTTAAACTTTACGTTTTGAAACTATTTGACTTGAAGAAATCGTACTACGCACATGAGATTGATGGCAGAACATAAATATGGAATGAGAGTTACATCGAACCCTGGCTGGAAAGAATTTTTTGAAAAGTTGGGCCATGCAGCTGTTACGTTTGATTTGTTACAAAACAAAATTCATCGAAGTGTTACCATCACGTTACATGACACCAACTCTTCAAGTAGCAAAGGTAATTTCTCTAGTTACGCAAGTTTTTCTACTACTTCTGTTTTAAACTTTTTTGTAGGTGCTTCTTTTATATTGTACAATTGCGCAAGGCTTGTTCAATTGTTTAAAGAATATGATAAAAAAGTTTCAAATAATTTTTATCCGAATTGTCCCACTTTGGATAATTTAAATTTTAATCTCTTAAAAGAACCGGTAAGTTTTTAATTGATAAATAGTACTCGTTTGTTCAAGTATTTTTTTATAGGAAGAATGGGAACTGCTATTTTTATATGTTTTGCAATTTCCAAATGTTGTAAAAATGTGTATCAAGGATATTTTGGAATGCAAAATTAATTTGAATGTTCTTTGCAATTTCCTATCTAATATGTGTTCAATACTCAGTGTGTACTACCGTAGGATTCGAATTTTGATAGTGAGTGTTTTATGCGTAGATACCAAATTTATATTCGAAATTGTTTATTTTGTTCTTTTGTAGGAACCTAGGGATCACTTAATCGAAACACTGCATTGTAGAATGATTCTGTTAAAGGCAGTGCAACAAGTTTTACACAATGGACTTTACCTTTTAAATATTGAACCCGTTAAATTAATGTAATGTAAGTTGTCTAATCTTTTTTTCTAAATATTTTTATTCAATAAATTTTGATTACAAACAAATTGAGATGGTGGTCATTGGTGGTGGAATAGGTGTCATGAATATGCTTGGTGATTTAAGGGGGTTACCTACTGTAAACAGTTCGTTTTCAAGCTAATTTTTAGGAATTAAATTTGAAAAAACTGTTACAGCTATTGAGCTAAAATTTAGGATATATTATTTATTCAGATTTAAACTAACACCTAAAATTTTTGTAAAGCTTTTTATTGAAAATTGTACAAGGTACAGATCGACGCGTAACTCATGTTTCGAAATGACTGTCCAATCGGGCGCAACGTTTCCGACCGATCCAGTTATCTAAAATAAATTAATTTTTACATTCTTGTTCTATATGAATGTGGCTCCAATTGGAACCTCGAAAATTTAATTTAAACAAAAAATAACAAAATGACGAGGATTTAAAAAAAACTTCGATTTTTACAACAAAATATTTACTTTTCACGGCCTGCAAAATGGCAATTTTAAATATATTTTGGATATTTTAGGTTCTGACTGGAGCCTGAAATATATTCTAAATGCTTAAAAAAAATCAAGTTAATCCGCCAAGTAGTTTGTTTGGAAAATGTGCGCCCGACTTGAGAAATGTAGTTTTGAGATAAATTGTTTTAAACTTTTTCGTGCTGTAATGACGTAGATAGTGGTTGATATTCGTAACCTACCCTTAATCGGGTATACTAGGGCCATACAGAATACATTCTTCGGCTTCGAAGAAGTGAAGTTCAGCACTTATTTCTTTTTTTGTGGCAGTTCTCGCCTCTTTCGAGTAGTAAGACGCTCGGTGATTAGACAGTATGATGCGGTCACCGTCTCTCTTATATGCGTAAATTTTAGCCTTCTCGCCGATTTTTACATAATATACGTACGAATACCTCGGTTTTTATCCCATCTTTATTTACAAAAAGACGTGTATTTTTTAGGAGCTCAAAAGTCACTGAAATTTTCCTATCAAAACTTTTTTTTTTATTAAAGAACCAATATATTTTTGAAACCCATATTAGACCAGGCAATGAAGATTTTGGAGCAGTAGTTATAATGGGGACAATGAAACCAGGGGCGGTCCTAGCAAGATTTTCAGGTGGTGCGAGATCTTATTTTGGCGCCCCCTCCCCCACTGCCCCCCCCCCATTTTTTTTTAATTTGATGAAATTTTTTCAAAAAAAAATTAAAAATATAAAAAGAAATTTTAAATTTTATTTATTGGCAGCAGAGAGTTTTTAGACTAAAGATACGATAATATGTGTTTAAAAAGATTTATTTAATCAAATTAAGAAATAAAAAAATTAACTACAAAGCCACTTTTCTCGCTTTTGCACCTGCAAATTTTTTTATTAGTTCGGAATAATCTAAGTCCTTGCCAATATTATTTTCTATGGACAAAATTGCTAAATCTGAAAGTCGCTCATGACACATAGTCGAACGTAAATAAGTTTTAATCAGCTTTAATTTACTGAAGCTTCGTTCTCCATTGGCGACCGTTACAGGTATGGTTAACAGAATCCGAAGTGCTGTCCACACATTCGGAAATATATCCTGCCAACCATTTGTTTTAATAAGTTGAAGAACTTTTATTGGTTCTGCTGATTCAATGTCTTTCAACAGTGGATTCAGGTGTAAAAGTTCCTCAACCAATTCACAACCAGATATGTCATATTTTTCCCCATCAGTTAAACTTATCTCTAAATTCTCACATGCTTTGTCCAATTTTGTCTTTTCAGGAATTTCTTTGATATTGTACAAAAATGACCATACATCATTAAATTTCGATAGTTGTAAAAATCTATTAACCAACGCATTTTCAATTGTATCGATCATGGGGTAAAAGACGCTTATTTTAAACAACTTTTCGGGATCCGTTGGTGTCTCATCAGCGGCTTTGTATTCAAATAGTTTCTTTTTTCTTCGGATGCGGACTGGCTTAAAAATAATATCTATCCCAGCCTGAGAAGCAATTTCCGTAGCTGTTATCAGAGCAGTCGAATAATCCCTGTACTCTTTTACAAATTCCGAGCAGTTCTTCAGCAATCGTGAAGCGTTTGGTATATCCATTGTTTTAGACTGCATAGCCTTACTTACAATGTTTACTTGAAACAATATATCATACCAAGCCACCATTGTTATTATGAACTCAAATTGCTCCATATTCTGAATCAGGGACAAGGCCTCTGATGCTGCAACTGAGTCATTTGTTTCTTCGTGAAGTTCCAGAAGGGCGTCACGAACTGAAGAGTATTGATAACGAACTGCAGCGAGACTAGAAACTCTACTCTCCCAACGAGTTTCACAAACTTTTTTCAGCGATAGTGCTTCTACATGCTTGGATATCACTTCCCATCGCTTTGTTGATCCAGAGAATAGAACAAACAGTTTTTGAAGAAATCCGAACAAAGAAACCGATTTAACAGATGTTTTGGCGGCATCTGCTATTACCAAATTTAAGCTATGACAACCACATGAATTAAAAAATGCTCGTGGATATTGCTTCAAAACTCTGCTTTGGACACCTTTGTTTACTCCTACCATATTAGATCCATTATCGTATCCTTGACCGCGACAATCATTCATATCTAAATCAAACTCTTGCACAATATCATCAAGAAAGAGGCCAGTAAGTCCAGCTCCCGAAGAGTCACTTACCGGCTTGTAAGCAATGAAACACTCGCGCACTTGGACTTCATCTTCATTAGTGTCAACAAAACGCAATGTTAAAGATAATTGTTCAATGTGACTGACATCAGGAGTGCAATCCAGTATGATGGAGAAGTATTTCGATGATTTTACCATACTCAAAATTGTATTTCGAACTTCACTTCCAAGTAAGCCGATCAACTCGTTTTGAATATGTTTGCTAAAATAGTGAACATTAGTCTCCTTATTAACAATACGGCGGAGGTGCTCCATTATCACAGGGTCAAATTTTCCCATCAGTTGCACTAAACCCAGAAAGTTACCATTATTAGGAGTATATAGTGCCTCAGATCCAGATCCTCTGAAAGGCAAATTATTACTTGCTAAAAAGAATACTATGGACATCATTCGTTCGAGGATAGCAACCCACCGTGATTTCTCGTCTTTAATCTGTTTTTGCAAATGCTTGTCAATTCCACTAAAATTCTTTAATCGACTCGACGCTTCTATCCAACTGTTCATGGCGTGCTGGTGATGTGAGGAAGTTTCGTGAGTTTTGAGACGCACTGATAAGTGTGACCGGTCGTCAAATCCATATTTTCCTAAATTAGAGTGGAACATTCTTGTTGAGTAAACCTTCAACAACGGCAGGCGGGAATATTCCGAACAACCTTCACTTGTAACAATTCAATAACTCCAAAACAAATATACGGCTGTACGCTACTTATTATTCGTTTATTCAGTTAGCAATTGCTTGAAGATATGTTGAAAATTTCTATAATAAATTTTCAATAATAATATTTATAAATAAATAAGTAAATAATAAATATAAATAATAATAATAAGTAAATCAATAATAAATAAGTAATTAAATAAATAAGTAAAAGGTACTCACAATTTCTGCTCTTACCGCGTTCACATGGTTACTGGTCTTAAAGTCACTCTTCTGCGCTATATATAGGCCAGTTAAGGCTTTTTTTGTGTGGCAGTTGGTAAGGGCAGAAATTCAAATTCAAAATAAAAAATAAATTTACAAATGATCGTACGCAGGGGCGTACTATCTTCGGCGGGTGACCAGGTCCGTATCGGCGATAAATCTAACGACCAGCCAAGGCTGGAGTTTCTGCGACATGCTCCCCTTCGGTACACTGAACTTCTTCTGAAGAATTCTGTTTACCCAGTACGTCCGGAACGGTGGCTTTGGCGGCAGATCTTTCATACGTACCCCGTGGCGTCTTGATCGTGACGCGTTGAACCTGATTAGCTTAATTTGATTGGTTGGCTTCTCATTGGTAGTCTTTAGCAAGAGTATTTCGCTTTCATAACAAACGGCTTGTGCTTGGCGGAAAATCTCTAATTCGGCTTCTTGCGTTTCTTCTTTAACTAGTTCTCCTTTTCCGGTTCCTATCCTAGCTCTTCGTGTTTTCTTAAACCATCTTAAGGCCCATGCTTGTGAACGCAGACAACGATTCCACCGTGAGAGGCGTTCATATTTTGGCACTAGGTTTGACGTCGTACATTCGGAATGGAACGCCATTGTGACAGCTTCTTCCGTAGTTTCTGCATCTAGGTTACTTGGCCTGTGAGCCGGCCGTTCGACTTCGGGCAGATACAAGACTTCGGGTCCCGTGAACCACCGAAATTTTGAATTTATCTTTGGTTGCTCTTTCCATTTGGTACGTTCGTTTGCCACATTGTATCTTGTAGGAATAACCCAGCGCCATTCGTTTAACTCTATCAGATCAAGAATTTCTCCTACCCGAAATGCTACAAATTGTCGATATCTCCGATGTTCTGATTTCAGCCATGACAAAACGTAGATGGAGTTCGTCCAAAAGAATTTCTTGTTTGGTTGCACGGAGTGACCCATCATAACCGACTTGCTTAATCGTGCGCCCAAGACCGCGGTCTGCAGTTCTAATCGCGGAATTGACATTGGTTGTTGGGGAGCGACCTTGGTTTTAGCGCTTACGAGAGTGCACGTAACTTTAAAGTGACAATCTAAGCGAAAGTAGACCACAGCTGCGAACGCGTTGATCGAAGTATCTACGAACACATGCATTTGCAAGTTTGTATACGAACTTGGCGCGTAACATCTAGGAATCTTGATCTCTCGAAGCTTCGGTAGCGTCCCCGTCCATATCACCCATTTTTCGTGCTGTTGCTTGGTAAAGGGTTGATCGCAAGCCACTGCCAAACGCCATATTTCTTGCAGAAGGATCTTAACGTATACCAGGAAGTAAGAGACTAATCCTGAAGGATCGAAGACCATCATTAAAGTTCGCAGGACCTCGCGTTTGGTGGGACTTCTTTGACCGTCTAGGATATCAGGAGGCACTTGATCGACATTCATCGCGTAGAAGAAGGAGTCGTCTTTGGTTGACCACCACATGCTGAGAACCTTTTCCCCATTCGAATTGCCGTCAAGGTTCAGGCTTCCGTCCACCCTCTCGATTCCCAACGATCTAAGTACTTCAGGAGAGTTTGAAGCGAAATTCCTGATTTCAAATCCGGCCGAGGCGTGAATTCGTACAACGTCCCTAGCTCTTGTAACTGCTTCTTCTTCTGTGTCAAACCTGTCAAGCCAGTCATCGACATAGTGGTTCTCTTTAACCGCCCGGGTCGCTCGTGGACAACTTATAGCGAACTGTTCGACGTTCAGATTCTTGACATAGTGAGCGGTGCTTGGTGAGCATGATGCGCCGAACGTCATTACTCTCATCACGTACACTACTATTTCGCCATTTGGATCACCATCTCGCCGCCAAAGAAAACGTTGAGCTTGTTGGTCTTCCTCGATTACGTTTACTTGGTGATACATCTCCTTTATATCTCCGGATATCGCGATTTTGCGTCCTCGAAACCTGAACAAATTTTCAGGAAGAGAGCAGAGGAGATCGGGGCCTTTCAACGAAACTCCATTGATGGTTGCCGCCGCGTCCCACACCATTCTCACTTTCCCTGGCTTGTTAGGGTTGGTCACCGCAAAAAGGGGTAGATACCAAGTTTTGGGAGATGTTCTGGCGACTTCTTCCGGATCCAGCTTCCGCGCATATCCCTTGTCGATGTACTCTGTGATTTGCTGGCATAGATTTGCAGCCAGCGCCGGTTCTCTTCTCATCTTCCGTTCCAGACATATTAAATGCCTTTTCGCCATACCAAAACTATCTGGCAGTTTGATGGCATTGTAGCGCCATAATAAACCGGTCTCATATCGATCATCCGCCTTGTTCGTCTTGGTATGCAGAATTTCCAACGCTCGTTGATAGTCTTTTGATATAAGCGGTTCGCTTGGTTTCTTTACTCCAAAGTTTTCCGTCGAAAGGAATTCTTTGATCTGCTCGTGAAGCTTTTCATCCGATGTACATTCGTATTCGTGGAAGTAATGCCGTTCCATGTTTGAAGTTCGGTCAATGGTCTGAAAGAAGCCGAAGACTGTCCAACCCAGTTTCGTTTTTATAGCTACGGGTTCTCTTTCGGATCCCTTTCTTACCTTGAGCGGTAAGCACGGTTTATAATTGTTTAGTCCAATTAGAAGCCTGGGTCTTGCATATTCGTATTCGGAAACTGGCAACCCTTTTAAGTGTGGGTACGGAGAATGCGATTTGTCGTACTTCAGAGTTTGCGCAGGGAGGTTTAGTGATTCCACTGTTCTAACATCGTTCAAATCAAACCTTTGGTTTCCTTGTAGCACCCCCGATATGGCAAGAGTTAAGTTATTTACCCAAAAAGACTTTAAAAAAATTTCAATTTGAGTCTTAACAATTTATTTGAGTACTTGCAGCGATTTTAGCTTACAGAATAATACTGACTTATAATACAATTATTACAACTTATATTTAGTACAAAAATGCTTATGTTAGTAAACAGATCTTATTTAAAACTATGGAAAGTTCAAGCGAGTTTCTTCCCCTGGTTTCAGGTGAAGTCCTGGGAACATTTTAAGTGTGTGAACTTGGTTTCACATAACACCTCCCTGCCGAAGATCAAAATTACGGTTCGTTAATTTTGTAAGCCGACCTGATCGATTGAACTGATTGGTGAACCCCTTTTTTGAGCCGAAGGCTGACCCTTTTTCCATTTGTAACTAAATTTGGCTAGAACATAATACAATATAAAAATTATTATTAATACATATATTATAATTGTCCATCCACTTGTTCGGTGAAAATAAATTGCACTTGTCTTCGTTTCGCCAATTTTTTCTTTGATTTGGTGTAACTTGATATCTGCTAATTTCAATTCATCCAAATTAATTGTTTCCAATTGAATTGGTCGAAGCTGAATTTCTTCTGTTTTTCGGTTGTATTCCATTGATAAATTTGGGACCTCAATGACATTTGTAATTTGCTTTGTCTCAAAACTTTGGATAAATTTTGAGTTGATTTTCATGTTACATTTGCCTAACATTGAAATAAGGTATGTTCCATTTAGTGAAATTGATTTAGTTTTAGAGTCGCATTCTTGTCGTACAATTTCTTCTCCTTTGGTAATAACAAGCCATTGGGTTTTTGATATAGGTTGAATCTTAGTGTCTTTGATATCCAAATATTCGTATTGGCAATTTTTGTAATTTTGAGTAAATTGTGTTAGGTGAACTTCGCAAGGTGAGTCTTCTTTAATTTGATTGGTCTCAAATTCGCACATGTATTTATTTACTTCTATCTCGGTGCACTCTTGGTTATTTAATGCATAGCTTTGCTCATTAATTAAGAGGAATTTTGCATGAGGAATTATTATTGAATAACTGGAATTTTTTAGGATTGGACATGAGTATAAATGGAAATAATTATATTCGATAAGTTCGACAGTTGGAATTTCTAAGATTAAATGTATTTTAGAATTTTGGATGAATATCTTTATGTGGGTCAATTTTTGAAATTCTGGATAATTTTCATTCTTCAAAGGTATTGGAAATTTCGTATTTGTGAAGGTGGCTGATATTTCTATTAATTCTTTAATTAATTCGTCTGGTGTTAAAATTGATGGGTGCATTATTTTCATTACGCCAAAGGTTATTACTTCTTCTAATTCTTCCAAAACGTCTTTTATAGCATTGACTGCTGTTATGAGTTGTAGGTAAATTGAGGTGATCATTAATTTGTTTTCGATTTTAGTTTTATAAACGTTGGTAGCGTTGACGATGTATTCAATTTGGTAAATTCGTTCTTGTAAAAGCCCTTGGTTACTTGTCAGTTGACCAACTCGTTTCTCAAAATTTTCGATTGCGGTAGTGGTTAATTTTATTTGTTCCTTCATTAATAATTTTAATCCTTTTTGGTTATCTGATAAGTTTTTTATCGCTTCGTTATATTTTCTTGCATCTTCACTGTCTAAATTTCCGGTTATCGATTTAATAATAGAGCCTAATCCGTTAATCAGACCTCTTCGATGTCTTTTCAGTGGCGTTGGATCCAATGTATCGAATTTTTCTTTAGTTTGTTTTATAATGTGTTCCAAAAGTTTATGGAAGTTTTCCATTTCTCGCTTGTAATCTTTTCCGTTCTCATGCTTAACATAAGCTGAAGTCAATATTTTAAAATTATCTACTAGGTTATCATATTCTACTCTAATTTTTTCTAATTCTATTATCTTAATTAAGGTCCAATAACTATTCTTATTACTAGCTGTTCCCAATTGAATTGGTATAATTCCGGGATTTTCCTTTAATTCCTTGATGTCGATGGTTGAGGTACATCTTCCTGTGCAGCATCTGTAACAACAGGTCTTCTTAATAATCTCAGATGAACTTTTTGCACTTGATTATTATTTATTTTTTTTTTTATTTCTACGGTGTTGTCATCAAAAATTCTTTGTATCACATAAGGTCCTTCAAACTTTTCTTTCGTTTTTCCTCTTATGTTACTGGTTCTTTTTACATAAACTGTCTGCTCAATTTTGAATGGGTGTGGCTCCGTTGATTATTCGAAAGTTATTTATTAAATTTGGAATTGTTGACATCAAAAAAAAAAATTGTTGATAAGTTAAAATTTTGATTTCGATTGGTTTTATAAATTTTTGTTTGTATTGATTTTTGACAAGGATGTTATTAAATGTAAGGTTTATGAAGTTAAATTGTTTTTATAAAGGGTAAAATTGATTTATAAAATGAGATTGCATATTAAAATTTGAATAAGCGTCTAAGATGAGAATTTTGATTTGTGCCTTTCCTAAATTGTCCAATATTTTAATAATATTAGATATAGGATATTTGCCACTTAATGTAATTTTGTTCATTTGCTGATGCTCACATTTTAGAAATCTGAATTGAAATGAATGATTTTGAATTTATTATTTTTGGCTGTTTTGAATTTACTTTTGCGTCAGTTTGGTAAATGTATAATCATTAAATATGTTCGTTAGTGTAATCGAATAGATTCATATGTAAAATTTGAAAATTTGGGAATTTGAAAAATTTGGAATTATTTAAGTTTTATTTTAATTATTTAAAAATGCATATTGTGGAATTACGTGAAAAAGAAAATTTGCTATTTTGGTTTTTGGAGGTACCAAAAGTGAGTACTGATCAATATAATGGTTACTTGGTTTTTTCCTTTTCCGGTTGTTGTTTTTGAGAATTTGTTGTACTTTAATTGAAATTAATTTGCAATTTCTAGAATGTTTTCTATTATAGTTAGTGGTCAAAATTTTATTTGCGTATTCAGGATTTTTAATTAGATTCTGCCCTTTGAGATTTATCAAATTTAAATATTGTGGTTTAGTTGATTCTGATAATTCTAAATTTTGATTTCCCGATTGAATTATTGATTGTGGGTTTTCTGAAATTGTTCTTTTCGGCATTATTAATTTTTTATAATTTTGATTAAGAAATTTTGAATTATTTAGTTTCAACAATAAATTATTTGTATTTACGTCATTAAATTTTAATTTTGAATGATCAGCATGACTGATATTAATATTTTTATTTGAATCGTCAATTTCTAATTTTTTTTTATTTAAATTTTGTCTTATTATTTGCTTGGTTTTTGAAACTTGGAATTTTAAATTTTTTTGTTTTTGGTTATTTGTCGGTTCTAAATGGTATGAATTTATTAATTCAAGTGGTTTCAAAATCTGATCTTCTGATTGAACAGGTAATTCTTGTTCTTTTAATTGACTTCTTAATTTTTGATTTTCTGAAATTGTTTTTTGTAGTAAAATTAATTTTTCATGATTTTGGTTCATCAAAATTTCGTAATGTTTTTTATCAATTTCCGATTTTGCTGTTTCTAAATTTTGTTTAACTAATTGATGTTCTTTATATAATTTTGAATTTTGGTTCCGTAATGTGTGTATTTTTTGTTCAAAATTTTCGGATGATTCAGAATTTGGGTAGTATTGATTTTCATAATTTTGTTTAATATAGTTATCAAAATTTTTCGAGTTCACATTTTCGTGATATGATATTTGCAAGTTATTTTGCATCGTTTTGCTGATTGTAATTTTATTATTATGAACTTCCGTAGGTGTCAAATTAAAAGTCGATGTTCTTGTTAGATCTTTCATTTGGAAAATTGAATTATTATTTTGAAAATATGTGTTTGAATTATGAAAGTTTGATGTACTATTTTGGAAATTTGGTCGTACAGATTGAAAAGGGTTAATGAAATTTTGATTTGGTGTTTGAAAATCATTATGTCTAAAATTTTGGAGATGTTGTGGTTGTTGAAAATTATTAGGTTTAAAATTTAATTTTGGTATTTCTATGTAAGCTAATTTTGACTGTTCCATTAAATTAATGTTAATTTTTGTCACATTGTTTAAGTTTGATTGTTGCTGATGGAAACTTCGCGAAAATTTTGGTTATCGATCTCTGGATTTTCAAATTCATCAACAGGAACTTGATCGATTTCATTTTCCTGAAATTCATAGTTTTCACAATCTTGATTTTGGTCATATGATTCGAAATAGTCGTAATTTGTATTGTTATGAGTTCGACTTTCATCAAAATTATTATAATTTTCTTCAATATTTTGGTGGAATAATTCTTCTGAGGTCCAATTGCGTGTAGGTTGATTTGATCTTCTCGTATGTGCTGATGATGTATCCATCGGTTCAACTGCCTGGTAAGGTCGTTGAGAATGTTGTCGGAAATTAGAGCTTGTTTGATAAGCATTTACTCGTTGACTAGTTGTAGGTCGGTTAAAAGTAGGTTGAAAATTACGTTGACCTGTTAAGTTCGTTGCTTGGTTATTGAATTGTTGAAACGTACGAACGTTTTGTTGAGGTGGCGTAAAATTTCTATTTGGATTAAAGGTGGCTGGTTTAATAAATTGCGGTCTTTGGAAATTTTGAAAATTAGGTTTATGTTGATTTGGAAAATTTTGACCTGAATAATTATTTTTGAACATCATTTGATTCATTACCGGTTTGTGTGTATTTGCCGGCTGTTTGATTTCAATTGGATTGTAATGACGTTGACCGTTGTTAAATAGGTTGGTTTTTGACTGGGCGTACATAAAATTTTCCTCGGAAATCAAATGTCCTAAAGCTTCTTCTAACGTTCCTGGGTTTTTAAGCCTTACTACTAAGCCAAGTTGTCCGTTTAACCCTTGCAAAAAGGTTTGTAATGCTAAATCATCGTACAATTTTGTTTTAATAACCTTAACGTTTTGGTCGGTTTCCTTTAATTGTAACCTGGTTAATAATAAACAACGTACATCTTGACATCGCATCCCAAATTGGTATGATGACTCATTTTTAAATGGTTTTAGACTCATCAAATCCCTGAGTAGGCAATTTTCATCTCTTTGATCCCCGAAATGTTGTATTAATAAATCTTTAATATTACCCCAAGTAGTAGCATTTTGTCTAGAGGCAATTAAGGTTAATGCACGACCTTCTAACTTGCTAAGAATTATTTGAATAAGTTGTGTGTTTACATCTGATGGTGTCGGAGTACTACACATGGATAATAAATGCTCACATGCGTTTGTAAAAATTGACAAGGTTGCTGCATTTCCATCATATTTAGGTACTGCGTCGATGTGGAATTTCTCTAATTTTGCCATTGTATTAGTATGAATTTGGAGATGTTGATTTAAAACTTGACGTTGTTCTTCTACTACTTCGTTAGTTATGGATAATTGTGATAATAGGTTTGTGATCTCGGATTCGGATATGGGAAATTTTAAATAATTTTGAGCAAAAACTTACGCAATGAATACCAAGAGCGTTGTGAATCTCTTCATCACCGGGTAGTTTTCCTCGTGGTTGATTGAATTTTCTTTTTAATTTCTTTCTTCCTCCTTGGTTTGGTAGGTTTTTCTTTTATGCACTTTAAATTATATTTGATTTTATTCACTGAACGGCGTTCCCGTTTATTTTAATTTTTTAATTATTTATTTTCACTTATACACTAACTTATCACTAAGTTCTGTCAGTAAATCGTTGAAACGAAAAAGGTTTAGAAATTTTATCTAATGCCTTTCTGACATCCGTCCCGACTGCGCCAGTTAAGTTATTTACCCAAAAAGACTTTAAAAAAATTTCAATTTGAGTCTTAACAATTTATTTGAGTACTTGCAGCGATTTTAGCTTACAGAATAATACTGACTTATAATACAATTATTACAACTTATATTTAGTACAAAAATGCTTATGTTAGTAAACAGATCTTATTTAAAACTATGGAAAGTTCAAGCGAGTTTCTTCCCCTGGTTTCAGGTGAAGTCCTGGGAACATTTTAAGTGTGTGAACTTGGTTTCACATAACACAAGCGAAACTTGTCTACTATTTGATTCGTTCCTCGTTATATCGGATGTCCATTTAAGGTGTAATGGCTTCGCTGGACCTTCAAGTCCCAGGATCTCTGCTACTTCGTCGTCGATCATAGTAATGGTGGAGCCTTCGTCTAGGAACGCGAACGTACGGTACTCACCTTTCGGACCATACAGATTCACCGGTAGGATTCGATATAGTACCTTTGAAGTGACCAATCCATGGTGGGACACTAAGTTAGCGGTGCCGACAGAGGGGGGTGTATGGATAGCCGGGTCATGCAATAACGAGTGGTGCTTCAATTCGCAGCCGCTGATTTCACAAGAACTTCTAGACTTGCATCGCGAGGAGTTGTGCTCGTTGAGGCATTTCCGACATAGGTTGTAATCGTATAAAATTTTCCTTCGTTGTCTTATTGGGAGGTCTGCGAATATTTTGCATTCGCTAACATGGTGACTTCCATCGTCGCAAACCAAGCAATTAGATCGCCGTTGTTCATCGTCATCCATTCGTCTATTTGGCAAACCTCCTAGGTCGTCTTCTTGAACCGCATGTGCAGCGTGAACATCGCGGTTTCGTCTTTGTGGATATTGGTATGTCTTCTCAGGTTTCCTATCTTCGAATCTTCTAGTGGGTATAGACTTGGCGGTAATAACGCTTCCCGCTTTGTCGGCGAGTTGAGCTAACCATGAGGCAAATGTAGACAAGTTCGCTGTATCAAAACTTGCCTGATAGTAGTCCTCCGTGGTGCTTGATACTTCCCCCTTATACTCGGCCCATGATAATTTAAGGGAGCCCGATAATTTGCCAACGAGGTCTTGAACTAGTATGGGGTTATTAAGATATTTTGTTAGACCCGAAGCTTTCATGGTGGCCACAACGTGTTGTACCGTTACCGAGAAGTCCAAAATCGACTCGATTCTATCTTGCGTTACGTGTGGGTGGGATTGCAGTTGTTCGTTCAGCATCGTCAAAATTTGTTCGGGTCTGCCGTACTTATTCCTCAACACGTTCAAGACTTGTTGCAGTGTTCCTGGATAGAACAAGTATCCCTTCACCGAGTCGAGTGCCGCCCCGTGTAGGCATTGTTGAAGTCTGTTAAGGTTTTCGTCTTCACTGTAGTTACATTCTGTGGACGACCTATTGAACCACGATATGAACATGGGCCAATCTTCAGTTCTTCCTGCAAATTTGCGCATATTCGAGGACATAATTTGCCTCATGCTAAGGTGTTGCATTGTTACTTGGGATTGGACGTTCTGGGATTCGGCTTGACCGGTTGGCTTTGCATTGTTGCCGCTAAACCAGTTCTTACGGTTACTGGCCTTTGCTTGGGTGTTGATTTTCGCATCGGCTTTTTCACTGGTACCCTTTTCCAACCATTCTTCAACGTTACTTGGCCGCTCTGCTTCTGAAACCTCCGAGGCCTCGGAATTTTCTTCTTCGTCGCTTGATTCAAGCTGTTCTTGTTTAATCGCGGACACTTGTTTTAGGTGTTCCAACTTAAGTTTTAACTCTTGATCAAGTCGTGCAATTTCTAGTTCCCTTGAGGCCTTTGAGTTTCTCGATTTGTTTGACACACTCTTTTGACTTGATTTTGCTCGTTCTGATGGTGCTTTCTTTCTCCCCTTTATGGACTGCCGAGAGGGAGTCGCGCTGTGTGCCGGGTTACTTGTCAATTCTGCTAATTTCGCTTGCAATTCGCGGATCTGGCTTTGGTGATCATGGTCTTTTCTGCTACTACACGGTTCGCACGACCATGGTATTCTTTGTATCGTTTCGTCGACTTGAGCACATTTGAAATGACACCAGCTGTCGCAATCGTCGCATTGCACCATACTATTTGTATCACGTTTATTACACATGTAGCACGAGGAATCGTTTTTCTTCGGCGAGTGAAACATGATTTTTGGTCTCTTGAGTGAACACAAATTAAAGGCACAAGTTAAGAGTCACAAGTTAAGAGTCACAAGTTAAGAGTCACAAGTTAACCTCAAGTCGTGATGTTCTTCCACGTGGAGAAATTAAATTTTCAATTTGTTGAGTAAACCTTCAACAACGGCAGGCGGGAATATTCCGAACAACCTTCACTTGTAACAATTCAATAACTCCAAAACAAATATACGGCTGTACGCTACTTATTATTCGTTTATTCAGTTAGCAATTGCTTGAAGATATGTTGAAAATTTCTATAATAAATTTTCAATAATAATATTTATAAATAAATAAGTAAATAATAAATATAAATAATAATAATAATAAGTAAATCAATAATAAATAAGTAATTAAATAAATAAGTAAAAGGTACTCACAATTTCTGCTCTTACCGCGTTCACATGGTTACTGGTCTTAAAGTCACTCTTCTGCGCTATATATAGGCCAGTTAAGGCTTTTTTTGTGTGGCAGTTGGTAAGGGCAGAAATTCAAATTCAAAATAAAAAATAAATTTACAAATGATCGTACGCAGGGGCGTACTATCTTCGGCGGGTGACCAGGTCCGTATCGGCGATAAATCTAACGACCAGCCAAGGCTGGAGTTTCTGCGACAATTCTGTTGAATAAACGGCAACAAAAACAATATATACTTTATTTTCAGATTTAGAGTAAACGAGCCATCTTCTTTTATAAGTTTCTCCATTTGGCATCACCCTTTGAAAATGCGTATTCGAAAAATGACGTCCGTCAGTTTTTTTTGGATACTTGTCGTTGCTCATTTCGTTACTAACAGGACCACGAATAATTATTTCATCTATGGTTCTAGAGTTAACGAATGACCATTTCGAAATATCATCAATTTCACAATTAGTATTTTGATTTTGAAGAGGTGACAGAGATGGTATGTCTGGTGTACTCTCTGTAATATTTTAAACTTCAGAGGAAATTCCAGAAATAGTTAGATTATTTTGTGCATACTGCTCTTCATCTTCATGGGCTTCATCTGAAGAACTTCTATTATATAGGTCTTTTTCCGTCGCGTTTTGAACTGGTTCTGATGATGCCGATTCAGATGACTTCTCAACTCTAAAAAAAGTTGCCATCAATTTTGCAGCCTTTTCACTTTCGTCTTGCTTTTTTCGTTTTCTTTTCAAGTTTTGAGCGCCGGATAGTTTTTTTGCAGGTGGGGACATTGTTAATAAAATTTCTACGGCAGCATGGTGAGGATATTTTTAAAATAATGCACTGGTAATGGTAAATTTTCTTTTGACACCTTTGCCTGTCCATTCCTATTATAAATAGAGGTATGGGGGTATGGCGGACAGATTGTCTACCAACAAAAAAAAATATTTTTTATTATATTGGCAACTCTATTATTTTAAATATTTACATTGTTTACTGAATGAATTGTGTTTTTAAATAATATTTTTTCAAAATATTTTCTCAATTTGGCCCCTTTCCAACGGCGCCTGGCGCGGTCAAAATATTTTTTCAAAATATTTAAAAAAAAAATTTTTCAGCATATTTTCTCAATTTGGCGCCCCCCTTACAACGGCGCCCGGCGCGACCGCGCCGGTCGCTCCGCCCTAGAACCGCCGCTGAATGAAACCTATACCAGTAGATTCAGAAAATTGTCCTGAATCACATATCCAAATGGAGTGGAGATGGAAATTTTGTAAATATTTTTAATTAACAAAAAACTGTTGGAAAAACGCCAAAAAGCGCCACAAACACCCATAACTTCTTTTTAATACATGCGATTGACAAAATAAAAATACCAGTGTGTAGCGCAGAAAATACTCTACAAATTGTAAGCGGGACGGTCTGGCCTAGGACTAATAGTTTATTTATAATTAATTGAGGAAAATATGCTAACCTGAATTTTCCCAAACGATCAGCTGTAAGCGTAAGGAACGCCCACTGCTGCGCGCGCGGCCTCCTCCAGTGCGCTTTTTCTTTTTTTTCTTTTCTTTTTTTTTTGTCTCAAAAAAAAAATCAAAAAAAAAAAGTCTCAATTTGAATTGCTTGCGCGTGGCGCGCACTGGAGGAGGCCGCGCGCGCAGCAGTGGGCGTTCCTTACGCTTACAGCTGATCGTTTGGGAAAATTCAGGTTAGCATATTTTCCTCAATTAATTATAAATAAACTATTAGTCCTAGGCCAGACCGTCCCGCTTACAATTTTCTGGTATTTTCCGAGTATTTTCTGCGCTACACACTGGTATTTTTATTTTGTCAATCGCATGTATTAAAAAGAAGTTATGGGTGTTTGTGGCGCTTTTTGGCGTTTTTCCAACAGTTTTTTGTTAATTAAAAATATTTACAAAATTCCCATCTCCACTCCATTTGGATATGTGATTCAGGACAATTTTCTGAATCTAATGGTATAGGTTTCATTTTCCACAATATAAATGACGTTTTATGGCTTTTTAACGTCTTCATTGCCTGGTCTATATTATTTTGTTAGGTTTAACTGAAAGTAGTTTATTTTGAAAACTTTTAAAATAAAAATTAGCATAATTATTTATTTATCGTATGGCGTGTACACAAAATAGAAAAGAAACTACATGTCAGTAATGCACAGTCAAATCGCGATGTTCAGGCTTTCAATCCAAGTGACAGCCGGTGGGGTGGCCCTCAAAAAGTCTTCAGCTGTACTGCTTTCGCAGTTATAGGAGAGATGGTGTATAGTTTGCCTTTCTTCGCCGCAGTCGCATGCGGCTGATACGGATTTGCCCCATTTAAACAGGGAATCAGCACATACCCCACAGCCTGTCCGGACTCTGTTCAATCTGCACCATGTATTCCGCGGCAGGGCAAAACCAGGTGGCGTCTGTCCGGTGTGGAGAATATCGCGGATCTCAGGTAGCGCTTTAGCTTGCCATTCCCGTTCCCATTCCTGGTCCAGGCTGAAGTTGTTGGCAAGCATAATAAAATTTAGCATAATAAATTAGTCAAAATAGATTAAAAAAACAAACAATTTTAGGGATTTTGTACCTAACATTATTTGTTTGTGTAAGAAATGTGTCAGTTGAAAACCTTGTATACTAACTGTACCCATAAAAAACATAGCAGTAAATTAGTTTAACAACCCCAGATGTTCCTGGGGGGTTTCAAATTGTAAAAAAACAATTTTTAAGCTCCCTTTTCACACAATCAATTCGATTTTAAGGGTGGACTAAAACGTCGATTTTTAATAATTTTCTTTTTTAACAATTTTTTAAAATATTTTTGGGTTTTTGGGCTCCTAAAGACAATTACAACTTATATTTGTTAAATTTATTTTTGTATATTTTGTATAAAGTACAAAATACAAAAAGTAATTCCGTTTTAAAATGTAAGCATGATTTAAAAAGTTTTAATAATGAACTCCATTACAGAAAATCCGTTAGAATTCGGGTAATTTGATGAATTTTACTTTAATATTTTTTGGACACATTTGCAAGACCCCAAACTATAAAAATATGTAATAAAAAAAAATCGGAAAAATTTATGGGTCACAGTAGATAACCCCCTTAAACTATTTGGATGATGATTTTGTTTTTAATTGTATTAAAGGCGTTGTCTGGTGCTGTACTGAGAAACTTATACTTCCAGAATTATACAAAAGTTAAAATGATTGCTAGTGTCCGCCGATCTTCTCAAACATCTGATTATGCCAATATGAGAAAAATCGCGTAAAATGAGAATTGGAGTTTTGTTAATTTACATTTTACTCCATATTCAAATGACTATTTAAATTTCTTTTCTCGTGTTAGCATAAGCAGATGTTTCAAGATTAGCTACTTTTTAAATTTCCGTACTATTCTGTAGCTATACGACATAAACCATGAATAATATGTCGATTCGGGTAATTCCTTGAAGAAGATGGACATAATATTGCAATTCAATAGCAAGAGATCTCAATAGTAACTGGTTGATTACAACTTTAATTACAAAAATTATTTAAAAATTTTGTATAAAAGAAAATTGCATTTCAAATTTTACCCATTTATATTGCTTTAATTCTATAAAAATCAGGTTTATCTACTACCTATTTTTTGAACACATTTACGTAAGGGAAGGGCCTGCTTTTTCGCGCTTTCACCTGATATTAAAGCCTCGTACAATCGTCACGCGCGTGCGAGAATTGTGCTTTTTTTACACTTGTAGCATAAATAACTATTACGTGAATTAGAAACAAATCGATTATTATTTCTCTACTTTGGTTTATTCAAATTATTGTTTGTAATTAAAATTTTAATCATGCAGAAAGTTACTGTTGCGGTCTCTTTCTATTGCATTGCACTATTATGTCTATCTTTGTCTGTGAAATCGCATCCTTAAAGCCCTTTGAACTTTAAAGAAAGGTGTGGCTAAAATAAGTCCCTTTACTTAAATCTCTTAACACGTTGGCTCCCATATGTATCACCGGTGCTTCATTAAATTTGATTAATTATGTAGCACGCAAGTTACGTACAGAATTAAAGTGTTCTGTACTGTACCAAAACTTTACCCACTTAAAATTTAGTAACTATGGTTCATTGGCATACCATCCATGTATTTTATTCGATCTTTTTCCAATACCAGTCTGTTTTACTGAGTTCTTAATTTACACTTGCAAGATATCACGGGTGATACATAATGTTCATATGTGAACCAATAAGTATTATCACCGGTGATACATATGGTACCTCATGGCAGATTTCTCAAAACCACCCCTGGGAGCCAACGTGTTAAGGGGGTTACCTACTGTGACCGATAATTTTTTTCGATTTTTTTTATTACATATTTTTTTAGTTTCGGCTCTTGAAATTTGTCCAAAAATTATTAAAGTAAAATTCATCAAATTACCTGAATTATAACGGATTTTCTGTAATGGAGTTCATTATTAAAACTTTTTAAATCATAATTACATTTTAAAACGGAATTACTTTTTGTATTTTGTACTTGATACAAAATTTACAAAAATAAATTTAACAAAAAATATAATGGTCGGTTTATACTAAAAAAGTAACGTAACGGAATACAACGTAGAATGTAATGTAAGAGATGCACTTATGCACTGCGGACTTTTGTCTTGCCAAATGATGCCAAATTGTCTTTAGGAGTCCAAAAAACTTTTAAAAAATTGTTAAAAATGAAAATTATTAAAAATCGACGTTTTAGTCCACCCTTAAAATCGAATTGATTGTGAAAAAGAAGCTTAAAAGCTTTTCTTACAAATTGAAACCCACAGGAACATCTGGGGTTGTTAACTAATTTACTGGTATGTTTTTTATGGGTACAGTTACTATACAAGGTTTTCAACTTACACATTTCTTACACAAAAAAATAATGTTAGGTACAAAATCCCTAAAATTGTTTGTTTTTTTAATCTATTTTGACCAATTTATTATGCTAATTTTTATTTTAAAAGTTTTCAAAATAAACTACTTTCAGTAAAACCTGACAAAATAATATGAGTTACAAAAATATGTTGGTTCTTTAATAAAAAAAAAAGTTTTGATAGGAAAATTTCAGTGACTTTTGAGCTCCTAAAAGATACACGTCTTTTTGTAAATAAAGACGAGATAAAAACCGAGGTATTCGTACGTATATTATGTAAAAATCGGGGAGAAGGCCAAAATTTACGCATATAAGAGAGACGGTGACCGTATCATACTGTCTAATCACCCAGCGTCATACTATTCTAAATAGGCGAGAACTGCCACAAAAGAAGAAATAAGTGCCGAATTCACGCCGAATTTCACTTCTTCGAAGCCGAAGAATGTATTCTGTATGGCCCTAGTATACGCGATTAAGGATAGGTTACGAATATCAGCCACTATCCACCTCATTACAGCACGAAAAAGTTTAAAACGATTTATCTCAAAACTACTACATTTCTCAAGTCGGGCGCACATTTTCCAAACTACTTGGCGGATTAACTTGATTTTTTTTAAGCATTTAGAATATATTTCAGGCTCCAGTCAGAACCTAAAATATCTAAAATATATTTAAAATTACAATTTTTCAGGCCGTGAAATATTTTGTTGTAAAAATCGAAGTTTTTTTTTAAATCCTCGCCATTTTATCATTTTTTGTTTAAATTAAATTTTCGAGGTTCCAACTGGAGCCACATTCATATAGAACAAGAATTTAAAAAATTCATTTATTTTAGATAACTGGATCGGTCGGAAACGATGCGCCCGATTGGCGCGTCATTTCGAAACATGAGTTACGCGTCGATCTGTACCTTGTACAATTTTCAATAAAAAGCTTTACAAAAATTTTGGGTGTTAAGGGCTCGCCACATAGCCTGTGCTGTGCTATTCTATGCTCTGTGTTATGTCAACACAAACGTTGAACAATGGCATGGTCATGCGCAAAATGGACCATGCCATTGTTCAACGTTTGTGTTGACATAACACAGAGCATAGCATAGCACAGCACAGGCTATGTGGCGAGCCCTTTAGTTTAAATCTGAATAAATAAGTATCCTAAATTTTAGCTCAATAGCTGTAACAGTTTTCTCAAATTTAATTCCTAAAAATCAGCTTGAAAACGACTATTCATAGTTGTAGGTAATCCCCTTAACAGAGATTTAAAGTTAACCTTTAATCTTCAACAAAAGGGACTTGAAAGCAGTTTTAAGACCCGGAATTGCATAAAATATAAAATCTACATAAGTAGAAAGTAATTGTAAAGTAATTGGGCAGTAGTTTAATATATGTATTATACTAGCGCCTGCGGCGCTAGACATACGTATAGTAAACAGAACCAACACATTATGAACAATTTTTTTATTATTTCAACTTTAAAATGACTGTGGACATGTAACCGACGTTGGAGAAAATGTTTGTTGCTCCGAATGAAGTCATTTGAAAGCATGAGTTGTACTTGCGAATGTTTAGCAGGAAGTGTTTTGAAATTGCAGTGGTGCCAATAAGATAACTTAGAAGCGGCTCAGGTGGATCAATCAGCGGTGGCAAAACAACTTTGCCGTTCGAACAACACATTCCTGGTGATTCCTTAGCGAACTTCGAAACACGACAATGCAAGCAAAGTTTGTTCATAACACCTATTGCTACATCCTCGTGATTCATGTAATCGTAGTTTTTGTCGTAATTAAATGCTTCCAATGTTAAATTCAATTTTTGTCTTGATGGAACTAATCCCAAAAACGGTTTGCCCGTCCATTTCTGGCTTAAATAAGAGCGCTACATACGTCCAAAGTTTTTACACAATTTTCACTTTTCAATTAATCTTCAGGTAAAGTTAAATCTTCCGCAAAGAGGTGGATCTTCCACGAAGAGGTGGGTCTGCCACTTCTTGCACAATTCCGGCGAGTTTTTCTTTAGAAAACCAATTAAAAACAAATTAATCTTCAGGTAAAGTTAAATCTTCCGCAAAGAGGTGGATCTTCCACGAAGAGGTGGATTTGCGTCTTCTTGCACAATTCCGGCGAGTTCTGCGACCTATATAAAGTCTTCCTCACAGGGGGAAGACCATAATAGATCGGTGAAGGCCATAGTTGTTCGGCCTTCGGCCTCACAGGGTGAAACCATAATAGATCCGTGAAGGCCATAGTTGTTCGGCCTTCGGCCTCACAGACCGGACCATAATAGATCCGTGAAGGCCAAAGTTGTTCGGCCTTCGGCCTCACAGGGCGGACAATAATAGATCCGTGAAGGCCATAGTTGTTCGGCCTTCGGCCTCACAGGGCGGACCATAATAGATCCGTGAAGGCCAAAGTTGTTCGGCCTTCGGCCTCACAGGGCGGACAATAATAGATCCGTGAAGGCCAAAGTTGTTCGGCCTTCATCTGTCATCTGTCATCCGTCATCTCATCGGTCATCTCATCTGTCATCCGTCATCTCATCTGTCATCTGTCATCCGTCATCTGTCATCCGTCAGCTGTCATCTGTCATCCGTCATCTGTCATCTGTCATACATACATACATACATACACACATACATACATAATCTTCACGTAAAGTTACATCTTCATGTAAAGTTAAATCTGTATGTGCAAAATGATTTTTAGGTTATGTAGTTAATGCCGTCACTTTGGCACTATCGGGGGGCCCATGGGGGCTATTCAACACTATCAGGGTCACTCTGTAGGTTATGAAAAGATTACTGGCTTTACTTTACTACTTTAGAAGTACAGAATAAAGACTTGAACCAAACGTTAAAATGGCACTACGTCATCTCGATCTTAGGCATCGACTTGGACACTTTCTTTGTACCTTCTCTAGCCATCAATTTATGAAAAATATATATTTGGTCAGTTTTTGCAGTAAACCCACAATATGTAGGTAGATAATAAGTAATGTAGTAAATTATGACAAATCAAATGGCAAACTGAGACAATATGATTGATTACTCGCGTATAATATGTTGTATATGATTGCAACAGCAGCACAAGAATGTAGACTGTTCTTTCAAATCTGCACATTGATTGCAATATATTAGTGGTAGTGCTGGACTACTGAACAGCCAAATTTTTACTATAGAAAACCTCTGGAATTTGGTGGAGGACTCTGATTATGCAATCACTAAAACGAGGATCTTCATTATATTGAATAAGCATGAATCCTATGTATAAAGTTTCATATTATACATAATTGCATATTTTGAAGTTCACTCATTTGCATCAAAAGGTCATAATGACTGCACGCCACCTGGCCATTATCACAGTTTGAGGTAGGGTTGCCAGATTTACTATTCGTGAATATAGAGTAGCTCTTATGAAAATATACCTATGTCATTCAATAAAAATATATTACATTTTATTAAAAAGCAAAGAAAACTAATCTATAAAACAAAACAGAACAATAAACTTTTTTAAAACGAATAACAAAATTCTTCTAATATAATATTGTGAATAAGCATTAGCTTGGAAAAGAAAATACGAGCATTAAGTTACTAATAAATTTTTACCAAATTAAGAATTTATAAGAGATTTCAGCTCCCCACAATGAGTATAACCTTATTAGCGTAAAATATTCTTTGTTTTTTAATTTTTTGCGATTTTATAAATAAAGTTAAAGTTTTCTGTACAGGATATTTAGAAACGGTGACGACGAAACTAACAAATTTTTGCAACAACAAGGGCTATAGATACGACAGCCAATCACAAATCAGATAGCTATTGTCGGCCCATACTGTTGCAAAACTTTGGACTTTGTCATTACTATCCCTATCAAGTCACTGTATCTGAACAAACCGACTTTTAATCCTTAAAAGCGATGCTACAACTAAGCTTAGTGGGATCACTTGGGAAGGCTTGTTATTTTACCTTGTCATTAGAATATTGGGGAACAGTTACCTATTATCCACCACCCCAAATAAATTGAAATTTTTCTATAGCAAAGAGGAAGGTTAATATAGTATATTGTAAAAATTTTATGTGTGAAAGTATAGTCAAAATTTTGAGAAAAACCAATTTGAAGTTAGCTAAAATTTACATGTAAATTGCATGAATAGGCCACGCCCACAAGATAATTTTCTGATTTTTGAGGTGTGCATTCGATTTGGAGGTAATTCCATTGTCAAAACCTACCCTTCCGGAGCGCCGCTCCGCTCTGCACTCCTCCAGGGCGGTTTTGACAATGGTGTACTGGGCTAAACATACGAGAAGCGCCTTCCATCAAGAAAACCGGGAACTTAGAGAACCTTGAAATAGCATTAAAAAGTTTAGTCGCGGTATGCAGCAGTTCTATTGTACGTTCAACCCCCAAAAAATCGCGTAAAAACCGGGATTCTAGTCATGTTCCCCGTAGGACGTGCGAGCAGCATCTGACGAAATTTTCTAAGTGTTAGGGTGTATCATTCCGCACGTACCGTCAACAGAATGGCGACGCGCGGAATCTCGTATGAGATTCCCGCGCGTCGGTCGGCTTTTACATGTTAAATTTGCTAACTTCAAAATCGATTTATTCAAAATTTTTGATAATACTTTCACACATAATATTTTAACAGTATACTAGTCGTGCCATAAGTTCTGATACTAACAAAGCACCGTTCATTTTTACTATGAAGATTAAGGGATGGGGGTTGCTAATGGTATTTTTGGAAAGATCATTTGCAGGTATATAAGTGGGCGAAAGTTGAAATTCAAGTCTTAAATAGTAAACATGAATTCGGATGTCAACGATAATCGTATTGTTGTAATTGCTATACATAACAATGATAAAAGTACTAGTGCAATTTTAAATTTGTTAAAAAAAATTACGGATTACAAATTTTTTTCTTTTTAACTATCCATCGATAGAATGAAACTTCTGGAGTAGATAACCGAAAAAAAAGTGGTCGACCACGAACTCTAAGAATTCTTGGAGTTATTAAAACAGTTCGCGAGCGAATGAGAAGAAATCCCTGGAGGAAACAAAAAATTATGGCTAGGAAATTCAAATTTCGAAAAGAACCATTTCTCGCGTGTTAAAAGATGACTTAAAACTTGGGGCTTATCGTAGGATTACAATACATCGTCTTACAATTGCTCTAAAAAATATTAGACAAGAAAGAACAAAACGACTCCTGGACCGGCACGCGTATGAAGATCACAAAAATATTTTGTTTACTGACGAAAAAATTTTCACAGTCGAAGAAAAATTCAACATGAAAAACGATCCTGTGTAGGTTTACAGCTCTAATGAAGCCCCTAAAAAAATTTCGGGGGTGAAAAATGGCCATTATCCAACAATAGTAATGATTTGGTGAGGTGTGTCGTATGAAGCAGTAACGCAGCTGTTTTTTGTGAAAAAGGGGGAAAAACGTGAAAAATAACGGGGGAAAAAATACCAAAAAATGTTACAGCTCGTAGTTAACCCTCTAAATTACAACTTATTTCGTGAAAACCATAGGGTGTTTCAGCGAGGTTCTGCACCAGCGCATAAAGCGAAAACAACCCAACGAATGACTACAAACAAATTTACCTGAGTTTATTGCCGCGGAAGACTGACCTTCAGGTAGTCCTGACTTGAACCCTTTGGATTACAAATTATGGTTTGTTCTTGAGGAACAAGCTTGCAAAGTACCCCATAAAAATATTGAGCTCTTAAAACGGAATTTGATCAAGGTTGGAACATCTATACCAATAAAAGTAGTGCGTGCCACAATGGATGACTGCCCGCGACGTTTAAAGGCCCTTGTGAAGGCAAAAGGTGACCATTTCGAATAAATCGTACAAAATTGAATTCCTTAGAATGTACCGAATAAAATGTAGTAATTTATATAGAGGATTTTTATTTTAAAATCATTAAAATCGGCTTCCAAACAAGTATCAGAACTTATGGCACTACTATATAAACCTTCCTCTTTGCAATAGGAAATTTTCAATTTATTTGGGGTGGTGGATAATAGCGTACTCTACCCGAATATTGTTAATTTCTTCCAACCTTCCATTCTCTTTCTTTCATCACATAGAAAAGGGGGGAGGGTTAAATTAAAATTTAAATTGACTATCCATCGAGTTGGTGAAAGAAGAGGATAAAATAAAACTTGTAGGTACTTCCACATTCGTTTCTTTCACGACTGGATTGACTTTGCTTACTCCATTGTTAGAATTATATTTTCATCATCTGTGCAGCTACGTCAATATAGAAATTTTATTCTAAATTATGCATTTTTATCACCCATGTTCACATCAAGAACATTTATAAATTAATATTTAACGAGTGCAATAACTTGCACTACAGTTCACTATTCAGGCATACGAACCGTTATTTACACAATTATAAAATACTTTCAAAATTCGCGAACGAAAGTGCAAAAAATAGTATATACCTACCCCAGAAGTAAAGTGACTTAATCACTTTAAATTAAAAAGGATTAAAAGCGGTACTTCACTCAGTAGGTGAATAATATAAATATATTGTTAGGTTGGCATACAAGGGGCGTATGACACGTTACTTATTTTGATACTTAATTGTATCTAATTATGCGCAAACGCTCTAATTTCGTTACTGCACAGAATTGAATAACAATTTAAATAATAACTAATAAGAAAATAAGTATCATATCATACGCCCCTAAGCCATGTATGTTTTCATCTGTTCTCTTCAATATTGTCCTATAATTTAACAATAAATAATTATTAATGAGGTATGATAAGCAAAGAATGCAATGAAGATCTAAGAATAAAAATTTTATGGATATCTAGCTGAAATATTTTAATCGTCAAGAACGTGATTGATTGCCTTGGTTGTGCGGCCTCGAAGCCGCTCTCGAGAGGATTATATGTTGCAAAATTACTGTAATTTTTCGGTGTTTGTTAACAAAATATTATGGGTTTTGAAATTTTCTTGAATGTTTGAGTGCTTCCTCTGTGCGCATATAAAATTTTAATTTCCTAACCCATTTATACCTTGATAATTTCAAATTGGGACTAACTAATTCTAAACAGATACTAACCAATTGTAAATTGGAAATAATGATGTCGTTCATATTCAAAGATTCATACCTGATGCATTAATAATATTTTAATGTACTATGTTACATTAACTATGGTTAACTTAGAAAGGAAACAGGAAAAAAAATGGCTAGTATTTATTTGGTCAGTATTTTTATCATTAAATGGTCAGTATTGCATTGATCAGTATAAAGTATTTATTTGGTCAGTATTTTTATCATTAAATGGTCAGTATTTTTATTGAAATGGTCAGTATTTATTAATAAATGGTCAGTATTGCATTGATCAGTATAAAAACTGTCGTGATGTAAATAATATGCATATATAGTTATACGGAATGATGATTACTTACCAACCGTAAAATATTATAGACTTCGGGTCGGATTACCTAACATTGGTCACCCCAAAAAAATTGAAAATTTCCTATTGCAAAGAGGAAGGTTTATATAGTATCATGACATAATTTTCACAAGCGAAGATATAATAAAAATTTCGAGAAAAATCAATTTGAAAAGTACGGGAAAGTAGCATCGAGTATGCGGCAGACCCCGGCCGATGTGCATCGTTCGCCCGTGGTCCCTTGAAAATGCGTAAAATTTTTTCGCTCCGATTTGAATTTTTCTTTGAAATTCGGATAGATGGGGGTGTGATTAGTGGATATTAGTAATAAATATAATCAAAAAAATGGAAAATAACCCGTGTATTGCCGAAAAAGTGAAAAAATTAAAAAATTTTTTCCTTCGAATTTTGGGGTGTGCATTCGATAAGGAGGGTAATCCATCGTCAAAACCTACCCTTACGGGGCGCCGCTCCGCTCCGCGTTGCACCCCTCCAGGGCGGTTTTGACTCTGGTTACTAGGCTAAACATACGAGAAGCGCCACCCATCAAGAAAACCGGGATAAATGAAACCGGGATGTGAGAGACCCTCGAAATAGCATTAAAAAGTATAGTTGCGGTATGGGGCAGTAAACTATTACGTTTCACCCCCAAAAAATCTCCTAAAAACAAAAAATAATCGATGTTATAATTTTTATAATTTTAAAAAATAAATACTTATAATATTTATACTGACCATTTATTTTTAAAAAAAAACTGACCAAATATTTAGTTATCTTACCCTCTCACCATATTAATACTGACCAAAATATTATTATATACTGACCATGTATTTAAAAAAATACTGACCATGTAATGATAAAAATACTGACCAAATATTTAGTTGCCAAAAAAAATGTACTATGTAATAGACGTGATTTTTTAAGATATTATAATATTTATTTTCATGTTAAAATTGGGTTCAATTTATTTTATTACTGAAATTTCCCAAATACTCCCAATTTAAAATTGCTTATTTCCAATTAATTTATTAGTTTCAATTTGAAGTTGTAGAGGAAAGTAGGAAATATTTTTGACTACACTTGAACCAAACACAAACGTCCCAAAAATTAAACATTTGTAATTGAAACAATGGAACTTATGAAATGGAGAAAGGGTGAAATTAATCAAAATTTGGAAAACTGGCTTCCAACATGTTTTGATGTTGTTAAATCATCTTCAGAAAATCATAATAGAGAAATGAAGGATAATTAAAATTATGGCTTAAATTTTGAAATTTTAAAAATAAAAAGTTTTTAATGAAAATGCGGAAAATAAAAATAATTTTAATTCGGAAGAAATACGTACAAAATAGAAGTGCATAATAAATGTAAAAATAATTAAATTATTTTATTTGTGAAATTTTGTGCATTTTTGTTCTAATAAGTATTTCGTTCATTTTTTGGTTTTCCTAAAATCCAGATGCGACTTCTTTTCTTTTTATAAAAATTTCAATGTTGGATTTGAAAAATAATGCCGTCACAAATCAACCAGAACGCCCAACATACTAATAATAATAATTATTGTTGTAAAAAATTTAGATTAATTTAGTTACAATATTTTAAATTGCGGCAAAAATCTAATTATATGTATATAAACCATGACACATATTTCACTTCTATTTGAACCCTTCAGATGGTTGTAATATTCAGATAATTATGTTTATAAACCTAGGTATATTCACAAATATATTTGAAAATATCTAAAAAAATTACCATAACACGTGTATTAATTTAATTTAGTGCCAATAGAACTTAATCAGTAAATATTTTTAAACAATTTATCAAATACAAGGTATGTTATGTAGTATTTTTACTTCCATATTTACCACATTTTGTTTTGCCATATCGCAGTAATTATTCTTATCCTCTAAAATATTACAAGTAACGACAAATATTTTAAAATAAATTCCTACAGTCTATAAAACAACTTTTGGTAAATGTTTTTACTTGTAAGTTTTTAAAAGTGATGCAGAAACTAATTTCTTTTACCCAACACAAGGTCTTCTTTATTATCGTACCTTGTGAAGAGGACTGTAAATAGATAAAGAATAAATGGACAGGATGTGATTAAAATGTTCCATGACTAAAATTTACACTAAGTGGTGGTTGTAAACTTTCCAGTGATACCATTAAGAAATATTTTATTTTGCTTGGATGGTCGACATTTTTAAAATGTATCGATACCTTATTTAACTTGAAACAATTTTTATAATATGATTGTACATTCCAAATAATAATAAATTAGAGTGTAAAAATTAATTCGATAATTGCATTCAGTGTCACATGATGGTCGTTTCGACCAATCAGCGTGCGTTAATTTACATTGTAGATAAACGAATACATATCGTGCACCTAGTGCAATATCCAGTTATATTGAACCCTAGGAATTTATATTCAAATATAATCCTACGAATATATTTCAAATAACCTTTGGTCAATTTAAATATTTTAAATTGTTTTGATAATAATTATACATTTTTTATATGAAATAAAAATTCGCCGTCGGCAAGATTCGAACCTCGGATGTTCACATTGCAAACCATGTACGATGACAATTACGCCACACAGCTGGCATACAAGATAATGCTTTAAATTGTCAAATCTGCTACCTAAAAACCATAGAAACACTACTTTATTTATATTTAACCTCCAAATTCTAAAGCGTCAAATAGTTATAATAACCATAGAAACACTACTTTACGAGGGCGGATTATTAAGTCCTTAGAATGAGAAAGTAAAAACAATTTTTTTGGGAAAATTTCATTTTATTTTTCAATATAGTCTCCTTTTAGGTCGACACACTTGATCCAACGCGGTTCAAGTTTTTGGATGCCATCGGTAAAGTAAGATTTCTCAAACTCTCCAAAATAAGCATTTGTTGCATCTATCACTTCTTCATTTGACGTAAATCTTCTTCCTCCGAGCCATTTCTTCAAGTTTGGAAACAAGTAGAAATCACTAGGAGCTAAATCTGGTGAATATGGTGGATGTGGAAGCAATTCGTAGCTTAATTCATGCAATTTTGCCATTGCAATTCTTGATGTGTGAGCTGGTGCATTGTCGTGATGAAACAGGATTTTTTTCTTGTTTAAATTAGGTCTTTTTTCTTGGATAGCAGTATTTAATTTGTCCAATAATTCAGCTTAGTATTTCCCTGTTATTGTTTTTCCTTTCTGGAGGAAGTCAATTAACACTATTCCATGAGCATCCCAAAAAACAGTTGCCATAACCTTTCCAGCTGATGGAACTGTCCTTGCTTTCTTTGGAGCACTTTCACCAGCTTCCATCCATTGTTTTGATTGTTCTTTCGTTTCTGGGGTATAGTAGTGAATCCATGTTTTATCGACGGTTATGAATCGGCGCAAAAATTCTTTGGGATTACGCTGAAATAATTCCAAACTTTGCTTTGAAAGATCCATTCGATTGCGTTTCTGATCGTTTGAAAGCAAACGCGGCACCCATCTCGCAGACAACTTTTTCATATGCAGTGTTTTATGTAAAACATCCCAAACACTTTTATACGTTATTCCACATAAGTCAGCTATCTCACGCAATTTCACTCTTCGATCATTTAATACAGTACGATGGATTTTTTTGACAATGGCTGGAGTAACAACGTCTTTTGGACGTCCTGGCCTTTGTTCATCACTTGTGCTTTTACGACCACGTTTAAATTCATTATACCAATTATAAACAGTTGCAGTCGACGGAGCAGATTCACCCAACCACTGAGTTCATATCAGTAACTATTTCTGAAGGCGTTAAGCCTTTGAGATACAAGTACTTGATAACCGCACGATTTTCGTTTTTCTCCATTTTAGCAAATTTATACAAATTGTTCACTTTAAATGACTATCAAAATTCAACGATTTGACATAAATGGATGAAATTAGAAACTTTAACTTTCCAAGGTTGGTACTTCTCAAAAATAACACTAAATTGGCCAGAGTGGTGACATCTCTGTTTCATTCTAAGTACTTAATAATCCGCCCTCGTATATAAATTTTTTGATTTTTATTTCATATAAAAATTCGTTTTTATTCGAAGTTGTGTCGTTTCTTCACGGAATTATCATCCAAACAGCAACGCGGGTTCCGACAATATTCAAAGATTCATCTCGTACAGGTTTTAGCTGCGGAGATTGACACTCACTCCGCTGCGCTAGGTTCGTGCAATCTCCTTGCTAAAACCTGTACTCGCTGAATCTTTGAATATAGTCGGAACCCTTATGCTGTTACATACGAGTATTGTGGTGTATAGAATTGTATAATGGGTTGCCTAACCACTTGCAAAAATTAAAAATATGACGTGCCCTAGATTTGACGGTCGGGCTAATAACCGTCACCAGTGTCACTTCCTAAATTGATTTTGAAGTGCGGATTTTAATTATTTGTGAGGAATCGGTTAAAATAAATTTTGATCAATTAACCATTTCGAAAAATTACAATCGAGGAGGATTTTGATTGCGCACCAAATTTCCAGCACTGCACACATGAAACACGCCTTTACGTGATGTAAACACATTACAGCTGTGCGGTGCGTTTGTTTTGATACGATTGCGCGATCGTAGGATATCGTGAAATTGCGCAACGCTATGCGGCGCAGTTGTTTTGAGCGAACGTGGAAGCTTGAAACGATCACGTCGATAAATTATACGGGCAGTTCGTTGGTGTTGATTGTGTTGTGTGGTGGTGTCGCGAACGTAGGCCAAAAACTTAGAAAACCTTATTTTTCTGCCCTTAGTGTTAGAAATATCTTAACGTATATTTAAATATGAGCATTGCTGCATTAATCGAAGCTGCGGAATTTTTAGAAAGGCGTGATAGAGGTCAGTGGCAGCCTCGAAATTTTTTAGCGCCTTTGTTTACAAACGTTAAGTACACATTTTGATTTTGCTCTACAATTTTTGGATACTTGTTACAGAAGCCGAACACGGTTATGCCTCTACTTTACCCATGCCAGACGATCTCAGAAGTATATCAAAAAGGCCAAAGACGAAAAAGTCTCAGGGAAACAGGTGAGCGTTAATGTTTTCTTTGTTCGCTAGAAGGGCGTTCGTTTTTGTTTTTTGTTGTAATTTACACGCACCCGATTTTAGTAATTCCTTCTTAACCCTAAATTATGACCGTTTCGCGCGTGGGTGGCGCGATAATCCACGTTTCTTTGTTCTTGTACTCGCTATATACGTTCATCAGCTGACACGATCGAACTTACCGTAATTGATTCGAATTGATCGAGCAGTTGATTAACAATAATGTACATTATTTTCCTCAAAATTTACTTTCTTTTTTGTTTCAGGACATCTCATAACGAATTGGAGAAAAACAGGTGAGTGGTTTGTTTATTTCTGTAATGATGTGGGTGATGAATGTATGTATGGAACGCGTAATATTCAAGTGATACAATCCAATAAGCATAATAACGGTAAAATTTTGAAAATGTATGTAATAAAAATTGTTTATTTTGAAATTAATGCTGGTCATGCAACGCGCGTTTTAACGAGCCACTCGTACAACTCTCGTTAGCTTGGCAACGAAAACTATACGTCCTTCGCTTCTTGAATCTTTCCGTGACTGTTTTCGAGTTGTTAATTTGTTTATTTTTAGACGCCCACATTATTTTATTTGCTAATTTTTATAATATATTATACTCAAGTTTGTTGAAACGGCACGATAAGGTTACTTTCGCGAGAGGGTTGTACGTCGTGGCCCACTCGGGGAAAATCGACCAACAACTTGGATTGTTCTACCAAATATGATTAAACGAATCAGATGGTAGGCAGTCATTTTCAAAAGTGCAGACCCTTACATCACGGCTTACTACGATTTTTGAATTGCTGTAGGGTGTGCCATGACACACCCTGTAACTTTTAACTATGAATAAATCGATCGGATTAGCGTAACGAGGATCGGCTTAGAAAAAAAATGATAATTGCCTATCTATTCCCGATACAACTTAATCGTGGGTTTTTATGAGTACGATATAATATAATTTTTTTTATAAACCGATGCAGAAAATGGCACTCGAAAGTTCGTCGAGATATTTTAGGTAAAAATCGAAACCGATACTTTCTTTTATTCTATTGTAGCATAATCCCAATAATTTGACCATTCCAGGTTACTGTTTGTTTTTGTAAATTTTGTACACCCGCTGTGGCTAAAATATGTACTTAAACTAAGCTCTATTGTAAAATTGTTTGTCGAATTAAGCCACCGTGTAGCGTAACAAATTCTTCCACTCTGATCCTGATCCGTTTCAAAAATTAAAAACGATTTTGCATTCTTCCACTCGGATCTAAAAAGGGGGTTTCGACTTAACATGATTGGATATTCGGATTTTTATATCTGGAATGTTCTATTTAAAAAAAAAATTCTAACCTCGAGTAATTTAATACATAAGTTTTTTTTGAATTGGGATTTATAAACCTTCAACGTATAGGGCTTTCTTCTCCATCCTTAGGTCTACCTATAACATTATAATAATAAGTAATAACATATTGATTTCGGTTCCACCATCATATAAAATAAAACTAAAAAAATTAACAGCTAGTAAATTACGAGTTATTTAGCATAATTACAAGTCCAACATTAATCTTGGCTGTCCCTGTAATCTATAAAATGACACATCATAGATGTCAATTCCGTCACCAACTCAGTTCGCCACTCGTATCGGTTGATTAATTCTGGAGACTGCAGAACGTGACACCAATCGACATGAAAAATTAAGATTCTTCTCAAACACACACGCGGTACTCGTAGTCAGTTTGTACTTTCTCAAAATATGATCACAATTAAAAATCTAGTTCAAATTTTAAACACAACCTCCCAAGTACTCGGCCAGTCCAGAAAAATCGGCAGACCTCACATTAAGGTTTAAAGACTAAAGAAAACGTGACAAATTAGCCTTTGTATCGTCTCAATTCTGTCTCTCTATACAACAGAACAGCACGGAAGATTGGTATAAAGAAAGGAATAGGTAATATTTTAAAAAAAAGATCAGTCCTGGTTACGTCCGGCAAAAAGGGTTATCATAAAGGTTGAATTGTAACGATTTAAAATTATCTTAACTCGTTGAACTTCAATTGGCTCTAAGTGGTCGTCTATAGAAAATATTGAAGTGATAATATTTTTGTTCAACTACAAAACAAAATTTATATCTACCGTATCTTATCAAAAACGAACCTTGTCTTAATCATAATGGGTACCTACGTTTTATTATTAGGTGGGGGATTCATTATTATTATTCCATGTTTTAGGGCATTGTAATACAGTCCAACTTCCGTAAGTTGAATTTTTCCATATCTCGAAAGATTTTTTGCAGTTGTATTAGCAGTTTTTGCATGTTAAAATACTGCTATAACTCGAAATTTTTTACTGTACTTTGGAGGTTCGACTTATGGAAGTTTGACTGTATGTAGATTTTTAACTTGTTGAAAATTATTTAATAATATGATTTATTTTTTTTTAATTCGAGTTTGTAAACTTACAGCAAATTACTATTGCGATTATATTATACAAACAATGGATTATTCGATGTTTGTTACAATAAGTTCACTAACAAAAATTTAAAAAAATTACATAATATTATTAGATAGCGCATTGTGAATTAGAGTAATAGGTAATTTTTGTTTTAATAATTTGGAACCCAACTGTCTGTTAATATTCTGACATCATTCATTAACTACAATGTTAATGATTTTATAAAGCAAACTGTATCACTTGATATTTTTCATAATACAATTGATAATTTATGTAACAATTCACATACCACACAATTTAGTGAACCCTCCGACCTTACCATTTCGTTACGTTTTTTTAAAATTAATCTCGAAGTAAATATGTTTTTAAGGTCCTGTGACACGATGTTGTTTCTTCAACTCCAATTGAAATCGAAATAATTTCATTAATACAGTATTTCTTACCAAAAGTTATCAAATTCCGGGACGTCGTGTCACGCGACCTAACCCAAGAAGTATTTCAGAAAATTTTCTAGCAAATTTTTGTAATTTTTTGTTATAAAATGTATAAAAATTTTGTATACTTTCGATATCCCCAACAATCGTCTTGTTAATGTTTACTAAATCTTTTGTCTTATGGTGGGTAACTATTAAATTTTTTGTTGGGATTTGAAGTGGGTCTGAAACAATGGAACAGAATTCTTCATAAATGTTCGTCGGACGACTTATTCTTTGTACCAGTGGATCTGTAAACCGGTTGGTCTACTTATTTTCTTCATCACCTGTAGGTATATATTTTGTGTAAAAATAAGCGAAAATTAAACAAGTCGTGATTGTCTTGTAATTGTTACAAAAATATCGTCAACGGCATTATTATTATTAAATAATTGCTGATTCATATTTTATCAAACGAAAGTGAAAGTAATTATTTCGGACCCGAAAGGAGTGGGTAGTTAAAACTAAATCATTAAATTTTAATTTTTTCCTTGGTTTTATTGAGCCTCTTTAATTAGAATGCCTAAATGACTATTTCGAAGGTTAATGCCTTCATCATCAGTAGATGTACTCTATGACCTTGTTACACCTTGTATATTTTACTTTTTTTTTCGAAAGAATGCCTTAAGTAAGGCGAAATTTAAATAAGTACATAATGTTTGCTTTTTTACAATTGAAATTTTTGTTTGTTCGACGGTAGATAGGTCGATTTAAATAATGTACAGCCATTATTTTGATTATTGCGAGTGTCGATTATCGTTAATGTTGTTATCGCTAATGTCACAATCGTTGGCCCATAAAATTATTGCATAGCAAAAACATTAAATATCTTTACCGAAGAATATCAAATTATTTTGCTATATAAATGTTTGGCAAACTTTCAAATATTAGGTTATACTTTGTGTTTTTGTATGAAAATAACTAAAAATAGATTTTATCTTTTACTTTGGAAATTGGTTCATTATTTACACCTTTTTATACGATCCATGAAATCGAAATGGGATTGCAAGGGTTCGGGAGGGGGGGGGGCATAAATACAACTTGCTCGAAGTAACGTTTGAAATTTATGTTTAGTTTTGTTTTTGTTTCTTATAAAATCCAAAGTTATTTAGATGTTCCTCACATCTAGTATTATTTAATGTTAGTTTTCTAAACCCCGGTCGCGCTTGCGAGATTTAAATTTAAAAATTTCTTTTTGAAAGATCATATTTTGTCATGAACGTACCTCGTATATAAGTAGTACCTCTTGCATTACCATTAAATTCAAATGTCAGTTTTTGTGATTGCAAAAAATTTGTCACTATATTGCAGTACCTTGACGTAAGACTGTGCATTAATAATTATTGTTAATGTCTTACGCTGATTTCCGTTTAGATTATTACCCGTTAAATTATATTTAAAAAAATGTAACAATTTTTCAAGCTTGGCAATTGCAAAACCAAGCAACGTTTTCGAGTTTTAAGAGGTAAAACGGTCAATGGCCTTTCGTTGTTTGTATTTATTATTCGTACTTGTATGTTGATATTGAAAATTGCAATGTTTAACTATGATTCATTAGGAACTATGATTCGTCGTCTTGTATTTAGTTACCACAATTGAAGAGACGGTCATTGGTCTAGTAGTTACAGTAATGTACTACTAATGCTATAGACCCCGGTTCAAATCCGGAGAGAGTCAAAAATTTATTTCTGACTTTATCTTCATCTATGGCCGTCTCCGACCACAGCAGTGGCCTACTGTGATTGCTGGTTGAGTTACGGGCGGAGAAATTTCTGGTTCAGGAGCGGACTAGTGAAAGTTTCTTGGCTCTGCTCTCCAGTGAAAACATTAAGGCTATGTGGTCAAACAGCCTGGCATCTTCTTCGACATTGCAGACTCTGTGGATCGGAAGTTAAATCAAGCCGAACACATTCTGTAGCTGCGATGCCTTAGCCCGATCCAGGCTAAAAACATCTGGGACAAACCCAAAGGGTATAACAAAAAGACTCTCAGGAATATTCTGTGATATGCTAGATAGATGATATCCAATTTGAATCTTCCTGAATACCTAATAGTAGGGGAACAAAAGATCAAAATACTGGTCGCAGTTCAAGAAAGGCCCTTGCGGCCAATCGACCCCTGAGTACATTACCATTACCACAATTGAAACATCGAAAACCTTAGTTTTTTTGAGTTCGTTATGACGATGATTATTATTGACGATAATAATAATAATTAGTCTAGAAATCCCGAAAATTAATTCGTAAAATCGAGCAATTTAAGGAATACACTTACTTAAAATATGTACACTAAGAGAAAATGTTTAGGTGTCTCGAACAAATAATAAATTGCATCTCGTTTTTCTTTGATTTAGCCATATTGGGTACCAATTAGAAAATAATCTTTATTAGATACTTATTTTACACATTTTTTGTTAGCTTTTCCTTTCCTTATTGATGTACAATTAGCTTAGTTTAGTTTTTTTTTAATTCTCAATGTCGATTTGTTGTTCATTAAGTTTTTCAATCGTCAGTTTGCCTTGCAGTTCACGTGTGATGATTTTACCATTTAATTACAATATCGTATCACGCGTGCAGAATTACAGAAATTATTGTAATTGGAAATAGGTTGTGTTATGTATGTATTTGTTTGTTCATATTGGCAGTTATTATAATATTTTGTATGGATAAAAGGCGATTAGTTGTGACGTAATGGACCGGCAGCACAAGTTCATATAAGATACATGGCTACCGGTATTAACGAATCTGATTAATAGCAAAAAATGGCGACGAGATGTACTATATATCACGGAGTGTGTTGTCTTAACAAGTTTTTCTATTTATAAAACCGGATCGATGCCTTGGAATAGTTTTAGTTTAGTATAACCACACCTTGCTAAATGCTGTTGTGTAATATTTACGGCATTGTGGTGGTTAGTGTCCTTACCATAATAATAAAACTGGTTTCGTCTAGATTTAATATTATTGGGTTATGTGAACTTGCAGATCTCTTTTGTACCGCTTAAATCCATACGGATAATCTCTATGGCAATTTTGCAATTCGATTTGACGAAAAAAGTTCCAATTAGTGGAGCCGCAAATGCTTTTGTTGCGACTTGCGAGGGTTGACAGTATGTAGGAAAGTAAAAGTTGCATGACTGTAGGGAAAGTTTCGTTGTTTCCCTTCATTTTTTATTTTTACCAGCCAAATAAGCTATATTCATATGGCGTAACATGTGCTTGCTAAACTTGGGTGAAAACTCGAGGCATTGGTCAAGTTTAACATGGCAACTATTTATAGATAGATATAGGACAGAACGGTATGTTTATTCATTGGATCTACAGTTTTTGGTTATTTTGGAAAGTGAAGTTGCAGAAAGAATAAATAAAATACACTTGGCTCAAAGTTTTTCAATTTTTACACTTTTTTGAATATTGCAAACATCTCGCGTTACTTAAAAAGTTTTTAGGTTCATTTGAATAATTTTTAATGCACGAACTGGCAAAGCACCTTGTTTATTTTTACTTTATGTTGATGAATTTAAATGTTTTTGGCTTAATAATTTTTTATATAACATGTGGTGCTTTTATTTTCGATTTTCTTTCCAACTGGCCTATATAATCGGACAACGCGATCGCATTTACTATACGCATTGGTTACTTTTTCGAATACATAATATTATATTTTATCCTATTTATTTTGGATGTACGAATACCGGGCAAATATAGATGACACATTTCGTTGCATTCTGATTGAACAAAAAGGTGTTCATGTACATTGCACGCGTTTGTAGCGCACGCATATCGTCCACGTTTCCGGGTCCACCGGATCAATACCCAACAAGCCTTGCTTCTACACCAACAACAACTGAATGAATGATTTCCATATTTCTTGTGTGTTTAATTCGCAATTAACTAAATTATTAACTTCCACTCCTCGTCAAAATAAGTAACGAAGATGTCTTGGCTCGTTTGAATAAACGGTGCATCTTTTTTTGTTTATCATCTTGAACTTTTAAATTGCTCCATCCTAAGTATCTTTTGTTAACCCGAAAATACGTTTGTTCTTATTTGTTTTTAACGTCTTAAAATATCTTTGTTGTCGACGAGAACCTACTTGAAAAGTTTTCTTTTATATTTCTGACGAAGAGATGATGAGTACACTACGAGCCAAACACTTTTATTATATTTCCTTTTAAATCCTTTGTTACAGAGATACACTTGCACAAAATTGTTTCAATTACAAAAAATTATTTTTTAAACGAATACGACTTGACAGCAACTCGAGGAGCTTTATAAGTTTGATTTCGTTTTGTTTTGAATGAAGCAACTGTCGAACTGTTATTACTGCGCGGAAGATAATCTTGGGGGTTAAATGGAACAAAGCTATCTCTTGTAATTGATTTTCTTCTCTATAGGTAAATTGCTTTTCAAAAAAACATTTTGTTTTGGGGCGATTCGTATTTCTACATTGCCATTGTTGGTAAATCACAGATGCATATTATAGGAACACTTGTAAAGACTTGGGCATTCACCATAAAATACCATTATTCTATGTTATCTGCCAAAAGTATTTATGGCCTTGATTTTTTAACTTCGAAAATATCTTAAAATTATATTTCCTTTTTTGAATTCTAGTTATTGAAATGAAACTTACTTAGATGAAATTAATAATTGAAGGGCCTAGTGGAAAAAGTAGTTAAGTCACTTTTTTTCAATTTGTAGTTGAGCACATTTTCACATTGCGGCATTTATTCTCTACAAATTAGTATAAAAATCACAAAATTGAAAAAAGTGACTTAACTACTTTTTCCACTAGGCCCTTCAATTGTTCAAATGGTATAAGCTGTCACTATTGTTTCGCTCTATTTTGGAGCTTTTCAGGTAAGGTAGGTTGCCCGATTAACCCCGGGTCCTAATAACGCCAACCAACAATATTCAGAGACACAGAAAAGATAAAAACCCCTAAGTGTGGGGATTTAAAGGGGGTGGTGTATGTATTCAGTTGCCACGTTGGCATTCCTCTGCATGGTGCTATTTGTTAGTAAAGAGAAAAACATTAAAAAAAAGTTGCTGCACGTCGTCATTTTATTGTTTCGCAATGAATCGAAAGGTAAGTTTTTTTTACATAATTATGCTTATATTCCTTACCATTTTCAATTAAAATCTTTAATATGTATATATGTATTTTTATAAATTCATTAAAAATTACATTATTTTTAAAAGATTTTTCTAGTGCATGATTGTTATAGTGATTAGTATAACTGTGCCTAATAACGCCCGCTTAGGGTTGTTATATCCAAATGTGTATTTAATATTTTTAGGTACTAACGAAAATTGAACAAATCCAGCTTTAACATAATTTTGACCACGGTTTGGCCAAAATGCATGGAAGGAAAAAGTATTTTGAACGAAGATTGGTATTGTCCAGCATCACGATTAGTATCACGAATTGTGTGTTGGTATGGATAAGGAAGTCATCCATTTTGATTGTCCTGGAGTGGACAATATGTGCTTATACGTAATTGATGCCAAATAGTATTATTTCATGTCATATTTTTAATTATTTTAGTATGGGCGTTAATAGGTTCAACTGTTCCTAATAACGCCCATGAATAGTGATTTTGTTTTTTTAGCCTAAAGTAAGAATTTTTGTATTTTTGTTGAACCAAACTTCATTTTTTTATAAGAAAATAAAATATTTTATTGAAAATAAAAGTACTAGTTTATATTTCAACAGTTAGGGTTTTTGAGATATCTGATAGAAAACCCTTAGGTGGGCGTTAATCGGGCAACCTACCTTATACCCAATTAACGAACGAAATGAATAGTAATAAACGTATAATATTTTTTGATATATAATCGCAAATTTAGAGTTCATTATTTATTTGGATATTGCAGCTATTTGAAAAGCTGCAAAATGGAGCAAACAGTTGTCATAGCTTATATTATTTGATCAATTGATATCGTGTAAGTTTCATTTCAATAACTGAGATTTAAAAAGGTATAAACATAATTTCAAAAGTATTTATGATGCAATATAAATGATTTTTCAATCTAGCGATTAGAGTATGTTGCCTATACAAAAAATTTAAATATTATATATTATTTACGCGTGACTAATGACGTTTAACATACGGTGGGATAAAATATAAGAGTACCACTTTATATAAAGCTAAACATGATTAGCATAAAATACACGTAAACCTGGAAACTAAACTTATTTAAATAACAAATTTTAGGAATGTGCAATAGTCACATTAATTTATTCAAACACATGGTAAACTTGGACAATTATAATATAAGTAATACATACTCCATAATAATATATTATACTACTTAGGTTAGGTAGCTAAATTATTATAATTAGTGCTCTACCTTGGTGCGAATAATTTGAAATTTATTTAATATTTAGTCATATTAGTAACGAGCGTTCATAACCGCAATTAAAAAAGAAAATAATTTTGGTGTAAATACTAATAGTACAAAAAGAAAACCCGGCACTCCCTGTATTCTCTCAAATTTGTATATTTTCAAAGTGCCTCTGTCTAATTTTGAATCTTCGAATTTTTTTTTCTTTACTATTTTATTTTAGACTAGTTCCAGTTCCATTTTGAATTGTATTTTTCAATATTATTTGTATTTGGTTATGTTATGTAATTAGTGTTATATAATTGCTATTTTGGCTTAGAGTAAATGCGTTGGCGAGTAAAACCGGTGGCCGATAAAAACTAAGCTATTAATTTTATACATGCAGGCAGATGTGAGGCTCTGCAGCTACTGCTTTAACATGTGTTGCTTTAATGTTTACCAACTTACATGAGGGATAACATGGCTAATATTTTGACAACACGATATGTAATTTAATACTTAAAAGCGCAAGCGATATTTTAATAAAGCAGATTAGTTACGCAAAATGTTGAAAAAAGTTAGGTTATGTGTTCAAATCAATGTCGTTTCGTGAAGCTATAGGAAGTTTATAGAATCTCAATCACAAAAGCGAACATAATATTATAATAGATATAATTTTATGCGTATATTATGTTCTTTTACAGGTCGGGTTATTTTTCTTTTTCGTGGATAATTATTTGAATTGCATTCCCCATGTTAATTTTAGCTGTATTTTGTCATTGGTATTGTTTATTCGAAAGAAAGTTGATTGGAGAAATTGTTCTTTACGTTATGGATAATATTATAATAATAATATGTTGTATCGTATACTCGGAGCCGCTACAGTCAACTGCCTGTCCGTAACGGCGTCCCTGGATGTACTTGACCATCGTCAAGGTCCCGATAAACAACAAAATAACATAATTAAAAACCTATCGATAGTTAAACCCAAAGAGTTTATTACCTTTTTATTATGTTTCTGGAATATAAAAATTTTGTGTCTATCAACAAAGGTGTTAAAAAACGAACTTGTAAGCGGTGAATTAATAATTATTAATTTTTTTTTTAGTGAACGATATTTTTATCACATCTGAAATATAAATGCTCAAACAGATTTTCTAGTTTGATTCATACTTTTGCCAGGAACTAAACTAAATCATTTTGATAAAGGAAGAGCATGCTGGGGAAATATCGATTTGCGTGTGTATATTCGACTGTACCTGTCGTCCGCGCTTGCGCATTTTTCTTAAGGTCAAGGTCAAATCGGTAACATCGGCTTTTTAAAACCGCTCCTTCGCATGACAATGCAATTTTGTTAATAATTGTTGTCCTATAAAATATCGTATAGGTTCAATTTGAATGGTCGAGTTCTTTTTTTTCATCATCATAATGATCTAAAACTTTCTTGTCAGATAGAGGTAGAGTAGTAATTGATAATGTGTTTGAAACTCGCATAGGGAGAGAACGCTTATGTGACCCCTAAGAGCAAACAAACGGGTTCGTCTGAAACTAGCGATTGAAATAAATTAATATTAAACGAAATATGCTGACAAAATGGACGGTTTTACAAGTTTTTTTTAACGACCTCACGACAAAAGATGACGCTTATATATTTATCACTTGCTATTATGTGAGGGGGTTTAAAATCAAGTTTGTAATACGTCATTAATTTTAAGAAGGGTTGTCGAAATAGACTCGAACCGCTTTAATTTTATATTTTCATTTTAATTGAAATTTTAAAAAAATGAATGTGGGCCACGTTTTGCCAGTTTTACTTCTTTGTTAGATTTTTTTTTTATCAACAACCAGTTAGAATTTTTCTAATGTGCTTTGTCTGCAAAAGTCATTCAATTTATCCTAGTACGCTGTTATGTCTTCTGAGAGATGAGTAGGGGTCGATAGCAGAACTTGTTCTTTCAATTTCTCGGCGGCTGCTCATCCGGGGCCTGTGGGAATACTCAGTTGAGTTGGCTGAATTACCAATGACCGTTGATATCAAACTACTATTACATTAATGCAATGATCAAGGAGAGAATTCTAATGGTTAAACGAACAAATTTTATTTTTAAACACTATTTTTCGGAAATAACGATAATTTAAAACGAAATTGGAGCGAAACAGTAGTTTGATTATTTTTTTCTGTTTCTAATTGAACGTTTCGTGTCATAAATTTCCAACGCAATACAAAATTGTATACGAAAGTGCGGAAGCTATGTATATTATACTACTATATCTGTAATTACTGTTAATGTGCATTTTTGCATTTTGTTTCATCCTCACGCATCCGCTTTGGGAATACTTGAATTTGTAATGACTACTATATTTCAAAAATAATTACCCGAATACTAGATGCATTTTTGTGACTCGAAACAAAGAGATAGGAAATAATTAGCCATGCACATTAGCCTATACATCAACACGCGTACTACATTTTGATACAGCCTATTTACAACGTTCAGTTTGTGAGATTTGTCGTTTTAGTCGAGATGTGGGTCAGCAGTAAAAAAAAATGGGAAGTCTCGCTTCCCATTTTAACAATTCTATACTGGAAGAATCGGCCGCCTGCGAGTTCAGTATCAATATTAATTGGAAGAAGAGAATTCCTTTACACGATCAAATCTTAAATTTTCTTTAATACGAGTACAATATTTGTTGTTTCTGTCTTACAACATAAAAGGCCGTTTTAGAGCCGAAATATTTTGATTTCCCAAGTACCCAGTGGCGGGCGTAACTATCGACCCCGTAGGAGGGAGCGCGAAAGAAATTTAGTCGAAACAATGGGAAAATACGACAAATTATAACGAATTAAATCCAATGACGTAACAAAAACTTCAATTCAAATATGATTTATTTCAGGTTTTAATTAATACTACAATAAATTTATATTTAAATAAAATACACAATTATTGTAAAGATTTTGGTATTGGCCGAGTGAACAGAGTTCCTTCCTGAGGCTTATCTCCTCTAAATAACGCTTATTTGAAAAAAGTTTTGTTTCGGATTTAATTTTGTCCAAATTTCATGCAAAAAATAGCAATTAAAAAAAAGCTGGAATTAAAGCGGAGTGTCATAATTAAAAGTTTATAAATAGTTCGTTAACATCTCAAAACCGTTGTGGATATATTTTTGTTTAAACGTTGAAATTTATTATTTTTTCAACCTTGCTAATTTTAACTTTTGGCTTGTGTACCGAAACGTTGTATGCACTAACTACATTTTATGATAGAACGACAATATTTTTTCAAATCACCGTGTATAAAATTTTTCTAATTTTCTGCATATTTCACAGTTTGTTGAACTTGTTAAAAATTGCTTTATAGAATATTTCTAATTTTAATGTTTTCGCCACTTGTCACTTAATATGCATTTACATCGTGTGAACCTATAATATATTTGTTTAATTTTTGTCAAAAAATTTCGATAAATTCGCCAGAGGTAACAAAGGTAACTTGGCGTTGTTGTTCGTCGTTGTTTGTTTCCTTGCGGTAATCAAGATCCAGTTATTTTTTGTTCGACACTCTTCCTTTATTTGGTTTGGTATTGTTGCGGGCGGAGGTAAATGTGCCACCAGTAATGTTATTCTACCTGCTACGAATTTAGGATATTAAAAGTACACAGGTATTTGTGCCACCGGAGAAAACGGCATCTACCTGATGCATCTCCTACATGTAACATCGATTATTTTTTGATTTTACACGATTTTTTGGGGGTGAAACGTAAAAGTTTACTGCCCCATAGCGCAACTATACTTTTTAATGCTATTTCGAGGGTCTCTCACATCCCGGTTGCATTTATCCCGGTTTCCTTGATCTGTCGCGCCTCTCGTATGTTTAGCGCCCGCCGCGTAGCGGCTCGGAGCACGAAAAACCGCCCGGAGATGCGGAGCATCGGAGGGTAGGTTTTTTGATGCTCGCAGTTCTGGCCAAGCCAAAATTTATTATTTTGCCGAGTTGGTCTATGTATTTCCAGGTAGAAAATTTGGACCCGGATTAAATATCTGACCATTTGCCGAGCTGGCCTACAGCCTTATCGAATGCACACCCCAAAATTCGAAGGCAAAAAAAATTTAATTTTTTCACTGTTAGTGGCACAAATACCTGTGTTTATTTAAAGAACCCTTTTGGTCGGTGGCACATTTACCGGTACCCTTTTCTGGTCAGGTACATTTGGTGGCACATTTACCTCCGCCCATTGTTGCAACTAGATTGAACTTATCAACTTTTTCCTTTTGTTTTTGCGCTTTTTAGACTTTTCAAATTATTATCTTGAAAGCGATGCAGAAAACAATCGAAGCATTCTTCTTTTCAATTTATATATTTTTTTAAGACTTGTACTAGAAAGCGCCAAGTCGAAAATATGTTTACCTTACATTTTCATGATCCCATAATACCAGCGAAATATTTGTAGAAGGTATATGTACATAATATTATTTGTTTGTATTTAAGCTAACTACTTATGCAATCTCACAATCTGGGTAGATTCGAGATGTGGCCAAAGGGTGGATAATGTTTTTTAAGAGGAAAGAACTGGGATGTATGACTTTTACTAAATGTAATTTGTGTTTCAGTTAACCGCCCCTAGCACAATGCGTCTTTTAAAATTTAATTTCAGTCTGGTTTTTATTTTATTTCACCTTCGAGTTATAAATGCCAAGAAATAAACTGCAAAATTAACGATACCCCAAGTAAGGCAGGCAATTTGTAAGAATAAATGTTTGTTTTTTAATTCGTCAGATATCTCGAGTATGTAATTGCTTTATCACGATTATTTATAATGAACGATTGAAATTGTTTATTTTTTTTTTAACTAATCATGATCACGAATAAACTGATGTGCAGCTACATATAGTACTTTTTTTTCATTAAAAATTTAAAATCCACTTAAACGTTACGTCCTAAATAGAAGTCGAGTATAGACACTTGAAATTTTAATTCGTTATACAACATTTAGGTATTACTTTTGTGTGTTTACAAATAACCGTTACTTCTCAATTAGGATTCGAAATTCAATTTAATATTTTATCACTTTTTGTCCTCAAACGGCCGGGTAGAATTTTCTGTAAAAAATTGTTTGGAATCGGCATAAATATTATGCCTCTTGGGTTCGGTTCATTAATGAACAATCATCTGGGGGTCAATCGTCTCAAAAATCGTCAACAAAATATTTTTTTATTTATATAATATTAAATTTTTTAATAAATTTATTTTTAACTTCCGTTTAAGTAATCGACACCCACGACTTTAAAAACCTATCGATTGTATACGATAAGAGTTTTCGAAGCGCGTGCTTATACTTTAACTTTAAAATGTGTTTCGTACACGAAACCGAAATGCATTATTTATGGCTCTGCATGTACGAAACCTGTTAACTGTTTGAATTTTTTAAATATCTCTTATCGAGGATTTATATTAAATTGTTATTCATATTCCTTACAATAATTAAGGTTTCCTATTTTATTTTTAAATTACATTCCCACAGCAAGGAGCAGTAGATACAAAAATGAAAACGGAAAATTTATAGAATAAAATTTTAAATAGGTAACCTTGAGTAGGATTCTTTAAAAAAAATACTTTCGAATGGATCTGTCGGATTTGCCTGTTTTTTTTTCCATTTTATGTTAAAAAACGTCCTTTTAGTTATTGGTACAAAGTCGTTAAAAGCTTCTGTTCGATATATTGTTTACATTTTTAACCTTGTCAAAGTTATACTTGACGTACGATTTTGTTGGCAATAGGTATTATATTATGCTACCAACAAACACTTTAAAAATGTATTTTATTAATTACTTATTACGTAACACATGGGCGAGTAGCTGCCAGAAAATATAATTAAACATTTTTCGTAATTATAATTTCAATACTGCTTGTTTGTATTTTTTTATATGTGTTACGTTTGCCGAAGTAATTATTGAAGGTAGTCATTATTGTGTTATCATTTTCTCATCATTATGATGTGTTGATTGTTTTGTGGAAGTTTTTCATTTATTAAATTGATTCGAGATTAGTGTGCCCCGAGATGAGAATATATAACTGCATGGGGATCTGGTACACGGTCAATGATATAGACTGATAATATCCAAAATTTAATTTTATATTAACTTAATGATATAATTTAACAAAGTAACGACCAATCTGTTAACCTAAAAAGTAAAATTGTATATAAATATACAATGGCATTATGGTCGAGTGAACTATCTATTAGATGGATATTTCTCTGGCATACATAACCAAGGTTCAAAGCGAATGTGGTGGTAGCACCATCTGCATCGAGTATAAAGTAAACTATGAGGTAGATGTTGAAGGTAGCGCTTCGATGTATTAGCGATATCAATTTTTATGGCATGCAGATCGAGATTTCCTTCAGAATTCCTTCTGATAACACCAAAACCATGTTTATTCAGCTGTTTGCATTGTATACTACTCTATGTAGATGTCGCTACGTTATCCATCGCTTTGAGCCTTGGCTATGTATGCGAGAGAAGTAGAAAAATAATAGTTTGGGCCATTCTACCATAATACCTATATTTATGTACTTGTTTGGCATTTGATTTTATACGCTAGAATCAACCAAAATTTTGTATTTAATCTTATTTAAATGTGTGATCAGTAAATATTCTCAAGTTGAATGAATAGAAACATTTACTTGTCTAAATTACATCAATTTTATTCTTATGGATTCATACTTGCAGTTGATGCTCGTGTGTGTACTTATTCTTAGAGGAGCGGTTCTCAACCTTTAGGGTCTTCGTACCACTTCCCTTAATTAAATTTTTTTCCGCACCATAATATAAGGATATGTCGGGAGTTAAATAAAACAATACTGATTATAATTTTTAACTAAATAATAATTATCACAACACATAATGGTCCAGGCAAGGAACACTTTGCCTTGCATAAAATTAGGCAAGTTGAAATTTCTCCAAGGTTTTCGCTTATACTTGCAAACAAAATTTTTTTAACATTATTAGGCCAAAATTGGGGAGCATAAAATTCTCTACAAAATGTATTTTTCAAACGTTAAAGATGCCACGTAAAATGTTTTTATAGGAAATACGAATTATTTAAAAATTATTCAAATTTTAATTTTCTTTTTAAGTAAAATGTTTTTCGGTGGCAGTCGGCTAGCGCCCGTCACTACAAATAATTTGAAAATTTCCTATTGCAAAGAGGAAGGTTTATATAGTATACTGTAAAAATTTTATGTGAGAATGTATAGTCAAAATTTTGAAATAATCGAATTTGAAGTTTGCAAATTTACATGTAAAAACTTAACGAGATTCCGCGCGTCGCTCATTTTGTTGACGGTACGCGTGGAATCAATGACCCTAACACTTAGAGTATTTCGCACCACCAGTCAGTCTAGCTCAGCGCTACTCCGCTCCATAATTTCCAATGTCACTAATGTATGCTTTCAGATGAAGGAGAAGGCCGGCTACGCCGGGATGCTCCATTTTGGTCAGTCCAGAAAATCGAAAATTTCGCACCAGCAGAAGCACCACGTCTCTCGTACCTGTAACATCGATTATTTTTTGTTTTTACGCGATTGTTAGGGGGTGAAACGTAAAAGATAACCGCGACTATACTTTTTAATGCTTTTTCAAGGGTCTCTAAGCTCCCGGTTTTCTTGATGGTAGGCGCTTCTCGTATGTTTAGCCTAGAAAATCGAAGAAAAAAAATTTAATTTTTTCACTTTTTCGGCAATACACGGGTTATTTTCCATTTTTTTGATAATATTTATTACTAATATCTACTAATCACAACCCCACCTATCCGAATTTCAAAGAAAAATTCAAATCGGAGCGAAAAATTTTCACTCGATTTGAAGGGAACGCGATGCATTTCATCGCGTCTGCCTGGGTGCGGGGCCTATTCGAACGTTTTCTTCGCTAAATTTACGTACTTTCAAATTGATTTTTCTCAAAATTTTGACTATACATTCTCACATAAAATTTTTACAGTATACTCTATTAACCTTCCTCTTTGCAATAGGAAATTTTCAAAAAATTTGGAGTGACGGACGTTAGCTGACTGTCCCCAAAATAGTTTTTAAGATTTGAAAATTCAAAATTTAAATCAAATAGTTGACCTTAAACTATGAAATTAGTACATTTATAGCAAATTTTACGGGTAAAATCGTAAGTAATGCCTTAATATGCACGATAAGGTTAACTTGATTTATGTTTTTCATTTCCATCGTTTGCAAATTGAAAATTTCCTATTGCAAAGAGGAAGGTTTATATTATAGTATACTGATATAATTTAAACATGCGAAAGTATTATCAAAATTTTGAGTAAATCGAATTTGAAGTTTGCTAATTTACATGTAAAAACTTAACGAGATTCCGCGCGTCGCCCATTTTGTTGACAGTCCGTGCAGTTTTAATGACCATAACACTTGGAGTATTTCGCACCGGCAGATGCAGCTCGTCTCTCGTGCTTGTAACATCAATTAGTTTTTGTTTTACGCGATTTTTTGGGGGTGTAAGTTACCGGTTTCCTTCATCCCGGTTTTCTTGATGGGTGGCGCCTTCTCGTATGTTTAGCTCTGCCGCGGAGCGGCTCACGCCATGAAAAACTGCCCGGAGCCCCGGAGGGGCGCAGGGTAGGTTTTTTGATGCGCACAGTTCTGGCCGTGCCAGAGCCACCCAAAAAATAAGTAGCGCCATCAAAACCGGCCGCGGGGCTCTGTTTATTTAGGAACCTTGTTCTTATATATTAATTATTAATATAATCGTTAAATTCCATAATTACGACGATGTTATAAGCACGGCAGTTGAGTAGCAAATGCGCTCCTCAACGAGCGATCGTACCTACCTTATATTTATAACCTTGGTTATGGGCGTGGCGTGGCTATTTTCAAATTGATTTTTCTCGAAATTTTATGTATACTTTCGCAAGTGAAATGTTTACAGTATACTCTATAAACCTTCCTCTTTGCTATAGGAAAATTTTAAATTTTTTTGGGGTGGTCACCAATAGGTTACCGTCCCCACGTGACTTCATACTAACTTATAAGACTGTGTTTAGACTGTGCATCGATCGTCATTTATTATGTCGACATACCAAACATGGCGCAAGAAATGTATGCGCGTATGTATGAAATTCACGGTCCGTGAAGCTCACGACATATTATGACGGTCGGTGCACGGCTTGCGCATCCACCTTAACTCGACGTGCACGTACACGGTCCATGGGCTATATCTAGCATATTATAGGAAGCGGCACACGCTTGCTATGTGCATACTCCCATAAAGATATTATACCAACTTGCGTTTTCCCGTTACGCTCGGTCTAGCCCGCTTCGACCGTGTATATGCACGTTTACTAAGAATATTGACAACTCTTGACGGTACTACCGATATTAACAAATATACTAAAAAATATTGTTTTCCGTGTGTCTTTTTTCTGAAATTGAAATAATAAATATATTCGGTAAACCGTGTCCTGATGCAATTTTTTACCGAAAAAAGAAACATAATATGTATAAGGTGAAACTGGAAAGTTTTTTTTCTATAGTATTTAGTTTGAATGCTTTAAAAATGGCAAGCTAGAATCTGTATTTGTTTTTATCTTTCGGGCGTACTCAGGAAGTGATGTAACTTTTCATTTGTTATTTCATAATGCTTAACAATACAACTAACTTGTGTTAGAATTATGCAAAAATTTTAATTGCAAATAGAATTTTTATATTTTATGTAGATTCACTTTTCCAAACATGGATATTACATACTTAGTTGATATTTTGTAACATAATAATATAAAAATTCCTAAGTTGTTTTTCGTTAAACGCTTTTTTTAAATTGCGCTAGCAACAATATTCAATAATAATTGTCGATAGGTTTTAATTGTTTCCATTACGGGGAAGTACGTACCTACGTGTTTTTAATCGTGTACGTTTTTTTAATGTATAAACGAGTATACAACAGGCAGACTCTTGTTTCCTAATTAAAACTTTTTGAAACTTTCCTAACAGATTTTTTAAATATGAAAAAAGGTGGCGGTAAAAAGTGATACGAAAATTATTTTTAATATAGTAAATCAGAAGAAAACTTCTGTCCAAATATGCTTCAATTAGCTTCATTTATTGACCTTCTCATAAATTAATAATTTATTTTTATTACCGATTACTGCAACTCTTACAAATTCTGATTGCAAAAATTATTGTTATTTTTTATATAATTTATTGATAAGATAACATAGCGATGAACTCATTATAGAGTTTATTTTGAAGTTCCCGTTTATTTGCTTCATTTCGCGATTAACACGAATCCGGTTTCAAGAAGCCATCAGCTGGTTTGTTTATTCCACAAGTTGCATTGCAGTTAAATTTTTAATTAATTAATAGTCTACAATAAAATTGAAGAATTTATTTATTATTGGTAGGTGGTACTACACCCATCCTATATGTACGTGAAGATTTAACTAAAAACTTTTGTTTCTAGAATATATTCTATTTTATTTATTTCTATTATTTTAGATAATTTTTTTTTATAGATAACCCATTATTGGTCATGCTTATTTTCCTCATTTTTCCTATCGATTTCGGTTATCACAAAAGTAAAAACAATGACAATTTCTCACACTTTTTGATTAATTATTGTTTTAAACAATTTTACGTACCACATTTTGTTTCAGAAAATTGAGGAACACTGAAAACGATTTTCAGATTTTTTGATATGATAGAATTATTCACATTTTATGGCGTGCTTCCATTTATATAGGAGTCGGAATAATATGGCCTTTCCGAACCGAACTTACCTCCTTGTATATACCCTACCTATTTCATTAATAGAGAAATTAATGGGATTGTTTTCTCTGAAATGTACCAAGCGTTTCTTTTCAATTTAATTAAATCGTATTTTAAATTGTCAACAAAGGTGTCGTTTAAATAGGTGACACTTGGGTTTGTTTAGTTCCGGATCGACAATTTTGTATTGTGCAATAGCGTCTTACCTGAATCTATTGTAACACCTTTTGGGTGCGGTGTAAACAAGAATAATGTGCCTTTTGATATGGTACCATTATTGAACAATTACGTTGAATGCTAACTAAGTACTGTCATAATACTATAAGCACTTAAGTTGTTCAGGAACAGCTTAGTACTGAGACGTGTCTTGCTTTAGCATTTATTTTATATAAAGATAATTGTTGATAGTCAAATTTTAAGCTCTCATCTATGATTTAAGCCACGTCCGAATTGGTGTTTTTATTTGTAATAAATAAATTTATTACATTTGAATAAGACAGTTTACTTATTGTTTTACAAATTTGTATTCTTGTTATGTACCAACCTATAAACGATATTTAAATACCAAAGGAGGAATGCCTTTGTTCAATTTTTTGATAAAGAATTTTTATTGCTTTTGATAGTAGAATTGGTTTTAATTTATTTACTCAAGTAAATTTTAAAACATGGCGCCCTTCGTATGTATGCAAGTGCCTCTTAGGAATACGATTCCCTCAGCACTCCCGCCTGCTTTTTGACGAAACGTATCTTATTTAATTAAATATATTTTGTTGCCATTTCAAAATGTGTAATCGATAAAATGTGAACGATTGTGCTTTGAATTTGGTGATCGCTACTCTTCGTGCTTTCAAATTTCAATTAAAACTAACTAACGCAACGCTCAGGACGAAGAAAGTCTCCGTAACTTTGCTACCGATTTTCGCATACATTGCATTTATAATTTTAACGCAATTGTAAGTAACGTTCAAATTTCGAATTCAAATTAGGAATTACAAATTCATGTGGTACAATAAATTAAACGCACCCATTTAAGTCGCGGATGAAACTCCTAAAGACGTTAGTGATTTGGCTTCCAACGCATCAGATATTTTCTTAAAACCGTTCAGTAGGATACAATCATGTGATATTTTTAATATATCATAATTTAGGAACATTATTTTGTTATTATTAATTTTGAAACAGTTTTGTGTATAAAAATAAGTTTTCAAATTTGATTTTAATTTCGTACACCCTGTACGATCTAGAAAAGATGTCATAATGAATCTCATACTAAACGAATGATGTTTTATTGTATTTCGACATGATATTATAATTTTTCAAAAACTTGCAATTTATTTGTACAAAATTAAGGCGAAACTGTTTTATTCATATTTTATAAATATACCATATTTTTAACAATAAAAATTATATCATGTAAAGTACTACATTAAAAAAGCATTCGTTTAATGTGAAATTTATTAGATTATCTTTTCAACGGGGTGTATAAAATTATATTTCTGCTGTAAGTCTAAATTGCGTCTAAATCTAAACTAAATAATATTTTTATGTAAACTAAAGTTGTTCAAAAGTATTAGTTTTAACAAAATAATGTTTGTAAATTATAATATAATAAAAATATCACATATTTCTTTGTACCTTACTAAGCAGCCTTTAACTATTCAAGTAATAAAATTTCAAATACCCAATTAAAGATTAAAATGAATCGAATTTCTCAAAATTAATTATCATAGGTACAGTTTCCTCCCAAAAATATAGCTTGTTGCCTAATACGGTACTACCGTTGCAGTACTAATTCAATCAAAACTACCTTCCATAATTTTTATAATTTTTAATTATAAACAATTTACTATAATCGATACACGAATTACTCCCAATGTTCCTAATTTAACGAGGTCTTTGAACTTATTCACAAACGGACGTATCGCATAATTATTATAGAGACTGAAACAGTGTCGGGGACTAGTGCGGAAAGGTCGGTAGGGGTCACGCACCCGTCATAACAACTAACTTCTTGGGCACATGTCGCCAGATTCATTATAAACTCTCGGATAATACACACAACCGATACACCTACTAAACAAAACATTGATTAATTTTTCAATAAAATACTTCGCGAGTCAAAACTTAAGCTGGATTAAGTCGCTCACGCTAAACTTGACAAAAATTACGTATTGGGCTCAATTTTGAGGTTTATTTTTCTACAATGAAAGTGAATATATTTTACACTAAAAGCGCTGACCAAATGTATAGAAATGAATAGACGAACTTTATCGACGATTCACAATATTCCTTAAATAAATAAATTAAAATAATAATAGTAAGTAATTTAAAAATTATTATTATTTCATTTTATTACAAATTATTTCATTAGTAAAATTTTGCAATCACAAGCGCGTGAGCGGCAGACATATGTTTCAAGCTTATTTGCTATCATCAGTACCGCATACACATGGAAAAAACACACTACACTTGTAACTGCAAATGACACTACGGCAAATCGTTCATTCAGGTAAAACAGAAGCATTATTTGCCTACTGTAAAACCGTCTGAACTAAAGCCTACGTGCTCTCGAAAATACTAAAGTATAATGTTTGATAACATACCATTGAATTTAACGCAGTTTAATTATCCTGCTTGATATTATAATAAAATTTTGCAATCACAAGCGCGTGAGCGGCAGACATATGTTTCAAGCTTATTTGCTATCATCAGTACCGCATACACATGGAAAAAACACACTACACTTGTAACTGCAAGTTACAAGTTACTTATTTCATTAGGTTTGTTTCTGTAGTATTTTGAAAATCAGACGCATGTACCTGACTTTGTTTTTATATATTTTTTTGTTTACAAATATATTACAATACCTTCCTTCTCCTTCGCCCCAATTATTTTTGTTAAAAGTGAAATATACACTACTGGTGAAATTTATGCCTAAAGAGGGGTAAGCACATGATTTAAGTTTGGGAAACGATGCTTTGATATTTAAACATTCTGAAAATGTTAAAAACGTTGTCCAGCGACATACTGGACAACGATAATTCATACAAATCCATATCTTTTGCCATAGCAATCTTGGGACATCTGTTTATGCACTCGAACAAAAGAAATTGATTTACTCGTACTTCGTAAAATGAAAATTAGAGTTTGGGAATTTTCTAATCTTAATTTTCATTTTACGATATATTTAAATAAGTACATTGCCTTCTTGTTTCGTGTTTACATAAAGAGTTGTTGCGAGGTTGGGAAAAAAATCTTGTTATAGTTGGAATCAAATAAACTGGCACCTGCGCCATTAGTAAAAATGATATGAATTAAGCTTAAAATCACTATAAGTGCATTTTAAAATGCATATTTCTTTCTTTTATAATTTTATAATAACGATCCATACATATTATCTAGATTACCTCGTAATTAAATGAACATATTTTGAATCACAGTTTGTGTCTATACCTATTAGAGGCTCAATTTAAAAGTTTGGTAATTCTGGACATCTGCGCATTTGTAAATTGAATTATGTACATAGGTATAGTTTGTTTCACAATAATTGAAATTAAAAAGTCATAGCATCAAATTACGTTGATATAAAGACGACACATAATACAGAGATAAGATTTTCGGGTCAACCAAGAGAACATAATATGCATTGCTAAAGGCTGGCGCGAGATTAAAATAATTAACCTTATCTCTATTATTATGTTTTGTTTATAGTTTGTACGTTTTTATATCAACGTAATTTGATGCTATGACTTTTTTTAATTCCAATTATTCTGAAACAAACTATACCTATGTATGCTATAATTTCTATACTTCAACTAGAGCGTCAACGTCAGCTAGTATATTAACTATAAATCCCGTTTTGTCTAGAAGCTGAACAAAAAATTCAATTGAGATTTCCATTGTAGTAGGTAGAGATAGGTAGGTATGTTAAACCTAATGCCCAAAAGTAAAACAGAACGATTCTGTTTATTTACAATCCTATAAAAAGTTCAAGCTAGCAAATGAATTATGTATGAGAACTCGAGGATTCGTGAAGAATGGTTGATTCGTGCGTCGCTCTTATGCGTGCGAGATTGCTACGTCATTGTATCTATACAAGAAAAATGGTAGACTTTATGGGCATCAATAATAGTAACCACAAAATATCAGTTTTGATTGTTTTCGATTTATGCACCACCCGTAGGTTTGGGACACCTGAGAATGCAGTATTATCATTCGTATGACCCTCTTTTTAAAATATTTTTTGAATCATCCTCAATTATTCATTTAATTATTTTTCTTATCTACCAACTTGTGAGAATTCATGTTTTTGAGTCACATTCTTCAATATTGGTGGGTCATAATTATATTGAAAAATTCAAAACAAAGTAGTAGAATGCGTTAATTTAAAAAAAAACGAAGGGAAGCTTAAACAACAAATCTGCGGGATGATCAGTCAAGTGTTACTTATCTTACGAAAATTAAAAAACCCATAAGTGTGTATCGAATTTCTTTATTGTGGGGTTTGAAATGAAGGAATCTGACAAAGGGGCACATATAATTAATTTCTATACCTCGCTTTAAAATTCACGACAAAAACACAAGCCTCTCTGGTGTGTTTTTTTGATGATGCTTTAAGATTCGCGTTTGTTTCGTAAAGCTGCATACAAATGTTTTTTCGAACCTTTTACGTGATATTAGAAACTTTTATTGGGACCTCCATTCGGAATAATCAAAAAAGGAGTTTTACTTTTCCGGAAATGTGTTCAAGTTACCGCAATAACCGTGTTATTCAAAATTACTTGGAAAACTTTTCCGTCCATTTCGGAAGACGTAGCAAAGTCTTCCAATAAAAGAGAAAAATAAAACTATAAACCATTTTCGGAATTGGTATAAAATTAGCCAAATTGTTTGTTATTCAAATATCTTGAAAAGGTAACGGAATCTTTGAACAATTTTCGAAAATTATACAAAAGTGAAAATAAGAAACAGTTTTACTCTGCGAATTATTCTGAAGTTTGAGATTTGTAGAACTTATGGACGGAACTTGTAGCATTTTATGAGCGTAACTAATTAATTGGTGGACTGTATGAAATTTAAATTCATTTTGTAAATGTTTTTTATTTATTTTTTTATTACTAGTTACTGCTACTTACAATTTATTTACTGGGTCATATTTAAAACGCTTATTAGGTAACCAATTCGTCCTATATTTCAGTTTTATTTTTATGTGCCTTCCACAGTGTCTAAAATATTGTCGCATTTGAGGCAATAATTTGATTGTAGTTGTGCATGAGAGTAATAAAAATAGATATAGTGAAGTGATAGTAAACTAAATACATCGACAACACGGTATAAAAAGCTCTTAATTAGAACGAATTGCGATTTTATGTATTGGATGCGACATTAAATCTAACTATTATAGCTATCCTCCAAAAATCTTTTTTTTTATATAATATATACCTATACTTCTTATTTTAAAATACATTTACATTGACTTACATACACTAAAATTGTCGCATATTTGGCGATATTTGTAAAACAAGCAAATAATATTTTTAATTTAGATCGTTAAATTTATACATCTTAAAACATAGGGGTCAAATTTTATGGGATACACACACATCGTGCGTTTCGGAGTTATGAGCAATTTCGTTTATCGCTAATTCGGTATGCTTACTGAAATTTTCTCTCCACAGTCGTTGAGCTTCACAAAAGCACCGTGATCAATCTCTTCTATTATGCATGTTTTCGCATACATGTGACCTAGTACTTGTTTAACGTGGGATCCGAACCACGGGAAGTGTAATGCAGTTAATTTTCGGATAGATTTTCATGATCGCTTAACTCGTCGTTAAGCAGTATTAGCAGGTCGTATTAGCAGTAGACGCACTTAACCGCTAAGCCATGACCGGCGAGAGTTACGTAACTCTGACTAGCTGAAACAAAATTTCTTCAGCTACACACTAAAGAACAGGCTTATTTTAGTCTATAGAAATAATATTTTGGGTGAATCTGATGAAAAAAACACAAAATTTCGACTTTTGAAAAGTAGGGGAAAGTCGCATAATGTATGCGGTCGACCCGGGTCGCTGCCACATACCTCGGCCGCGGTCCCTTCAAATCGAGTGAAATTTTTTTTCTCCGATTTGAATTTTTCTTTGAAATTCGGATAGATGGGGGTGTGATTAGTGGATATTAGTAATAAATGTAATCAAAAAAATGGAAAATAACCCGTGAATTGCCGAAAAAGTGAAAAAATTAAATTTTTAATTTTGGTGTAAATAAACATAATAAACGTTGGCTTGGCCAGAATTGTGAGCATCAAAAAACCTACCCTACGATGCTCCGCATCTCCGGGCGGTTTTTCGTGCTCAGAGCCGCTACGCGGCGGAGCTAAGCATATACGAGAGGCGCGACAGATCAAGAAAACCGGGATAAATGCAATCGGGATGTGAGAGAACCTCGAAATAGCATTAAAAAGTATAGTTGCGGTATGGGGCAGTAAACTATTACGTTTCACCCCCAAAAAATCGCGTAAAAACCAATAATAATCATTGTTACATGTACGACAGTCGAGGTGCATCTGTCGGTGCGAAATTTTCTAAGTGTAAGAGTATATCATTGTGCACGTACCGTCAACAAAATGGGTGAGATTCCACTGCGCGTCAGTGAAACATGTAAAATTTGCTAAGTTCAAAATCGATTATTTCAAAATTTTGATAATAAATTCACCCTTCATATTTTGAGAATTTGTTATATTAACTGTGTTCTTTAGTGTGTAGCAGAAGAAATTTAGTTTCGAGTAGTCAGAGTTAGGTAACTCTCACCCCATGACCGTCTCTCTTACTGAAATATTAACACAGACAAAATTACTGACTCCAAAACGACGGTTTTTAGACACATCATGTCAATTAAACCTCCAAATTTGGTGCCCTATATTAAGAACGCCCGGTATATTAAACTGACTACTGACAAATTTCGTCAGCAACTTTGTTTACAACTTGAAAATTAATATCCCTGTTAAAGAAATTAAACATATCCATACATTTTATAATAATGAACCCTTTTTTGGAGACAGCAGTTTGTTGAACCCATATTTACAATTTTAATTGTAAGTGTTTTTTTTCATCCTTTGAGAAATAAAGGAATAAGCATTCGATTTGCGAATACATATTGTGTATATTATGTTGTTATCTCCATGATATTATGTTATCTTCGATCACACAAAATTTTGAGCGTAATTTTTTTTATTAACTTGACTCCTTAGTTTGTTATTTATATAAAGCGATAAAATAAAATTGAAATTGTTTTAATAACAATTCTAAAATATCGCATTGTAAGGTCTTTGTTATCTTGCGAATGTTGTTTTGATAATTTTTAACGAGAATAATAATTAAAGTATGTACTAATAAATAATATGTTTTTAAGTTTATAATGTTCAATTATTCAGTAAATAATGAAGTGCAGCTTGTTGGTTAAATTTCGATTTTTTTTCGTAACGAATATTACGTAATTTATTTCTTTATCATAATTTATGTGCTTATGCAAATAGCATAAATATACACAATTCATAGCAGTTGTTCTTTTCGTTAGAATTATTATTTATGTTGAATTGTATGTAATTAAGTGAACAAAATATCAACACATTGTTCATAAAAAAGCGTGATTGTTATCCATATCATCCGTTAAATTAGAGAAATGAGAGCACTCGTTTAAGATCATGACTTGTTCAAAAGTAACCCAGCTCAGCTCGGTTTTTATTTATTTATTATATTTATTAATATTAAATATATTGGCTAAAAATAAGTATTATAAATAAATGAGAGACCAATTTATTTTTTACAATAATTAAGGGTGCGATTTAAGGATCGTTCCAAAACTTTCTTTATGTTTTTAAATGATATTTAACTCTCATTTATTGCCAACGAATATTGTATTAATAGAACAGGGTTAAATCACCAATCAAAAAATTGAAGTAAAATCTTATCCTAAAAATTGAAAATAAAAATCATTAAAATTTAACGAACATCGAGAACGGAAAACCCTTGCTTGTGGTGTACTCTCTTTACCCAACATTTTAATGCCGAAATATTTTTAAGTAGTGATTCCAAAATATTTAACATCGCTGGTCGAATTTTTAAAAGTATGCACAGCTCATACGTATTAGGTACATAAAACTCGTTGCATTTTCTACAGAAGAGAGTTTGAAAATTTGACTGGAGAAAATACATTATTGTTTAAATTTCGAAAATCACCGTTTCATTATTATCTTACCACGATTGTTGTTTGTTTGCGTGCACTTTGGAGTCCTTTTTTTAACAACTTTCCTACATCCTAGATGGCTGCCCGATTTTTAATATGTAGGGTCCTCAAAATGTCTGTCCATGGGAGGGCACATTAAATTTCGACATGGAAAGATTAAATTTGATACGTTGCTTCTGATTGCTTAAATCAATCTACCACAATTAGACAGATCAAATAAACTTGTTCACTTATTGTTTCATTTAAATACTTGTAAGAAAACCCGCATCACTTATGGGATGACCTGACGTGTTAAAAAACGTGCTCGAATGTAAAAATTGATTGATTGATTGGGTATGTGTGTGTAGTAATTAATTAATCTTGAAATAATGACATTTTTAATTTTGATTTTCTTTTTCAGGTTAGCAAATTTTTTTGAACTTGATCATGCAGTTTAGTGAATTGCGGTAAGTTTCGTTTAATGAATTCTTCAATTAATTTAAAATTTATACCTACCTGGCGAATTAAAATTTCTCGACGGCATAATTTTGCATTAATGTCGGTAGGATTTAGATAGAGCAGCTTTGGTGCAGGTATTTAGGGAAAAAATGTTTCTATTAAGAAATTTGCTTTACTAAACAAACGTAAGTAGAAGAGCTCACTAGTGGTGCACAACTTTGAGAAATTTCGTTACGGAACATAAATTCTAAAAGTAGTTTTCACGAAATTACAATTGTTTAGAAGGTTGGAAGATGAAGATAAGCACCAAAAGAAATCACCGTGCATAACTGAAAATTGAGTCATAGATTTTTTAGCATGCCGCCAGTTAATTATGTAGATTGTTAATTAATTTCTAATTGTTTTTTTGCGGGTTACAACTTACGCAAAAATAAATAGAACGTTAATTAAATTAGCTTCATTCTGTCTTTAATTTTATTTTGTTTTCTAGTTTCGTGCTCATAAACAGCAAACTTTAGGTCCCACTATATGTATATTAAAATTTTCGCTTAAAATTGTTTTTTTTTGTGGAAACAAATTAGATTTTGTTATTTCTTTGCGTGACTGTGACATTTTCTGCAGATTAAAGAAGATGGAGTTAATTGGCCATTTATGTAATATTTACTGGAATTTAATTAGACGCTTTAAAAAAATTTATGAGCAGCGTTGCAATTGCTTTTTACCCGAATCATTTACTTTATTTTAAGTTCTTATTAAACTATTAATACTATCCTCGTCCATTTTTGTTCTGTTGTTTTAATTTTCCAATTTATTTGCAATGATCGTGTAACATGCGATTTTATATTACAAATTTTGATAAATTTGGAATGATTTATCGTTAATTTTAGAGCCATTAGTGCAAAAATACATTAACGTTGATTAAGAAAATCGGAACGTTTGCTGAATTATTTATTTAAAAAATCGCAACCCCCAAAGCACACAAAATAATCACCACTAATTTCGTTAATTAAGAGAAGGAACTTTTCGTAAGTTTGCCTGAAAACATTGGAAGATGCTTAATTGTAGAAAAAAAAACTCGTTTGTACTTAATTTGTAATTAAACTTTTTTTTTTCATTTATATGCTATAACGTACCACATATTACATGCTACAATTATCTAAACGCCTTGGGATATTTCACGAAAAAAGTTTAACGATCTACAATAGCAACTTTTTAAAAGATACTAACAGTTATTGAAAAAATTATTAGCCAGAGATATTTCTATGGTTAAAAATATATTTAGAAAAATTGGGAAACCGATTCACCCTCTTTACTCACAGGGTGAGTAAATTTTGTTTTTGCTTGTTGGCTCGCTCATTATTTCCTTGAAAAAAAAAGTATTAATTACGTCCTGAGCCAAATATTTGAATGTAATAATTATACTGTACATAATATATTATATGAACAGATATGGATTATCTTCTTTTTTTATCATGCACATTATTATTCATTTTTTTACGAAATTTAAAAATATTAATGACGACCACAAATTGCTTTTGTGACGGTACTAGTGTTCGTTTAAAGCACTGCACTGATGCACTGGTTGGAAAATCTAACAGTTGTTATTATTTTTCATTTTTACTAGTAAAGATCCGATGGAATCAGTGTAACGGGTAAAATTAATCATGTATCAAAACAGCTGTAATTTATTGAAGCATTTCAACTCCAAAACTGGGATCCTAAAAATTGTCGGTTTTTGGAGTTCCGCAGGCATTTTATAAGAATCCTTTAAGATTACTCGAAAATGTAAAATATTGTTTAAATATCAAGATAAAGATAAAGAAAAATCGGTTGCATCGTAAGAAGTATTCTTTGAAGTTCTCAGACAACATATGTGTTTTTTTTAAATTTGTATTTCACTCTAAATAGCCGAAAAAAATGTTTGGGATCCTAGTTTCCGAGTTGGACGGCGCGTGCAAATTAAACTACTAACTTGACGATAAATATTATTCGAATCATTATTGTAGATAATTGTATGCTCTTCAAAAAAAGTACGTTATAGTTTGTATGTAGTTTGCCAGTTGTATAAAGATGATCCTCGGATTAAAGTTAACTTGGGGATTTATGGTGTGTCAACCAATCAAATAACAGAAACCGCTGGGTTAACTATGACTTGAGGATTATCTTCTATTATAATACAACTGGCACTAATAACAGTGTTAATAACTTTGTAGTGCGCGAACAGTTTTCGAAGCAAAGTGAATCCTATGTAGTATATAATATGTAAATACTTCAACGAAAGCGATTCATCTTATTTTAAACCTGGGAAGACTAATCGGAAGGTTCGATGTCGAATAAGACTGGCCTATTGATGTTTCTATAAAAATAAATTTATTAAACTCGGGGCCGTGTTCTCGGAGTCAATGTCAAACCAGCAAGAAAATCATGGGATTCAAAACCTTACCGAACGGCATGTTTCGATTATATTCGCGATTTTACCCATGAATCTGATCCCATGAGGGTCATATTGACAAAATGAAAATATAAATTAAACTTACCATTTCCAAAGGAGGTACAAATTAATTTTACTATTTCCAAAGTTTAATTAATTTTTCATTTGACCCTGATTTTGAAGAAGGTCTCGCACCTGAATGATAATGAATATGACGTTCTTTTAGTAACTACTTATAAAATTTGCTCACCCTGGCCTCTCTGTAGGTAGATTATTTTTCTGTTGAACCTTTCAATTGTTAATTTGTAACTGTGATTAATTAAAAACAACCAGCTGCCTGATTTAATCTTAATAATAATTATGACTGTTTTGTGGTTAACCGCCGATATAAAAAACTAGACTTTAATTTACTTGCTGCCTACAATTTTTGAGATAAGGAGGTTGTTTGTTTACTCTCAGATCTATTTTTATTATTTATCGTGTTTTAGTTGTTGACTGTTTTCATCCCACTATCTCATTTCTGCAAGAGCAGGATCTGTTGGAAAATCGTACACGACGTTGATGTGGGCCTCGGATGCAGCAATAAGGCTCAATAGCGTATCGTCAGATCTTACCTAAATCCGGCTCTGAACTTTTATGTTTATCACAAATTACTTTAATTAATTATAAGTACCTATCGTTATTTTAAATATCTTTTCGTGAATTGCAAATAGGGGTGCGCATATAATCGATTAATCGATTACGTAATTCGAATAATCGATTATTTCATAATCGATTATGATATTTTATAATAATCGATTAATCGATTATTGAAATAATCGATTATTCATAATCGACTATGAGTTCATAATCGATTATGAACTCGTAATCGATTATGGGTTCATAATCGATTATGAGTCCATAATCGATTATGAATTCATAATCGATTATGGGTTCATAATCGATTATGAGTCCATAATCGATTATGAGTTCATAATCGATTACAAGTTCATAATCGATTACGAGTTCATAATCGATTATGAACTCATAGTCGATTATGAACTCATAGTCGATTATGAACTTATAACTATAATAGGTAGGGCTATTAAGGGTTACTAAATTACTATATAATTTATTATTTTGCTAATTGTGTTACGGTGGTGCTAATAAGAAGTGTTGTTAAGCACCAGTTGATATTTGGATTCAAAATATGGATTTGCCATTCAACTTTTAGGTATTTTTGTTTATAAAATTGATAGTTTTTAAAAAATATTTTTTTGCTTTTCAATTAAAGATTGCAACCCTTTTTCATCAATATGGATTTAAATTATTTGTCCGATATTTTGAGTGAAAGTGTATACTTTTACAAAATGAATTTTAATTAGAAGCCTTTTAGATGGATTATTGTTAACAATAAATTAATTACATAATGCATAATACAATAGTAACATTCAGTTAAAATTTAAAAACAAAATATTTGGTACTTCAGATTTAATCAGCGTTTTTATGAAGGAGTCGTAAAGCAACATTATAAATATGCTTCCAGGTACTTGGTTGGAGGTTATGCGTTATGTGGTGCAATCCTGCAATCTGAATAATTTGAACCCACGGTAATACGAATCTCCAGAATTCAAACTCAATAAAATGATCTACAAAATTTTCGAAATTAAATTAATGTATGTAGATTGACTAATTAATGTAAGTTTATTTAAATATTTTCAATTCCAGATCAAAATAATTTTTAAATGTTTTTTAAATAAAAATTTAATTCCAATTCATAATTTGATCGAGTTCGTTAATTAGTGCATTAGTGGGTAGAATTACTATGGTTTTGCACTTTTGAGATTGCACGACATGTTTATCTTTGGTACTACATAAACATAATATTACAAAGTCATGTCTGGTTGTTAGGGTCCGTCTTTCTTCGTGACGTAGTAAATTCATTATTATTTACATTATAAAACTTATTACAGATTGATACCGGACCGTAATGTGTTATCAACTGGTGCTTAACAACACTTCTTATTAGCACCACCGTAACACAATTAGCAAAATAATAAATTATATAGTAATTTAGTAACCCTTAATAGCCCTACCTATTATAGTTATAAGTTCATAATCGACTATGAGTTCATAATCGACTATGAGTTCATAATCGACTATGAGTTCATAATCGATTATGAATTCATAATCGATTATGGGTTCATAATCGATTATGTGTCCATAATCGATTATGAATTCATAATCGATTATGGGTTCATAATCGATTATGAGTCCATAATCGATTATGAGTTCATAATCTATTACAAGTTCATAATCGATTACGAGTTCATAATCGATTATGAACTCATAGTCGATTATGAATAATCGATTATTTTTAATAATCGATTAATCGAAAAAAATCGATTATTTTTTATAATCGATAATCGATTATGAAATTCCATAATCGCGCACCCCTAATTGCAAAGACATAAATACGTACCTAAATTATTGAAATTTATGTAGTGTTGCTTAATTATAATTTCACTGGCTAAATAAAAATACTTATCTATAGAAGATAAAATAAGTTTATAAATAGGCATCGCTTTTGTTTGTCATATTGCGGGTTCATCGATTATTTTTTATTATTTTTTTGTATTACCTATAACACAAATTTTTTATCATACATTGAGGAAGAGCGTTTTGCCATACGCTATCGTTTTAGACCGACTCATTTTCTTTTGTTTTCATACAACTATCTTCAATTGCAAGTTCAAAACACAATAATTATTATTGAACCACTCTGCTGCACCCTTGTCTACTACATAATAACCCAAGTTGAGCTTAAACCTGACAATATGGATTAGAATACTAGGTACCTACCTACTATCGGTTGATTTGGGCGGAGGTAAATGTGCCACCAAATGTACCTGACCAGAAAAGGGTACCGGTAAATGTGCCACCGACCAAAAGGGTTCTTTAAATAAACACAGGTATTTGTGCCACTAACAGTGAAAAAATTTAATTTTTTTTGCCTTCGAATTTTGGGGTGTGCATTCGATAAGGCTGTAGGCCAGCTCGGCAAATGGTCAGATATTTAATCCGGGTCCAAATTTTCTACCTGGAAATACATAGACCAACTCGGCAAAATAATAAATTTTGGCTTGGCCAGAACTGCGAGCATCAAAAAACCTACCCTCCGATGCTCCGCATCTCCGGGCGTTTTTTCGTGCTCCGAGCCGCTACGCGGCGGGCGCTAAACATACGAGAGGCGCGACAGATCAAGGAAACCGGGATAAATGCAACCGGGATGTGAGAGACCCTCGAAATAGCATTAAAAAGTATAGTTGCGCTATGGGGCAGTAAACTATTACGTTTCACCCCCAAAAAATCGTGTAAAATCAAAAAATAATCGATGTTACATGTAGGAGATGCATCAGGTAGATGCCGTTTTCTCCGGTGGCACAAATACCTGTGTACTTTTAATATTCTAAATTCGTAGCAGGTAGAATAACATTACTGGTGGCACATTTACCTCCGCCCGTTGATTTATTTCGAAATGTTGAGAGACGAAAGACCTGTTCAAGGTGCATAGAAATTTTCGAAAATGGAATTTCTTAGAAATTTTTGTCGTGAGTTAATCTCGTAAGTCGAGATTCGCTTTCATGTGCGTGTTTGATTAATGTTTTGAAATAAATAATGTCTACCGTTAATAAGCGGCGGGAGGGCTTTAGCCTATTTTGGAGGTGTAATGAAAATGTCGAAAGTACTCCACCTCTTGAATTATTAGTGTGCCAAATGTGATGCACGAGTTTTAACTTAAATGGCCTTTTCAAGTTGTCACAGGTGGAATTTAAATTTTATGCTCGGTAGTTAATTCGAAACTTAGGCTTTTATCATTTTATTAGCTGTGTGTAATTATCGATGCAAGCTATGTTTCTAGCGGTAGAGAATGTATAGGTCGAACGATGTGAACAATAATAATGATTGTTGTTTAGACCTTTCCTATTTTTTGTCTGTCGTGTAGGAGTTGAATTATGTGATATCCAAGTTACATTATTTTTATTTGAAATAAATTAGCAATTTTTGAGTGGTTTTTGCCTAGTTTGGATCGACGTGTTTTATGATTTTTTTAAACACATTTCTTAACTAGCAAATAACTTATAAGATTATGACAGCAAATTTTGCTTTGGAAGAAATGCAGTTGAAATACTTAGGACGTTTAGGTCATCTATATAACTTTTTTAATTTCCCAAATGCTTTGCAAGCAAATCTGGGCATAAAATAACGTGGCAGATAATGTTGAGGTTCGTGAAGGTGACTTGACTTGTCATGCCGGCATAAGGGGCCGTATGGACCCAGTCTCTCTGTGGTACAAATCGATCTTCCTTGAAGATTTAGTGGTATCATAATATCAAAATTTCACTATAAATTTGTGCTGTTTTGTTCACTTTATTTACTTCCAGCAATTTTCTTCCATCGCCATGAGAGATAATGAGATCTAATAAGATCGAAACATGTACATGTGTCATGTGATAGTGACTTTTTAAAGTTATAATACCTAGAGCTTATTATAGAGGCTTTTTGAGTCCAACATAATGTAGACCTTTTTTATTTGTATTTTAAATTTATGCAATTTAAAATACGTTTAATTATTTGTAATATTGTAGTGGTTGAGCCTATTAATACTAACTAATCTTCACCCACAAGTATATTGTCGGATGGTAGATGATAGATGTAGACTATTTATTAATAAAGTAATTGTGAACCATGTGGTATACTACTAACAGTTACAAACTCCGCTAATATTAATCTTCCATTTTATTATTACTCAAAGTTGGTAGCCAACTAATAACGTTTCATAGGGGAATGTATAAAGTAGTTGGGCAGATTCCCCATTTTAAGATCTTATACGATTTTAGTGTTTCTAACCTAGTTAAATAAATAATTCATATTTGTTTAATAATTGAAATTATGATGGTAATAAAGTGAACAAGAAAATATTTTATTGAAAAGGATTTAGTATGAATTTAATTAGTTGGCGACATTGACGTTTCATCTTTAGAAAACTCTTTTTTCTATAGTACATTTCTTGTTCAGTGCTTTACAACATCGTATTTATCTCGCGACGAACTGATTGCGTCTCTTTGTAAGGTTCAAATGCAGCAAATTACTCCGTAGTTCCCATTTTCAGACTTACAAGATATGAATTCCAAATGACAACTTAATACCTAACCCACATCCTTGTAATTGCTCTTTGCAAAACTTTCTTTTGACTTCAATTCTAATTACAAACGGCAACTTCCGTTGCTCTTTACTAATTGTATAAGAAGATAATGTAATAGATGTTCAATTTTGCATGCAATTATTCTTAGCTTTATTTGTAATTGGTAATTTTAAAAAGTATGCCTACTTGAAACTAGCACATATTTGTAGGCAAATTAAAAACTTTTATTTTTAAAACTTAAGGGCCGATTGTACCAACACCATTTAAGATGTTTAACTTATCGGGTGGACTTAATTTTATATTGAAGTCTGTACAATGGAGCCCTAAATCTTATTGATGGCATTTCTTATAAATTCTCGTAGCAATTCAAATTGTGTGCCTTATTGTGCATCTTCCAATTAAAAAATTTAGAAATCCTGTATCTATCTTACGACCAAGGTTTAGTATAAAACTTGCATATAGGTAGTATATTGCCAAAAATTAGAAACGTCTGTAATTGGTTTAGTTAAATAAAAAGTGTATTAAATGTGCATTCAAGTAGCAAACCTTTCAAAAATGTAAGTAACTTAAAAAACCAGGAATTAATTGTAGTAATTATTAATCGACGATTTATTTTTAAATCTTGAATGGTATAATCGAGGTTTCATTTCGTCATCCTTAATAGAAAAATCACCTTGCAAAAATTATTTTGTAAGCGTTAGTGAAGGGAATACTAATAAAAGTTGTTGTCCTTTAAAAACAAAATTTTAATATTTTTGTTTTTCACTTGACGATGACTAATAGTTTATAAATTATTATTGATCACTTAATTTTGATATTTAGCGACCTATTTGTTTTATTTGATTAAAATGTAAATTTTTAACCCCCAAATTGTAAAATTTCGCCCTGCACGTTTAGATAGTACCTTCAGGAAGGATAAATTATTGTATTATCAAATCTTAGCGCCAACTGCTGCATTCTTAAATAAAATATAGGCTGTAGTTAACTTCCATAATGCGATTTTATTATGTTCGTCAAATAAACAAGACAAATTTTTAATTTCTAGAGGGCGAATTCGAGCGACTTAATTTAATATTGTTAACAAGTATCTTTATTATCTAAAGTTTTGGGCGTGTTTTGTTGTTGTTAATGTAGCATTTATATTATTATATTTGCTGTTACACAACATTTTCAATTAAATAATGACAGTTTATTAGCTATTAACTTTAATCGTAGCAAATGCAACCTGGTGTATGTAATAATAAAAGGCAAACATTAAAGTGACTCACTTTTTAGTTGCCATTCGTGTCGACTAAAGTAAATAATTTATAACAATAAACTCAAAAAATTTAATTTAAAAGAGCTTTCGTTTTATTGGGGACGTCGTTAAGACAGTGGTGTAGCTCCCAGTTATTTTTTATACGGCCGGAGCGGGAGGTGTGGGGGGGTCCATAAATTATATGCTACTATTTCTCATTTCTGGACAATCAATAATTTATCGATCGACAATTTAATTGCTATCGTTTCCTTTTGTTGTTTATACACCAACAAAGCGGTGTACGGAAGTCCACCAAATCTAGTAAATCATGCTACAAGAGAAACGAGCGAATTGATATAATTTGTGATGTTTTTTTTGTTCCTAACGTATATAAATTTTGATTTAGCATTTTTCGGAGAAACAAACTCGATTCAATATTTGTTTGCGTTAATTGTGAAAAATTAATTTAAGTTTTCCAAACGGCTTGTCGAGAGAGAAAGTTTTTAAAAATTGTTGGCGCTTAAAATTTTATGAAAGCGGGTGCCGCAATGATTAAGTTGGAGTTTGCATATCGTCTTTTTATACGAGTATGAAGCACGAGTCTTAAGGAAGTTTTAATTTAATCGTTCGTAAATTATTTACTTGTTAGAAGCTTCTTTGTTATTCGACAATGTAATTATTGACCGTTTTTGTTGGCATTGTATATGTAGGTAGCACTTTTCGAAAATTGTTTTTGAGTAATTTTAAGTTTTCTGTTTGCATCTTTGCAATCTAAATCATCTTCCTTCGCTATCAATCACATGCTGTTACAGGGAAGGGAGGTTTTTGAACAAATTCTTGGGATGTGTTCGCACATGAATAAGCCGTTATCCTTCACAATCTGCGAAATGCCATAAAATGCATTTTTATACAATACAAATTTTATTTTTAATTATGAATATTAAGATTGGTGTTATTAATTGCTATCTCCTCCAGTAATACGTGTTTTTCTCAGGGTCAGTCAAGGTTATTGGTTTCATTATATTATCTCTGTACCTATACGTAGGTACGCGTAGGTATATAATTGTTTGTGCATGTGCATTTTTTTAATTTCAGTTAATGAGAAAAAACTTGTTCTATTTTGGGTACGGATTAATTCATTAACTCATTTCCTTAATTTTATGTTATTATATTTTTATGTACATATTTAATTATTTGTAAATTATAAACTTTTACCAAGGATTTAATTTTTTTTTAATAGGTACACAATAAAAAACGACGACGGTTGCTAGAATAATTCAAACTAAAATTTTTCTTAAGAAGAAGGAATATTGGGGTTGCGTTATTACTAACTTGCTTTTAAATTACTTTTTTGGTACTATCACGTGGTAGGTCAATCAAAATAATGTTCTAATTTATGGAGACGCCCTTGTTTGTGAACATTAAACTAATGGTTTGTTGTCATATCATAAATCGAGGTTAAAATAATCATGGCATTACGGACGAACAAGTGATTTGTACAAATTTATAATATTAATTAAGAACGTGGGTAGGTTTCATTTTTTAAAAACATATTGTACCAATTTTTTTGACCTTCATCATCGTGCCTTCGTTGGTTGATACCTTGGATTTATTTATGTGTTCTTTATAGGAACCACGTGCTATTTAATAGGTTTTTCTAATTTTATGACAAACTAAAAGTTTATTATTTATTATAAAAGTTTTCTTATACAAATAAAAAAAAATAACTTATAATTTATGCACGTGACCGTGAACTACGAAAACTAGAACAAGAAATACAACAATTTGGTATAATTATAATTATTATAAGGTTCATTCCTATAAAGAGTTGCGAAGGTTCGAGGGGGTGAAACTTTTTGATCAAGAGGTACAAAATATATTGGGAAGTTTGAAAAGCTTTTATTTGTATAGGATGGAACAATATGGCAAGCAATTAATTGACGAAGCAGGATTTAATGTTCCATAATTATTATATTTTGGGACGGAATAGCTTCCATGTGTAAATTTATAATGTAGTTTAGTTTTTGCTTTCCTTTCATTTTTGTTTTACGCCCTCGTAAAACATTTAAAAAGCGTAATTATTTGTTCTCGTTGTAAAGAATTTTTTTGTTTATATAATGACGAACTTTCGATTAGTTTTATTTTTCAAGTTGGTTTGTTTTTATTGCTCTCGAACCATCGTAAACTTTTAACAACGCGGCATTGAGACAAAAATGCAAGGCTCGGGAGGATATTTTAATTCTCTAAATGTGATATGTACGAGTACACCAAACACTAAACTCCAAGCAAATATTTTGCTTTCGTTTTTAAAAATGTCCTCGAAACGACAAAAAATTATTTTGAAAACTGATGCTTACATTTTGTAAATAAATTTGTTGTTATTCAGAATTATATGACGTTAATGTTACAAAACTACAAAATCATCTCTCATTTTGATATACCTACTTACCGAAAGTGTTGTTTACATGCAGTATTTTTAGATACAACAACAGGTAAACCGTGAACTTGAACTTAATAATTGTATTTGAAGTTTGCACCGAATTATTTGGTTATAATTTTGCGATATCGATCCGCTACTTAGGGAACCATGAACAATTATTTTATCAGTTATGTTGTGATATATTTTTTTAAAGATAAATTCCGTTAGGCATAGGGGTGGACTGGCTGGCTGGTCATACGAAAAATAGAAAAATTATAAGTTAATCTCTAGAATTATACCAAAAACTTACTCCATCATACATTTTCAAAGAAGCGCCTGCGGCATTATTTGCACATAAAGTAATTTTCTGATGAAACCAAAATATTCGATTTATAGAAGAACCGTAGTCACAGAACGTCCATGCCCCTGGTTGGGTACGCCTATTTTATAATAGAATTCTTAAACAATTTTTGTACTTCTTTTTAATTAGCTACTATTCCAAATCCAAGATGGTGTATATTTTTTGAGCCGCACAGGTCCGTAAAGGCACCCCCCAAATAATAAATCTATACGCTTGACATAAATGGGTGTTTTGTTGAATATTATCACAATATTATTTTCTGACAAATGAAGTAATTTTGTATACCACTGTAGAAGGTATCTCGTATCTATCGATTTTATAATTAAAACTCGAATAAAATCGTTATTTTACATAGCTTTAACTTGGGTACTGTCAAGGTTGCGATAGGAACTAAAATCTGACCTCGCAAATAATTTGTAAAGAATATAGCAGCACTGGAATTCATATTAAATTCAAAATTATAATAAAATATTATTGCAGGTGTTAGGGTTTCTCCAAAAACAAAATTCTTGATGCATTTATATTCGTGTTTTTGTGTAAATCGTACATTTAGCTACGGTAGCGCCACATTCACCTGCAGTCTCCCGTGACATGGAATTTCAAAATATGCATTATTACAAGTTTTGTGGCTATGTGGCTCTGTTACCAATTTAATCAGCTGTTAGCATGACTGTTACAATCATAATTTGCTAAGTTTGGCAAATTTTCTGAAACTACGAGGGCGGATTATTAAGTACTTAGAATGAAACCGAGATGTCACCACTCTGGCCAATTTAGTGTTATTTTTGAGAAGTACCAACCTTGGAAAGTTAAAGTTTCTAATTTCATCCATTTATGTCAAATCGTTGAATTTTGATAGTCATTTAAAGTGAACAATTTGTATAAATTTGCTAAAATGGAGAAAAACGAAAATCGTGCGGTTATCAAGTACTTGTATCAAAGGCTTAACGCCTTCAGAAATAGTTACTGATATGAACTCAGTGTTGGGTGAATCTGCTCTGTCGACTGCAACTGTTTATAATTGGTATAATGAATTTAAACGTGGTCGTAAAAGCACAAGTGATGAACAAAGGCCAGGACGTCCAAAAGACGTTGTTACTCCAGCCATTGTCAAAAAAATCCATCGTACTGTATTAAATGATCGAAGAGTGAAATTGCGTGAGATACCCAGGTAACACAACTGGTGTAAATGACGTCATTTGTACGTCATTATGACGTCGGCGACGTCATAATGACGTACAAATGACGTCATTTACACCAGTTGTGTTACCTGGGTAGCTGACTTATGTGGAATAACGTATAAAAGTGTTTGGGATGTTTTACATAAAACACTGCATATGAAAAAGTTGTCTGCGAGATGGGTGCCGCGTTTGCTTTCAAACGATCAGAAACGCAATCGAATGGATCTTTCAAAGCAAAGTTTGGAATTATTTCAGCGTAATCCCAAAGAATTTTTGCGCCGATTCATAACCGTCGATAAAACATAATGGATTCACTACTATACCCCAGAAACGAAAGAACAATCAAAACAATGGATGGAAGCTGGTGAAAGTGCTCCAAAGAAAGAAAGGACAGTTCCATCAGCTGGAAAGGTTATGGCAACTGTTTTTTGGGATGCTCATGGAATAGTGTTAATTGACTTCCTCCAGAAAGGAAAAACAATAACAGGGAAATACTAAGCTGAATTATTGGACAAATTAAATACTGCTATCCAAGAAAAAAGACCTAATTTAAACAAGAAAAAAATCCTGTTTCATCACGACAATGCACCAGCTCACACATCAAGAATTGCAATGGCAAAATTGCATGAATTAAGCTACGAATTGCTTCCACATCCACCATATTCACCAGATTTAGCTCCTAGTGATTTCTACTTGTTTCCAAACTTGAAGAAATGGCTCGGAGGAAGAAGATTTACGTCAAATGAAGAAGTGATAGATGCAACAAATGCTTATTTTGGAGAGTTTGAGAAATCTTACTTTACCGATGGCATCCAAAAACTTGAACCGCGTTGGATCAAGTGTGTCGACCTAAAAGGAGACTATATTGAAAAATAAAATGAAATTTTCCCAAAAAAATTGTTTTTACTTTCTCATTCTAAGGACTTAATAATCCGCCCTCGTATTTCCAATCTGTCAAGCAACTTTCAGATCTGATATATTGGAAACACTTTGAGAGAACCCAAAAACCTCCATTGTTGTACAAGTTCCAACTTACAGTCAATCCCAAGTTCTATATTTCCGATGTCGGGATTGGTGTGCACGAACTTGAATAAATACAGAAAACTATTTTTTAATTGCCAATGTTTCCATCTCGCAGCAACGGGGCTAGCATAAGAAGGATTAAATGTTTTCGCAAACTTACGATCTAATTGGTGCATAATGTTTTTAACCAATTTTGATTGGTTTGAATTTTAAGTTGACCCAAAGTTGATTACAATTTTCTATTTGAATAATAATGACATGAAAGAAAAAAGAAAAACAATGTTAATGATTTGTTTTATAATAACTTCAAGTGAAATCTTAAAGAAGAGATGTAGAAAGCTAAATTTCTAAAACTGTAAACACAACGTGGAAGTAAGAAATCGGAACACAAATTATTTTAATACCAATTGCGTGAAATATTAAAACGACCTTTTTTTTAACAAAAGTTTTCCCGACTTGCACATGGTAGGTTCGCACAATTACAAGTGCATTTCAGGTTATCGACGAGTCGAGGTTATTAACTCTCAATAATCTATAAATTCACTTGTTTCGATTAAATTAAGCTTTAAATTACGTAAATAGGAAATTAATATATTGATAATAAGGTAAAATAAACGCGAATATGTTAAAAGTATGCAATTTTATAATTAAATTACATGATGACATAACCTGACCGTATATTATTACGTATAAATAAATAGAAAAGGAGGACGAGAGAACGCACCAATACACGCATGGACATTATATAAATTACCTACCGGTGGCGCGTAGTTAATTAAAATTTTTATAATTATTATTTGATTATAGAGAACTGATTCATTTTTTCTAATGAACGCCAGGAAGTTAAACATTCAACCGATCCCGTGATTTTCAAACTGGTTGGTTCGCATGTGTGTAGTCATCGTTGGGGAGGAAAACAATTTTTTAATTTTCGAATATTGTTACAAAATATATTAAGCTAAAAATTGTTATCTGCCCCCGGTATCCGAATATTGTCCCGAATGCAATCTTGTGGTTGCGTTAATTTTCAATTAGATTACAAGACGATGCCCTTTAACGGAATCCAATCGTGCGGATACGACAAAAAATGTTCATTAAATGTGATTTGAGTCAAAAGAAAAATACAATTATAATATCATCAGGCCACTATTGTTGGCATTTCTTTCACTGTACAGCACAAATTATGCTCCATTTTCTCCACGGGGATTTCGTAAACTACACAATTAAATTGCTAATGTTATTAATACGTTAATTGTATTGTATAATTACTATGTAAATTTTTTTTTTGGCAAATTTAAAACGCTCGTTTAGAAGTAGCGCTCCCATTTGAAATAAAATTATGGCTAAAATATTTAAATGTAATACATTTTACTGGGATTTAGTTTTAATTGGTAAAAATATCTGATTTGTTGTGTAAATATTTAATTTATCTAGTTCAAACGTAATATTTTTGAGGTTTTACCGGCACCACTTCTTTTTAACCTTTTTTAAAAAATTGTAACCTCATCCTACCACAATGGAACGGTGGGTGGATTCCCATAGATGATTTAAATCCCTATGGTCCTTTACAATTTTTTTTGTTCGAGTGAAGAATGATGATGATGTTTCGACAGGATGCGGTCTTAAAATTTAACATGACTTTGGTTGATCTACCTGAGACTTGGATAAAATCTTTGAATTTTCCTGCACCGTGTATTTTAAGAAATTTACATTTGTGAAATTTTAGAAATAAAACATTCGTGACAGGCAGCTTAACCGGTTCTACCGTTCCTTTTTGATTGATAATGAAATTTAAAACCATAAAACTACAAGTTTAAGTCACAAAATGTGGGAATTTTACTTCAAGCAACAAACGAGAAAGAAAATATTCAAATTTGTAAGAATTTTTTAATAAAAGAACTTTTTTTTTCGAGCCTTTTCTTGGACGGTAATTTGTTATTAAATTTAAATTTGTATCTTTTTATTCATTACATACTTATCGTGGTTTGTTTAATTTCTTCTAAATTTAAATATAATTAACTTTAATTGTTTTTTAATTTTTGCTAACATAAACTAGCGAATTTTTTATTCATAGTACTATAATAAATTATAATAATTATTATTTTGCGTAACTTAAACGGTTGTATCAAAATGAAGAAAGCTATGCTGGCGCTAGCAAGGAGAGATTAACAAAGTACTTGTCGATGGATTAATGAGGTCAGTTAATTTGCGAATTATAAATAAATTTTTCTTTAATATTGCAGTTAAGATGCATCGTATTCCAAAAACTGGAGTATTTTTTTGCTCGGGAGTAATCGCGGAAATTGAGAATGAGCTTTCCTAATTCGTGTTTTACAACAAACTCGACAAGCCATTAGGGAAGTACATAATATTATAATTGAAGGTTAAATATATACACCTGAAAACCATTAGGGTTTTACGTAGGTTTAGCCTATTTGTTTTGTAATGTAAATGTTGAGGTGGTGTCGATTTCGCTACCTTGGGTAGTTTGGAAATTTTTGAATGCAAAATGTTGGAAAATATTTTTAGGTTATTCGTTATAAATACATACATGTCGAAGTAAATGTAGAGAAAAAAAATCAACGTTGAATCTAGACAGGAAGCTTTAAATTACCGTCGGGCCTAAACTTTCAGCAGCCATAAAATTTAGACGCTTTCTCTTCCTTGTCATCCCCGCCATATATGTATATAAAAGGGTAACTTATCTTGTTGGTAGTTTGCGATTTCACATTTTTCATTTCGTCTATACTATTTTATGTTGTTACATTTCAGCAGTGCACAATTATTTTTGGTGCTCGTAAAATGAAATGTCGCATTGAGAAAAGATTTTAGTAGATAGTGCAGATGTGTGTCCTTAAAGTTTAAACGCAATTCTCTTCGTTCTGTTGTCAATGAAAACGTTTCTTTTTTATATCAACGTACATATTAAATTGAATCTTAAATAATTTCATTTGATTTACGTAACATTTGATCAAATTTTACTTTTAAAAACGCACATTGAAAACAGAAAAAGGACTTGCTGCTTATTTTATTACTAAAACGGAAGAAAAATATAGTGGCCATTAAAATCATTTTTCTTTGAGGGATTTAAAATTGAAAGTATTTTTTATACGTCTTATTATATATTCTGCCTTTTCTTTTCTTTTGTTCTTATTTTTTTTCGTTTATCGAAATATATGATATTATTTTATATGTGGGTATATTATATTTATGGTAATATTTTGATGGACGTTGCTTTTGGGTTGCGTCGCGTCGCCTCAATAACAAAGCATTAATATTGTTAATAATTTTGTTTTATGTCTTTCACTTTTCTCTTTACTCGCCCTATCAATCACTTTGTTTTTTGTTACCAACACAGCAAGTTGTTACTGAACTTGCAGTCTTTGTTTTTATTATAATACAGTTCACCGCTTCTTTTCTAACCCCAACTTCAGTCTCAAGTGCTATTTACGACCCCATACAGTTTCCCCATACAAAATCATATTTAGCGCTATCGTACGAAACGTTCTCTCTTTTACTTTAAACTTGTTGTAATATCTCACATATTTTAGGGTGCCGAAATGGATAAAAAAGTTACTTTTGATTGATTTAGAGAGTTCGCCACCACTCTATGTATTCTCTATTATACAGCATAATACATAAGGTTGGTATTTGCGAATACGCCAATAGGATTGTAGTTTAAACATTTTCCCGAAGAGGATCTTAATTAGAATTTATTTTCATTATGTTCATTGTGACTATCACAAACATATTTGAATTATGAGTTATTGTGTTTTACTTTAACGACCCATTAATGCCAATATAAGGTAGTTAACATAATAATATAATATGTAATTTAATCTGGCGAAATGTAATATGCAATACACGTAGAGTTTTAGGCACCTATACCAAATTATATCTAATGGAAATTATTGTTCGATTTAGGGTTACACTATTTTTATTCTTGCTTGTAATAGTACACCCGTATATTTAATTTTAAAATGGAAATTTTGACAAAAGTTGATCATGATGCATTTACCAACAATCAAAAATATTTTAACATGTAGTAAATGATATTTTAAGAATTATTTCTAAATTGGGCAAACCGATTGTATATCCATATTCGTTATTATAATATGAGATAATAAATTACATATTACATCATGAAATCACGAATGTTTTAAATCATCATTCGTTTATTGGCAGCTGACATGTTTACTTCGAGCTCACATCGACCTTGAATTGTTGTATTCTATTTTTATAATAATACTAATTGTTTGTAATTATCTATACATGATCTCTGCACTGTTAGATAAATTGCTAATTATTATAATTCTTGTATTGGGAGCAGACATTCGCCGGTAATAGATTCTGAAGCTGCATCGATCGCATTGTTGCAATATTTTGGTAACACTTTTCGGTTCGTCTGTTCAACATTATTATGCACTCTCGAGGGGGACCAGGGTCATACTTTTTCTTCATTTGCAAAGGAACATTTTTTTTGCCTATCTTCAATTCTCATGAAACCGTGATCAAATTTGGCTTTAAATAATATGAAACTCGATATTAAGGGTAGATGATTTTATCGTTTCCATCCTTATTATTTATTATATTGTATGCAGAACTACTATAATTTTGTGTTTTACTGGCGTAATTAATATGGGATAACATCCCCTTGGGTGTTGTACAAATCTGATTACTGTATCGACTTTATGCTTGGTAGGGATCCGATACCAACATAAGGGTTATTTTTGACTAGGATGTTATATGTTGTGTTACACCTTACACTTTGTACCTCACTTTCGTAAGCATTTCCGATAGCTGGATTGAATTTTAATGTGGGGTCATGTCATAACCACATGAAAAAATTCGGTTTAATATAAAAAGGAAACTAAAGTAATCCATTTTGAATATAGCGGTTTATTTTTTAGTTTTAAAATTATAGTCCAAGAATAGGTTATTGTAATCTATTTGAGTATACGTTATGTACGCAATAGGCATCCCAAAAATCATTAACCGTCTTCGCGAGATCAGCGTGAAAGAAAATTTTAATGAATTGCATGTTTCGATCTTACTCGCGATTTTATCCTTGAAATATTGTTTACATTTTTGAGTTTGTAAAAATTGCAAATTTTAATCCTTTTTATCAAATTGATTTAGGTTTAAATTTATTCCAATCAATCTTGTAACGCTTTTAGCATGTACATATAAATTGAATATTTTCGTGATGAGGTTTATGATTATGATTCACCAAAAATTACATTCATTTGGTTACCTTCCTATAATACTTACTATAAAATCATTATACATTTAAAATAATTTGTATTTTGTAAAATTTACATTTTAATTAAATTATTGGGATTTTCTGATCGAAATAGGTTTACGTTAGAATTCTCACGTGAATGCGTAACACGTTGTTTCTGAAAAGCAGTTTAATCTACCAAGGTTAGTAGCAATTTAGAAAATTGATAACGCGGGGATATTTTATTTAAAAAAAGTAGTTTATCGTTATTAGCATAGTTTTGAGTGTCGGTAAACGAAGATACTTGGTATTTTTATTGTTCCATTTTATTGATTTGTTGTAGTATGGATTAAACACTTCGGTGCGATTTACTCATCGTTAAATATCGTTTTGGCTGGCATCCAATTTGTAGTACGGAATCTTGGATTCCTTATCAATTTTATTTTTTTTATTGTATACAAAATTTTGCCCAAATCATAATTTCATTTGAATAATGTAGAACGGAATTAATTTTTTTAACTTTTAAACAGGATTTGTCCCACAGAGACATTTCTGAATTTCGTTCATAAATTACGTTAATATACTTACTTAAGGGCTCGCCACATAGCCTGTGCTGTGCTATGCTATGCTCTGTGTTATGTCAACACAAACGTTGAACAATGGCATGGTCCATTTTGCGCATGACCATGCCATTGTTCAACGTTTGTGTTGACATAACACAGAGCATAGCATAGCACAGCACAGGCTATGTGGCGAGCCCTTTAAACTTTTCATCGACTATTTTTGTCAATTAGAAATGTTTTCCATAAATGCACTTTTGGCTCCAATAATTAATTTCCTTTTGATGTTGCATCGAAAATTATCTACGCTCGATTTTAACGCACGAATTCAAGTTGCCTAATTAATTTAACCTTCCCTTCTGTTATTTATGTTTAACAAACAAGTAATAACAAATAGAAGAGTTTTCACGACGTTTCAGACGAAATAATTTCGACGATAACTATTTTTTAAATTTTCACAAGACATTAACTTGTAAAAAGTTAAATTTAAAATGTGCTTCTTATTTAATTTGGATGTCTTAACATTAATATTTATATTATGCATAAGATGTTTAATGTTCCACTTGCTAGTTTAATGGTGCAACGTTACAGATATTTTTTATGTATCGCTTGTAACTTACAATTTTCTATTATAGATACATACTTAATATTTGACGAAGCTTTCCTTAGCGAAGAAAACCTTTTTTGTTCTGTTTGCCTCTTGAAATTCCAAATCAAATGATCTCGAACTCCACAAATATTTTTAGATTATGTTTTTGGCCCGCAGGCTGACCACTCGATATTCTTTATTATCGCCCAGTATTGCAGGTTATGTGAACGAAGTGCAAGCAGGCATCGACTTACAGAATGATGAACCAAAATGCTTTCTAATCTTTAAATTAGAAATTGAATGCAGAGATATTTGGGTTATGCAATGCATCGTGATTGGGGTGTTAATTTTCTTTATTTTACTACACGCATTAGAAAATCTGTTGTTTTTTTATTCGTACACTTTCACCGCGTATACTTTTGACCTCATTGATTTTATTTGCTTTGCCTTGTCGTATGTATGCATTATACAGTCGTGGTAGTAATATCTCCATACCCCAGGCAAATTTGTTAGTTATTTACGGTTATTTTACTAGCTTGCTTGGAAATGGCGCCAAGCCCCTTACTATAATATACGATTTCTATAATCGTATATAGTAAGCAGTGGATATTTTAGGCCACTTTTTGTCTGCAATTTAGTTAAGTATATTTGAAAAATCATAGTAATTTCGTGGTAATGGTTTTGATTTCAATCGGAAAATTTTATTTCAAACCACAAACATTGTCTAATGAACGCAACATAGCGCGTAGGTATCAATTTTCTAAGCTATAACCAAATATTTTAAAGGTCTTACATTTTTGTCTGTCTTTAACGTGGTCTATTTTCTAAATTCTAAAACACGTACAACCTTTATTATTGTTTTTTTTTACTTTATAACGAGGGTCTTTTCAAAAATGCACCCTCATTTTATAAGGTATAATTTTAATCAACTAGAAAATCTTTTAGCTAGCGTTATAAAAGGGGGTAGTTTTTCTAACATAAGTTGAAAACAATCAAAAGTGCACACATGCCTATTAATATAATCACAATAATTACTTAGGAAATTCTATTATAATTTATGTCTTTTTTTTTGTTTCAGGTAATTCAAATTTTTTACTTACATCTGTTCGAGCCGAAATCGGTGAGTTGTTTTTCACTAAAATTTATTATAATTTCACTCTCTTGAACAAAATGGTGGAAACGAATTTTTGACTATCGTCGATGATAAATAAACGGATTGGTTAAGATAAACGGGGGTTTGAACTCTGGTTTACAATAATAATAATTATTGTTGTTGTTATTGGTCACTATCATAGATAATAGTATATCTAGAATCGCAATATTGCCGAAAGTAAAACGAAAGTAGGTACATAATTATGTAGACATAAAAAAGTAAGTCATTGCTTACCTTAAATTTTATGTTTAGCCAATAATTGACGATTAATTCTTTATAAAATTATGTTTACAATCGCCGTTAGTTGATTTCTCTCTGTCTCTTTTCAATCACTTTATTTATATAGGTATGCTACCTCAATGATCATTACGTTTGTCCAGGTGGACGAACCCAATAAATGGGCTTTGAGCTCAATTTTTTATTCAATTGTGAAGCTATTAGACCAGGGTCGATAATTTTTGAAACAAAAAAAAATAATAGTAGGATGAAACCCATTGGAAAAGGAAGAGAATATAACAAAAATGAAAGGAAAAATAATTTACGGGCGATCTGAGGTCGGGAAGTGGAAGGGGGTGAGTTTTTAAGGGTAGAAAACTGTTTATCTCGATTTCCGGCAAAACTACAAGTCCTATGGAAAAAAGTTAAATATCAAAGTTGTAGGTAATAAAAAGATCTACAACTTTTGTATTTACACTTTTTTCACATAACCTCAAAATGTATGTGAAAAATTCAAATAACCAAGTTTTTGGTTTTTTATTTTTATCTTTTCCAAAAAAAAATTTTTTTCACGAAATTTGGTGAAAACTTACCTTTTTATGTCCCAAATACACTGTAATTTTTTTGATTTAAAATATTTATTTTTTCACCTTATTTTGACTTAATATCGAAAAAGCACCCTAATTTTCAATCGAAAATTCTCGCGTCAAAATATCTGCTTTTTTAAAAAACTCGGTGGGCTTTTTGTTCGTTGAAATCTGTACTTTTTGATGGTGTAAAAAATATATAAATTACTATGGTAAATGTTCTCCAAAAATGCAAAGAAACGAAAAAAACTCGAATCCGAAATTTTGTATTTTAAATCATCATGTACAATTTTGAGCTACGAGTATTTATTAAAATTTATACTTTAATTACTCGAAAAACGTAAGATTCCGTTGATAAACAAAAAAATTACAAATCCATAAAACATAAAGATTGCAAAAAACATGCGAAAATAGTTGTTCTAAATATAATTAAAGGTAGGATTGAAAGGGGATTTCATCTAAAAAATGTGACTGCTGCTATTTTTTTCAGTAAAAAAGTTGATTTATTAAATTCTAATTACATTTATGTCATATTGTCAAATTAGGGTGCTTTTTCGATATTAAGTCAAAATAACGTATTTTGAGTCAAAATAGGTCAAATAAAAGGTCAAAATAAGGTATTTTGACTTAATATCGAAAAAGCACCCTAATTTGACAATATGACATAAATATAATTAGAATTTAATAAATCAACTTTTTTACTGAAAAAAATAGCAGCAGTCACATTTTTTAGATGAAATCCCCTTTCAATCCTACCTTTAATTATATTTAGAACAACTATTTTCGCATGTTTTTTGCAATCTTTATGTTTTATGGATTTGTAATTTTTTTGTTTATCAACGGAATCTTACGTTTTTCGAGTAATTAAAGTATAAATTTTAATAAATACTCGTAGCTCAAAATTGTACATGATGATTTAAAATACAAAATTTCGGATTCGAGTTTTTTTCGTTTCTTTGCATTTTTGGAGAACATTTACCATAGTAATTTATATATTTTTTACACCATCAAAAAGTACAGATTTCAACGAACAAAAAGCCCACCGAGTTTTTTAAAAAAGCAGATATTTTGACGCGAGAATTTTCGATTGAAAATTAGGGTGCTTTTTCGATATTAAGTCAAAATAAGGTGAAAAAATAAATATTTTAAATCAAAAAAATTACAGTGTATTTGGGACATAAAAAGGTAAGTTTTCACCAAATTTCGTGAAAAAAATTTTTTTTTGGAAAAGATAAAAATAAAAAACCAAAAACTTGGTTATTTGAATTTTTCACATACATTTTGAGGTTATGTGAAAAAAGTGTACCTAAATACAAAAGTTGTAGATCTTTTTATTACCTACAACTTTGATATTTAACTTTTTTCCATAGGACTTGTAGTTTTGCCGGAAATCGAGATAAACAATTTTCTACCCTTAAAAACTCACCCCCTTCCACTTCCCGACCTCAGATCGCCCGTAAATTATTTTTCCTTTCATTTTTGTTATATTCTCTTCCTTTTCCAATCGGTTTCATCCTACTATTATTTTTTTTCACTTTTTACCATTTTCAAAGGCTGCAGCCCTGGTCTATATGTCAAAATATCTTACATGTTTTTAACTTTAATTCTCTAAGTCGGGGTGGCATATTTTATATTATGCACAAATTTAATTGTTTGAAAAATCCTTCCAACTGTGTTTTGTATTATACAGCCACAATATCGTGCTTTGAAAATTTGTGTCAACATTTTCCATCCTTTTGCATGCAGCACACACCAACGACGTTGATACAAATATTTGTATTACCTCTGCCTACTTTACTCGCATGCAAGACCATTTATATTGTGGTTATCACTTTTCTCTATACATCTGCAAATAAGTGTGTAATTGTATTTTTCTGAAATAACATTTCATCCAAGTAATTTTTTTTGAGTTTAATATTCTTGAACTATGATAAGCATTCTTATAGTAGGTGCTGACCCTATTTGCTTTTCAGCTTAGTGTTTATATCAAAGAAAAGGTTTTCAATTGAGAAATTACCATTTTTTAATTTAAGCACTGGCCAAGGGCCGCTTTTACAATGCTTGGTCAAACTCCGGAAAGCTTATCCCACGGTTTAAAGTACGAAACTGGATATATATAGCACCAGCAGGTATTTTAAATAAATCTGAGGCTTAATCCTAGATAATGCCTCAAACCTTGACTGTTAGTACGGGCATAAATAGAGATAGTTTCAAAGCTCAAGAACCCTAATTTGCGCGGGGAGAAGCCAGGAGGGCGAAATACATACCTATACGAATTTGAGCCCTCTGCGTCGATTTTTATTCAAAGCTCAAGAACCCCAATCTACGCAAGAAGGAACCGGGAGGGCGAAATACATGCAAATGCGAATTTGAGCCTTCTGCGTCGATTTTTAGGGTTCTTGAGCTGTGAAACTATCTCGAGTTAATGTTCAAGTTCAAAAGAAGACATAGCCAATGAGCACAATCTATCGGTTTTTTGTTTAACAATCTACGAAGTTGAAATTTGTAATGAAGAAGTAAAAATGATGTTTTTCGGCAGAGTATTTTTAAACAAATTTCTATTTCAGCTATATTGTTATTACAGCTCATTAAAAATATTAACAACACTTAATTTAACATCTTCGAAATCATGAAATAAAGCGTTTCCTAAAAATGGCCAGGGGTTCCAATTTTTGGCTATGTTTTAAGATTTGGGGTCCCAATAAAAACTCTTGAGTTGTGGCGACCGCTCGGAAGTGCCGTCATTTTAACAAAAATAGCGAAATCAAAATGTTTCTTCGCAATATTTCCTTACCGGATGACTTAGGACGAAAATGATTGATATAAATCTTATAGAAAATAAAATTTATCCAAGATATTTTTCTCCAAGTCGAAGAGTTGCTGAATGTTTTTATTGAGCTGTACCTACTATAATAACAATATAGCTGAAATAAAAATTTGTTTAAAAATGTTTCGCCGAAAAGCATCATTTTCACTTCTTCATTAAAAATTTCAATTTCCGACTAAGAATTCGGTAAGAAGCTCAGGGTGTAAACACGACGATTTTTCGTATATAGAGGTGAAGAGAGCTAAGTCACATATTATAATATACATATTATGTGACTTAGCTCTCTTCACCTCTACTACGACGTATTAAAGTATGAGCAATTATTCAACAAAATCCGTCGAAAAATCGCAGAAGACCGATTTCGTATTGTTTTTATCAAAATGTGCCCAATTTTCTTATACTATAAAATTATTACCTATGTAAAATATCTCAATTCAAAACTATCTCAAAGTTATCCTTGGCATAGTAAGTTTATGTCGCCGGTATTTTTTAATAAATTTATATTTTAATAAAAAATGTCTTCTAAATTCCCAAATGCATTTTTGTCGGGCCTGTGTACACAGACGTCGAAATATAATTATTATTGTAGTATTAATATTTTCCTGGGGTTTCGGTCGCTAGGGAAATCGAGTGTCGACTCATTATCAAGAGGAAATTAAAGTTGTCCAAAGCAGATTTAACTGAAAGATTTCACTGTTCTTGTGTTTTATGATGGAGTAGAGTTGCAGAGAAGAGACTTGCCGATGTTTTCATTGTAACAAGTGAATTTATTAAGTAATTTCTAATTTTTTAACCGATTCGATAGATAAATATTTAACAACGTAAGAAAATGCGTTTGTGGATGAAAATATAAATAAATTCGTATATCAATTCAAAACATACCATGCATATATCGTTTTCAAAAACGTTGGTCTCTTTCAATAGGGAACTCTTAAATTTGAAATTTTTGCAGTCGTAATACTTTCTCCCCAAGTTTTAATTCAAAGTAAATCATGCATAAGTCGTAAATTCTAGACAATTTACAGTTTACAAAACTGTCGTTTTAGTAACAAAATGTGTATAATGAAACGAGTAGAAAGTTTGTAAAATAAATAACATAAAAATTTTGCAAAAGGAAACTTTTTCGTCATTTTTATTATTTTTATCATTTCGTCATTATGGAAATATTAAGGCCAGTTACATGTTATGTATACCTACAACTTACAAGATAAATTAAACAAATCTACATAAAAATCTAATCTCCACTGCGTCGAGTAGATGAGTTGGGTTGAATGTTCGCCAAGAGTAGTTGATGGAGTGGTCGATGAAAATTGAAAATTCGATTAAATTTAATCAAACTTGGCGAACTACTGCTTTGCGGTCACAAGGTTCGAAAATAATAGAGTGAAAAATAAGTAAATCGAAAATTACCAGTGGCGTAACTACCGCGCGGGTTTATAATCTTGACGAGTTGAAAGCGTGTTGAATTATTATGCAGAATTTTTTTAAATTTAGACACCGCTCCACTTTCGGTGTCGGATCTTCTTAAATATTTGATTTTAAGTTTTCGAATTGGTATTTAGAAAGAGAAGGGTGAAAAGTGGACGGCCATCAAACATCAATCATTTTCGATCAATTCTGTCGACGGGAGCGATGACAAAATATTATTTTTGGTGGCGCCGACATTGACCGAAGGGAGGAGAAACGGCATTGAAAAATGCAAGCAATATAAATACTAACACAATTAAAATATAAGCCAGCACATTGGAGGGAGTATGCGAGGGATAAAGATAGAGAGCGCGGCACAGAATAAGGTACGGGTCTGCGTGGTATTTGATTTGGTTCTATTTTTAATTTGAAAAATGCCATTCACGTAAAAATTCATTTGATGGATCGTCCTTATTTCACGAGATATATTTCATAAATCGCGGATGTCCATAAAATCTAGACTATTTTCGGTTGGTTTGGGAGAGACTCGCGTCACATCACAAAGGCGACGATGCTTTTGTTGAAGCAATAAAATAGAATTCCGACATCATATAACATTTTATTGCTTGGTTTGTAAAAGAGAAACTGACTGATGACAAAGATACTCAAAAGCCCATGTTCGAACCGTTTACAAAACTACCTTTTTTTATATAATGTTCATTATACAATTTCGATTAATTAAAATCGTCTTAAGCGCACAAGTATTTGATTTGTTCGTCAAACTTGTATCTAAAATTAGAAAATTTGAAGTAATACGTTTAACCTATTACGTAAGCAAATTTAAAATAAATAAATAAAAATCGTGAGTTTCGTTGAAGGTTAACGAACTACTAATTTTCGAGAAGCGAGTGGCGCCCGAGTTGCTCCACATAAATTATTATCGAATTGAGAAGAGCAGATGGAAAAGATATTTGGTTCATAATGGAATGCATAAATTGGCAGTTAATAAAATATAAAATTGATTTTAAATATTTTAGATGGGAGAGCGCACCAGGATATATTTGCACAAGGAAATATAATAATGTAATCGATCGAAATATGTATAATACCTAAAGGAATTGTTTAATTTTATATATATTGTTGTGTCCATAAATGGTTGGCTGTTGCGGTATTACATTGTTTATCGTGCAGTCAGAGGAAATATGGCATGAGAAAAGTTTGTATATGTTAGATTAAGTTTTGGTAGTAATTAAGTTTTGTTAGTTTAAGTTTTTGTGTTTCTAAAATTAAACGCCGAATGATAACTTGGGATAGGCAACACAAAAGACTGAAAAATAGGAGATGAGAATCAAAAGGGTGAATAAAAAAAGCAAGAGGGGTTGCCGGAGGGATATAAACAGTTGTTGAATGGAATGACGCGAAAAAAGGATAGTCGTATAATAAAAAATTGAGGAGTCCGATTTTATGAAGCGATTAAGATAGTCGCAAAATCGGGAGTTAATTTGAAGAAGCGACAAAGTGAGTCGCACAATTATAAGAAATTCAATCAAAAAATTGAATTGAATGCTGGAGTTCGCGTGTGCAGCACCATTGGAAGAATAAAAGAGAGAGTTAATTTGAGAGCCACAAGTGGACTGAGATTGTTGCAGGTCAGAAATTTAAAGCAAAAGCAGGACAAATTGGACCAGGCGATTTTTGATAAGAAGATAGTGAATGTGCGATATAGTGTGCGAGTCTAGCCGAGTTATCATCCACATAAAAAAAGGTTAGCATAGAATTTGTTTAATTAAGTTGTTCGAATTTCATGTTTATTTGTTGTTATTTGTTTAGTTTAATCTTATGTTTAGTTATTCATTAAATGTTCTTAAAATTTAGATTTGCGTATATTCTTTGACTGTGTTGATCAGAATAATTCCACCGTAAAAGCCTAAAGAACCTGTACCCTGAGTTTAAGAGAAAGTCGTGTTAACGGTTCACGGTGGACACAGCAATATTTACATAACTTTCTATATCTATCGTGAGTTGTTCCTACCAATGTTTTTTGTGTATAAATAATGCATACTACAGGGTATTTATTATTTTATAAACTTTCCTGTCAATATTTGCTCTTTTTATTGCCTTTTAATTTGTTCTTCTTTGCCATGTCGATGCATATTTTATTACAAATTTTGTTATAGATTCAAAAAAATAATAGCACATGCACTTTTGGTGTTGTATATTTTTTTACGATTATGTTAAAGCATGAGTTGAGACGAGTTTAATGATATGTCGGATAGCTAGCTCCCGAGCTAGTTAAAATGGCCATATCTCAATAATTATTATTGGTACGTTGTTATGACGTATCATTAAACTCGGCATAAAACGTGTACTCCACTATTAACGCAGAAAAATATGTTTTGTGTAAAAATGTATTTAAATTGATGTTAAATTATTAGAGGGGTTGAATGTAGTTACCCTTTTTGCATTTTAAAATATATTTTACAATGTGCAATTATTTTACATTTACATGGAAACACAATGGTTGTTGCCATATTGTTGGGTGCATTTGCCGCGAGAGGTGGAATTAAAATTTGCACCCTTTTGTTGGTCGAAAGTGAAGAATTTTTAATAAATATAAATAATATGCATCTATGAAGGATATCGAGCACAGCTGGTCTTGGAAGCTTTTTCGCAATAAATTTTAAAGATTTTTCCCCACTTTTGAACTAATCGTTGTTTAAGGCAGTCTAGAAGCTTTTCTAGTTTTTACGACGACATCAAATTCGGGTTCATTGTTTGAAATAGTGTCGAAAAAATTTTTGGGTATCGTGTGTGTGTTTAGTGTTGAATGACCTGTACTATTGTGTTTACGCTTAACATATTTAAATAATGGAGCCGCTGTTAACCACTGTTATTCTTTTAAACCAGGGGTGTCAAACGCGTAAAGCAGTAAGAAGTCAATCCCCTAATCCGGGTTTACGCAATTTCCATTGTGGCTGTATGAAAAACGTACCTGGTATGACATTTATTGCGCAATTTTCTTTTATCCTTTCGTTGTGCGTGTTTTTGTACTCGGTATGGTTTATTTGACAGAGGCAGCCGTTGAGAATCATTACATTTTGGACAAAATCTCCCTAAGTGTAACCATAATGATACTCGTAAACTCTCAGAGAGCACGAATTTCCGTTTTCCATTTGCGATTTCTTCTCTGATATAATTACCAATTTAAATCCTCACTTTGCATACACATTTAAAATGCGGCGATCTTTTTGCATATGAAGCTGCCATTACGCAAATAAGCTCTCTTTCGATATCATTTTTATTTATTTTTACAACCAACAACACTTACAGAATTATTATTTTTTATAAGATTGCTCCGCGTTCGTTTTTCCCATTACCCTAATTTTTTGTCAATAATGTTTGTTTCTTCTTGCATTTGTTTTGTCTCTTCTAAAATTTATCTCCCGTTTTCTACCGGGTGGATGTCCGACCAACCACGACGTGTTGGGGTTAATTACATGTATTCGAATCTTTTGACGAGTTGATGCAACATAAAATACTCTGCATTCAATTTTTCCTCCAAAACAACTTGTTGGCGAGCACAGGCAACCGTTCAAACGCTAGCGCTCGCACAAGTATGGAAAAATATGTGTCAATCGTTCGTGTGACAAATACATTTTATTTTTATTAGATAAACGATTTTGTTATTAACATAATGTAATACATTGCGAAAGTGGGTCGCAGACGTTTTAAAATTGCAAATAATTAGCAAATGCATTTATATGTGTCACATTTTCAAACGGAAGATGTTTCTCAAAATTACAATTTAAAATAAATTATAAATTGAAATCAGCACGGCAGAAGGAGAAATAATTTAGAACAATTTTTTTAAATCGAGGTTTTATTGTAATTTACAGTTTAGTTGGTCATTTATCACGTTTCGAAAATGTTTAAACTGACGATTATATTATGCTATACTGCTTACATTGTCTATTTTCAATATCAATAACCCAGCGAACTGTACATATTTTTTTTAAATCTCCATTAGAATTTTTTAGATTAGTTAGCACAGTTGGGTAGTAGCTAAGCTTACTCCTCCGAAAAAAGAAGCTGTACTTCTTTTTGTAATTGCATACGCTCCATTAAATTACTATTAATTTAAAATTTTAATATACATACACTTATGTAGACGCACTTTGACTCCACCAAAAAGTGAACTGCATTTGGACTAGTTTGAGTGGTAGCGTTGATTAGAGATGCTCACCTATATACTTAGATTTGGGCGCCAAAAAGAACATTATTGAACTTATACAAACGAAACTGCATAGAAAGAAATCAATTGGTTCAGTAATAGAAAACTAAAAGATGGAGACATCCACCAATACATTCATAAATACCAAACTATACAGTTGTATGGTTGAAGACCCTTAAAACACAATTAACAAAAATTATTCTCAACAAAACACCAACTCTGTGACCAAACAAATGGGTGTCTCTGAAGGAGGAAGTTTCGGTGAACAATAATAATTGAGACCTCTTGTCACTGGTATATTCGTAACGTGGGAAGGATAAAATGGTTTATTACAAAACAATGCTTCGCCCGATTAAAGTAAACAAAATTCTCCATCACTTCTTCCTCTAAAGATATTATGAAAAGGTTTTGGTTCAGATTAAACTGAAAAACATCTCTGAGATCTCGAAGAACCTCTTCTTCACCAGAACAGTTTACTAAACTGTCAATAATAATAATTATCAGCCGAGATTATTTAATTTGTTATTTTCGTATCATTTTTATCTCCAAATCCCACTGGAATGTAATTTTCTTTTGTGAAACACCTAAAAACATTAGGGATGTATTTGAAAGTTTGGGTGGGCCTGAAGTGAGGATTATATCGAAAGTTTTTGAATTGTATGTGAAAATAAATAAAAAATATTCAGTGACTTTTCTTTTTCATTTTATTACTTATTATGTAAAAGTCCATAAATTATACAAAAAGTAGCCTGTAGCTGTATAGCTTAGCTACTTTTGAAAAGTAACTTGCCCAATTCGGATAGGTACACCCAACATTTACATGTCACAAAACGACGAAGGTAACCTATTTAATTGTCTCCGGAGGAATAGAAAATTTTTTGTTTAGCTTAGGTATAGTTGTAGTTTAACCCTTATTGCTTTTAATTTGATTACAGTGAATTTAATTCGTCCTCTCTTGGTCGTCTGTTCTGCGTGCATCGATTTTATACCATAGCCTGTGAATTTAATACAAAACATGGTCGAGTTTCATTCGTTAGCTTGCGTTGACGAAATTATTTGTTTGTAAACAAAAATATGGTTCCTTTCCGCTCGCTCCAAATTTACATTTAATTACATTTTAACGCTTAGGGGTATCGAAGAAATTTGCCAAAACAAATTATTGCTCGTGGAATTAAATTTTTATCTATAAACGAACTAAAATCTTACTTAAAAACCTATTTAGTTTGGAGAACAAAGCCGTTTTTGAAATCACGAACTATTAGAATGTTGTATTGTACTCACGATTTTGAACTTCACGATCTTCTTTTAGTACGCTTTATTAAGTATGTTGTGCGCGTGACGATTTTTTTAACAACCAAAATTTTAAAATAACCACCTTCCTACATTAGTCAAAATTGTCCTTTTTATTGTTCGTTACAGGTAATTTATTTCTGATGTAAATTACATGCTATCTATTTGGTTGGAACCAATGTCAAATATTATTTTGTTGCCGATTATATCAATTTTAATGACTTGCTTTTACAATTTTACAAATGTCGAGTTTTGAGTGTTTGGAAGTTAATAATGATCGTCGTCGGGGCTTTCGAGGAGCGAATGGGAAAAATAACCTTGTGCGAAAAAAATTTACCAACTTTGTTAGGAAAACACAAATATTGGATGTTTTCCACGCGAGATCCAATTTTAAATTTCTGTTTAACCTTTCTGCGCTGGACGTTTTGATGAAGGTGAAGCTAAACCTGAAATAGGAAAAATAATTGTGTGATTTATACGAAAAATATTAAATTTTAGCGAAATTTATCGTCGCCTATATTATTTTTCAGTTTAGCTAGGAAAACTAAGGCCTCGAGGATTCACTTAAAGAATGTAAACAAGTTTACACAAACTAATCGATATGTTGCCTTGTTATCATAACACTTTTATTTTTGGTGACGCGAAACTTTCAGAACTTTTTGATTTCTTGCCAACTTATTTGTAAAATAAAATACCATAACAAAATTTGCGATAAATCTTTTGCTTTTATAAAAAGCATCAATTTAATAATTACGGAATTTTTTAAAAATTATATACGAATTGTCGAAATGATTTTGAAGAAAATATATTATACTTACACAAATTGACAGTTTTCTTTTATCGTGGACGCACAAAAGAAGTTCAAACCTTATTCTTTTTAACAATGATAAATAAGGTTATCGAGTGAGCTTGAAATGTTCGTAAACAGAGCGTTAAAATTATTTTTTTATCCAAAAAATATCGACGATATTATTTTTATTATTAATGTATAATCACTTTAAGCGACACCGTTAAATGTCAATTTTCTTTACAAATTACATTAAGTATCGTTAACGGTTAAAATTTTACTTAATCGTTTTGCTAGATATTAGAAAAAATGGAGAAAAGCTTTCTTCAATTTTCCTGTAAATTGTGTGTAGTGTACTCGAGCTTTTCCAGGAATTGTGATATTTTATTTTCCTATAACATTCACATGACGTGGTGCGCTGAGAGAACATAATAATGATGATGTCTAAAAGCAGAAGAAACTAAATGGGAAACATTTTCGCCAAAGAAAATTGCACCGGTTAAAGCTAAAGCTATTCTTGACAAATTGGATAAAAATATCAACTGTGATTAGATATTTAGACATAACTAAATCGATTTAAAACAGTTAAATTTAAATGGAACATTTTGTAATTTTAAAATTCAAATTATAATTGGGAAGAGTGAGTTTTCTATATCGGCAATATTGCTCACACAAATATCTGTCAAAAATTGCTTCGTAGAGATTAACTGCTTTTCGAGTAATCAAGTTCTACCATGAAGACCACATTTCAAGATTTATGTATAGTATATTATCTTATAATCGGTTAATATTTTATTCGATAATTCTTTCCAAAATAGTCGGTCAGCATCATGGACTTGTCAGCATTAACAATATAATATTCTGCAGTTGAATAATTGGTCTTATTTTATATGGAAATTAAGACCCTACCGGTTTGTTCTATAGATGTAATGTACTATATCACACGTATTGCAATTAAGTTATAATAAATCCCGCTGTTAATTGACAGTCATTTTTTGATTCATTGTTGATTAACATGATCACAATGTTGACTTTCATAATATTATGTAGTTGGCCTCGGTAACTTTAAAATCCAACTTATACAAATTCTTTTTGTTACTTTGGTTAACAGTTGGTCACCAGTTTTGTTATTTTGTTAATTACGGTTCCAGTTTTGCGGTTAAACGTCGTTATCACGAGTTATACTCCGTTGCAACCCAAGAGGAGTAAGAACTTTATTCTGACCGTCTATCCTCGGCAGGCAATGGCAAACCACCGAGGTAATCGGCCAAGAAAGTATCTCAAAATGAAGTGTATTACACTTCCCGTGGTTCGGAGCCCACGCTAAATAAGTAGGTCTCCTATGCATGTGAAAATAATTCGAACGCACATCACATGCATAGAAAAAGATGGGTCATCAAACCTTCATTTGGGTAAAAGGACCGCGAATGAAGGATTACATATAGATGGTTTAGTTTTCGATAGAATAGTTCCATAGATAATAGTTATATAGTGGTTCGATGTCATGATACTATAACTTTATAGTTATACTATAACTAAAGTTATAGTATCATGGTTCGATGTGCACATTTGGTTAGTTTGGTTAGAAGACGACGTGGTGTCGCTGCATCGCGCCTTTCGGTTCGATCATCCATGGAAGGAAGCCCGTATCTAGTCTATAAGTAGGGTGGGTAAACCATGAAATTATTGGACATAGGGGAGTTATTTGACACTTCACTATAAATTGAAAAAAAAATAACTTTTTTATTTATATAATAAGGTTTAATTATTATACACGTACAGCTTCACTAGACTTGCTGTTACTAATTTCATATAGTATCATAACTGCCAAAATTTCTCCATTGAAGGAAAACTGTGTTTTATAACGGTTTTATGAAGTAATGTGTGATAAGTGTTTTGATGGTAATTTGTTAAGGTCGGTCGATTTAGAAATAAATCTAAAATTATTGAAATAATGAATAATAGAATTCATTTTAAATCTTTTGTAGATACACAACGATAATATTTGATCAAGTTATGATCATTATTTAAAAACTGCTAAAGACTATGTTTGGAGTTTATAGCTGTGTCCAATACCTAACTGTGTTAAATCTGTTTTGTAATTTGTATTTGCAAACTTCTTTGTAGGTTGTTCTATACGACTTATTCTAACTTTTAAGAATTAATTCATAATCTAAGTTTAATTGGAGAGCTCGTTTTTGGACAGTGTCCAGTAACTAAATGGAAAATGTCCAATAACTAAAGTCTTCAATATCTTCAATATTATTTTTATTTATTATAACCCATACTTGCTAAACTTCTATTTTCAATTTAGGTACATACTTAATGCCCATTAGTTACCTACTTACTATTTTTAGAGATATTTGGGAAATTATGTACTTAATTAAGTTTTAATTATGTGCAATAACTAAACTTGACGTGTCCAATAATTGCAAAAATTGTCCAATAACTGAACTTTTAGGTAATTTTTCCTTTTTAATAAATTTTTTAGAAACAGTGCAACAATGAGCAAATATGAAAATCGGTATGATAGACCCAAAATTTGTACCTTTCTTTTAGTTCTATTTACTTACGCATTTCTACGTCTAATGTTTTAATTAAGTTTTGTATTTCTAAAGTGTTCAATAACTGCATGGTTTACCCTACCTTAGTTTATTAGTAGTTTTCATAGTTAGAAACAGTACGTTTCTCGTTTATTAGTTTCATTCATTTTCATCCCAAATTTTCTTCAACGTTCACATTTTCGTTCTCTCTTACAGCGCTGGGACGAAACACCACACCTTTTTTAGAGACAGGAATATTGGAACAGTATCTTAACCTTGGTTTAACATTTCATAATAACCACGATACGATTCTGTAAACGATATATTAATCATCTGTTCATGAAAGTTAAACGTGTCTTCCATTCTTACGGGGTATTTCCTGTCGTTTCTTTCTAGTTATTCGGTTGATAGCTTTAAGAACTCCTTTTGTGGGTACTATGATACAATCGATTTTGGCGGTTAATCTTATATTCAACTGAATTTTTGAGTATTATAAGCTAAGTAGTCATGGGCCAATTTCCACCTTGAGCTGTTCTTCGTGACTCCGAATTGCTCAGTACAATTTGCGGATAACTTGTGGGATAATCACACACACACATGATCATTCGCAATATTCCAGACTCAAAAACGGGTCGATCAGACATACAGAAACATTATTCATGATTTAATAATTGCATGGAAACTTTTTTCGAACAAAGATAATACTGGATGTTAGTTAAATATGACAAATAATGACGGCGGTCGTTCACCAATCGACTTGCATCGCTCGTCGCCAGTTGGGTAAATGTATTTAGCTATTTTTGTTTTAGTTGTGTTTTTGTAATTATGCGAATGAATGGTAAATTTGAAATTTTGTGGGCATCCATTAACAGCATTCGAGTTAACTTTGCATCGAGCGAAGCGATTTAAATTATTTAAATGAATTCTGTTTGCAGTAATTGTATTTACAAACCTCTAGTGACGGGTTGTATGCAAGTCGAGTTTGCTGATGCACGTAGGTCGACAGATCTCAATGCAAAACGATAAGAGCAAAGTCGTGCTAGGCAGTGAATAATGTTGGCCTTCTCTTGATTAATGGTGTGTTCACCTTCGTAATTTGATATTTACTCAAAATTTATGTCCGTTGAACATTGATTTTGTCGTGGCTCGTTTACCAACTTGTAAAATTTAATTATTACGTTTAACGAATTACGCTTTTGAAAATCTCTTTTTCACTAAAGTCTACACGGTGCGGGCCGTTTTGCTTCCGCATGCGCATTATACATCATGGTCGTGATTGCTTTGTATTGCATTTTTGTTTGTATAACCTCAACATAATAATTATAAGATTTGTTGAAGAATTCTTCTTCTTGTTTGTTCTTGTGCACATTTATAGGCACAACTATAACAACTGAACGGTTTCTCACCGGTATGAGTTCTTAAATATCTTTGCAAGTTTGATTTATCTGCAAAAGTACACTCACAAATATAACAGCTAAATGGTTTCTCGCCGGTATGAGTTCTTAAATGTATTTTTATTTTACTGTATTTTACTGAAAATGGGTTTACGATGGGTCCTGTTTTAGCGGCTGTAAGAAGTAGAAATACTACATTAACCGTTCCACCAGAGAATGAAACAATCGGAAGCCACACAAAAATTGTACCTCAACGAAGATTGTTTTCAATTAAAAGTTCTGTTGAAATGTCAAGTCGTGAGGAGTCACAGAGGATTGCTTCAAGTACTAATTCAATACACTTACTAGTATTATTACGATTTAATTATAATAATGTAAATAAATATTTTGAAATTATCTCTTATTTATTTAAAACGATTTTTTTTTTACTGAAAATGGTAATGGTTCTATTTTGCAAGTAATTTAACTGTTCCTTTTAATAAACGGGGTTTTTTAAAAATAAAAATTAGTGTTATTTTGTGGCATGCTTTGAGGTTATACAAACAAGAATGCAATACAAAGCAATCACGACCATGATGTATAATGCGCATGCGGAAGCAAAACGGCCCGCACCGTGTAGACTTTAGTCTCTTTTTCGACGATAACTTCCAAACGGTGTTGGCACAACCGATAAATCTCGTCTCGTTCATAAAATTGTTTTATCGAATTTCTTACATGGAAAGTTAATTGACAAGTTCCGTTGAGATAAATCTTGCAAATGCATCGACCGACTATTGGCTGTAAAAGGAAAACAATCGAGTCTTGTTTGGATTGAATGAATATGTTATGAAGTTGCCTTTTACGAACGACTCTACCATTTCTAACCAAACGTACATTACTTTACTGGCTTATGTGCGTACATGACTGGTAATGGCAAATAGAATGCAATAATTCTGTCTTATAATGCAATGAATTTATGGAAAAGATTGAATTTCATTATATGAAAAAAAAAAGCTATAATGTTGCGGTCCACTGAAAGTATATTTCCGCTTCCAGTAAAGTAGAAACACAGAAAAATGTGCGCTTAGATAAAATGTCGAATAACTCCGTATTTCATTAGCATTGTTTTCAGACGATTAAAGATGTGAATTATTCATGAAACGGAGTAATTTATAAAAACAAGCCCAACAACACGCAGCTCGTCACATTATTTTCATATTTCCGGCTTAGGCTCACTAATGTTGGTTACATACACAAGTTGTTTTTAAAAAAGTAATCTGTGCATTAACTATTTTCTTAACGGTTCCTAATTTTCCGTCGTTTTCTTACAATTCTCACTTATTAAATTGGCATTTTGTATTTCAGATATTATTATTATGTTGTACCTACTACCTTTTTATACAATCGACTGTTAGTCTGCGAACAGCTGGAAATACAATAAATAAAACGCCGCGATTATCTAATAAACGAAGGAATCGGTTGATTTAAAAAAAATATGGACGAACGTATTTCCAAAATTGTGTTATTATTTGATATGCACACATCATTAATGCTTGTAACAACGCATTTGTCAGAGTAAATAAAGAGTCAAATTAAACACAAGTATAACGATATTTATTTAGGCAATCCCAAGTACAAACTCTCTTTATGAGTTTACAAATCTGTGCAATTGAAAACGAGAATTGAGCTGGCAATAAGTTACGAATAAAATTACATTACGTGTAATGCCAATGTTTGAGAACTTGTTGTTGGCAATCTCTATTCTTGGGCATCCCTTCATTAATTTGTTAAAAGTTATAATACATTCATCAAAAGCTTGGATTGACTCGTTAAACATTCTTATTATAATAATTATTGAATTGAATTTTTAAATTCTTGAAAATATAACCAAGAGCATTGTAATATTTTCTCCAAACCACGATCGCTCCAGAATATTTTGCCTCCCTACTTCAAATAATCTTCCCAATTTAGGTACTATATAGTATTAACTATTTAAAGATGTCACAACCTGAGCATTCCGACAATGACATGCATGTTTCGATCTTATTAGATCTCAGCGGTGCGGTAAACTCTAGTTGTGACAATTTTTTGATTTTGCTTATATATTATGTAGATTTCTTAGTGGAAGGATGATCGTATTGAAGATAATCCATAACCAGCAATTCGCGCGATATCTTTAAAGTGAAGCTACGACCTGAAAGGACTTCATTACGAAAATTTCTGTAAACGTCGAGGATTGAACCTCAATTATAATTCCATACAGGGTTGGGCCAAAGCAACATAACCGTTTGCGAGGAAATTTAACAATTTAAAGAGGTCACAACAGGACCATTTCAACGACATACAGGTTATGATTGAGGTTCAAAGCTTATACAGTAATGAACTCCTTTATACGCCTGGTTTGAAATTAAGACTTCCATTGTACAGCAATGAACTTTTAGTTGATTTAGGAATGTTGTTATACTTGATCCTCTAGGTTTTTTTTAAACATATATTTCTTTGAATTTTAAAACCAAGACGAAGAATGTGAAAAAACCGACCCTGGCACCGTTAAGGGCAGTTTTTAGATTTAAAATTTTTTTTGTCTATGATTAGTTACCATCCAGTGAAATAATTAGAAAGCTGGAAATTTAATCAAGTCGCACTTCCCGAGGCGAAAATTTGAGTATGAATTTCTTATGCTTACTGAGCAGAACAAGTTATTAGTTTCTATTTATCTCGATTTATCTATAGGTGTAATGTTTTGTTCGACTAAGTTTTCGCGAGATCTCAAATGTCGTATCACCAGGTTCCCAAGTTACTTGTTCTAACTTATTCAAATTTTTAACGATTACCAGACTTGTAGCACAATGGGTGAACGGTGAACGGATCGTTTTGACCGTCCTCTTTTAGTTCGAAATTTTGGGCCTTAAAATGTTTGCAAGATTGGCACGTGCAGCCTGCCATTGTGGTAGATGGCCATACATTTTTATTTACAAATACGATTTTTGTATTTGTAAGTAATTATAGATTTTGAACACAAAAATAACTATTTGGTAGGTAACGGGAAACCATCCCGCATTACCTATATACTATTGGGCACACGCGAAGAAGCTCCATGTAAAAAATACTGATGTAGTGAACTGCCGCCCTGTCGCGTCGTTTCGAACCGCTGTACCGTGTGTTGTTCGGCACTGCTCCAAAAAACGATATAATTGGTGATCCTTTCTTATGGTGGTGTATCTCTAATTAGTGCGATAACCTTTTTCACAAACCCATCACACCATGTGGAATAAAATTCTTATTAACCTTGGATTTTATAGTTTAATAAAACAGAGGATGATAAAGAAATACTACGAGTATATCGATGAACTAGTTGGGTTCCACCAAAGATATGTTCCACATAAAAAAAGTGTTACCTATCATTTGTAGAAATTTCATTACCATCATAACAATGGCAGTTAGCTTTGAGTCTGTGATTAATTAATACTCTGGGGAATGGAATTAGGCATAGATGCATCATTACACAATCCAATGAAAGCTCTAAAGCTACCGACTGCATTATGGCGCTATTGGTGTGATGAAGTGATAGTGATTTTGAACAATGCCTGGCTTACATTTCAAAATGATCCACTTTATGTTCTTGGATACGTGGTAATTATTTTCAAATCACAAAGGAATACAAATTTCCTGCGATATCGTTTCGTACCACTATTTTGATTTTGCAAAGCGAATCATTTGTTACAACATATTAAATGCACGAACAATTTTTATTATCTTTTATCATAAAATGAAGTTGCATTAAGTAAGTAAAAGGTAATTCTATTAATAATATTATTTAATGGGCGTTGCTCTATAACAATGGAGAATAAATCAAGTTCATTTGTTATACAATAGCAGGGAAAGCCAAATAATTCTCTGGGACAACATCCCGGTATATACTATACACATTATTTTGTAGGTAGGTACCTAAATATGTACAAGTGTGGCTAAATATTTAACTTCCATTGGATTCGAAACTTATTGAAAAATGGATTTCGTATTCACTCTTCCCAGATTTTACAAATTTCTTTCTCGTCCATTTTATCGTATGTAGATGTGCACAATTTATAAATTTTTGATAAAATTTCACGATCCTAACAAAAATGTTTTTGTGTGTATTGATTACGTTCGACGATATTCACGCAATGTTTTTTTTTATATAAATTTCCGATAACAATAGACGAACTAGACATAATGGAAATACGTAACAGCGTTAGCTGGTGTCACTTGACGATGTCTCGTCTCGTATCGCCAATTATTGAAATTACCTCTTGTGTCAATCATCGTTTACAGATTCTACACGAATTATGTGTCAGCACTTTCAACCCCTCACTCTAACTATGTACTAGAATGATCAAATTTTGTAGAAATGTGGAGTACCTACCTATGTACCACTTTAATTTAATTATTTTCTTCCCTCTTTAAGTTTTTCACCTTAAATTAACGTCGAATCACAATTTTGGTTAATAAAACTTGATTGCTTTACATTGCTTACGATATATCCCATCGATTATTTATTCAAATAAATCTACCTCGATAAAATTGAGTGTTTCAAGGCCGATAGAGAAAAAACTTAATTCGATTTGAAAGGATTCTAATATTGTAATTAGTTAACCAGTCGAGTAGTCGGTGCAGTTATTTCCGACTTTAAATAACATTCGTAAATTATTGTAAGAGTACAAGTCGAAATTATTATGGAAATTTTTATACTCTTGCTCGAAAATTTAGTTACCTCGGATAATTTATTATTATGTTGTAATCACTTATGATGTAATTAATTTTCGTGTTGGATTTAAGGCGATGCGTTGCTCGTGTACATTTTGTGCAGCTTACATGACGAAATAAAAAATAAAATGAATCGTGTTAAGGCAAAAAGAGCTGCGGCGAAAAACGATTTAAGTAGATGCATGCATTAGTTTCCCGAGGGCGAGAAAAATTGGCCGCCGTTAACGAAAATAAAAAGTTTTTATTTTTGGTGTCCTCGTTATTTTTCAGTCGTGATTCTTCTAAAATTTGAGCACATAAATCAAAATTTATAGCAATCGTAATGGTATTAAAAATGTATAGGCTTCCATTTATGAGGCAATTTATTGCTACAATGCGTGATTTAAAATGGGATTTTGAAAGAAATTACAATTAATTCTGAAAGGTAATGGGCAAACACAAGTAAAAAGCACGGCGACGACTTATTAATTTTACTTGGTTCGTGTTAAGAAGTGACACGTTTCTGTATTTCGATTTGCTTTTACGCCTTACAACAATGACACGGACTTGAAATTCAATTATTTTTTGAAAAAATAAAAACTAAATCTTTTAAGCTGCTTTCTATTGTTTTCGCTAATTTTTTGTGGAACAAAAATGCTAAGGAGCTAAGTTGTACTAACACGAGAGCGTGAAGAACTAACCATATATACAGTGTGATCAATAATTTGGTCTACTTTGATATATCTAGCTCCCTCTTGGCGTTCAAAATTTTAATTGAAATCTGCTCGAAGTCGACAATAATGATCTATTATTAGCATATACATTGTTTTGTTGTCGATATATGAATTGAACGAACGAAATAAATAAAAAATTCAAATAATATATACTAGGAAAATTTTGAGATAGCTTTTTCAAAAACAAGAGTACTATATTATTATAATTTCATAATAAAATGATTTTTAAATGGGAAAACAGGAAATAAGTACGCCACAGTAACAATAAATTAAAAATAAAGAAGTGAATGAACAAATAGGAAGTTTTAAAGCGCGCGAATATTATTATATAAAACTGGTGTTCCATTTAAAAAAAAGAAATTGCATTTTTGCAATTGTGTGCAAAAACAGAATACTCGGCAGAGTTAAAAATAATAAATTTTGGTTTACGCGTGTCAAGCAAATGCATAACTTTCAATTTAAAATTTTTTTAGATATTGATAAATCTGCCATCGAAGAAGTCATATATAACTATTGATTACGAAAGAATTGCGACGCATTACTTTTGCGTAACTAATATATTATATATTAAAAGTGGTCTGTGTACTTAGTATACTTTTTGATTTTGGCTCGAACACTTCTTGGTTTAATAACGTACATACATATTTTGTTGCAAATCATTAAGGCACGTCTTTCTTTGAAGAGTGCGTGGTTAACGTCCGGCTAGATCGTGGTACACGCTTGGTAATAATAATAATAATTATTAAAGCGACTTTGCGATTTACTCGACGTAGTTTAGTTAAAACTCAACCAAGCGCTTGCACCAGCGACACTTGGTTATGTAATTAATTGTAATTAAACAAAAAAATGCTGCATCATAAATCAAAAGTTTCTAATTTATTATTTTTCTTTTTCAGACGAGCGCACCTAAGAAATTGTTTGGAAATTCTTAAGGACATAGTGCCTTTAGGTCCAGAGGCATCGAGACACACGACGTTAGGTTTATTAACGAAAGCGAAAAGGTTTATTAAGGTAAATATTTAATTATTTTTTGGATAATATAAAATATTACACGCTACACTAACATTGCTTAACCATTTCGTGTTCTTGTGGAATTGACGTTGGAGAATCCTCGTTGGACGTAGTTGACATTTAAATGTCGCACGAATCTGAAGACAAGTTTACAAGCAGACCGATTTTATCGTGCAAAAGGCAACGTTTTCTGGTTTTGTTATATAAATATCGATAGCAGATCCGAATGTAAATTAGTAAAACGTTCCAATGTCAACATATATTTAATTAAAAGGAACCCCCAACTGCAATTAAATAAACATTTATCGAATTACTCCTAGCTGAAATTATAACAAAAAAATATGTTTCCGTTTTAATTAATAGTATTTTGAGTCGAGAGCGTGAAATAGTTTTTGCTTAAAATTCCACATTCGAACAAATTGGATCCTGCTTACGGTCAAGCCGGAATACTTGTGTGTGTAGCTTTTGTGCAAATAAAATTAACGCAAGCAAAACAAATGGTGAATAATAAAAATTTGACCACACCCCGTAGTACCCTGTAGGCATAGAGAAACGGGAAACAATAATTTAAACTACTAGTAGTAAATTTTTAATATCAGTAATTTAGGTTAATAAAAATTGTAATTTAATGACATTTTAAGTTAAATTAATATTTAAATGAAGTGAAGTTAAATTATGATTGATTTAGTGGAAAAAAGTTCGTGTCGAGAAAATCTCGACCGTAGAAATGCTAGTGGACACGCAAATCCTGTAAGCTTTTGGTCGCTATCAACTTGATTAGCTCAATAAAGCGTCGCTTCTGGAACTTCCTTTGTCGGCATTCGAACCCCTCCAATTTATCCCTTTTTGTTTCCGTTTTATTATGTAATATTTTCCATACTCGCTCGCATTTTCATTTAAAACTTTTATAGTGTTTTTAGTTTCGAGTCGCGATTTTACGTTTCGCACAAATATGAGTGAACGTTGGGGTAAAAAGTAGAAATCTTTTTAAAGGCGAAACGACAGCTTTATCATTAATTCAATATAACGGTGCCCGTATCTGCGTTTGAGTTTTCTTTAATCGCTCAACGTTACGTAAGCCCCTTTGTATGAATACGTTACGTCCACCACATTCGAATCTTTACTAATTCAATTTAAGCAAATAAATTTATATTTTATACTCGACTTTTTACACAACTCTTTTTAGCAATATTATGTACATTGATTCAAATTTTATATTTAATATTATGATTATTTGGAAGAACAAATTTGTAATCGCTCTCTTTTTTTTAGAACCTCGAAGACAAAGACAGAAAAAGTTCTGTCCATAAGGAACAACTTAGTAGAGAACACAGGTACCTAAGAAGGCGCCTGGATCAATTATCGGCGCATCATGCTCTTTCCAAACGACGATCAATTTCGGAAAGTTCCTCATCGACGATCTCCAGTAATCATTCAATTTCTTCGTCCCATTCATCGGTATCGTTGTCCATATCTGAACCAGGTAAATATTTTTGTAAATCGTGTTCGCGATTCGGCCATACTCTCTAGAAATGCTGTATCTAAGTTAATCAATAACGTACTTATTTGAAATTAAATTTCCTACCAGTTAATAATCCACGACTTTATATTTAGCTTCAAAAGTTGACGCGCGCGGAAAGCATTCAAAGTAGCAGATTTTTATTTTTTAACAATTTTAAATTCGACATCTAAATTCTAAACTATTGAAGATATTGTTACGGACTCTTTTATTTTCCCTTTACAAAATCAATAACCACAAAAACTCTCCACGTTGCTTTATACGAATTAATGACCAAGATAATCATCTTTAATTAGCTGTCCATAAACTACATAGCCTATGTTCTGATTATAATATTAAAATATCGACAAAAAATCAAAGCCATAACTTTTGCCGAATAAGTTCCTATTAGGACTAAAAATTGCTACAGAAAACAGCAGAGTTGACCAGATTCTACATTTCAATTTCCTTGGCTGCGACATTTCTTAGGTAAAATAGACAAATGCAGGCTGCAGAGATTAATTCTTGAGAGCTACAAAGGTTTGCGACAGAATACGACTAGAAGTTAATAGCAAACTTTTGTTGAAATCACTTAAAGCATACCGATTACACTGGTGCGAACATTTAAACAGGATGGATAATCAATCATAAGACCAAAAAATTAAATACCAGGATATGGTTCTAGAGAGAAAAGAGACGTTGGTCGACCGAGGAAACGATGGACGTCGGAACAGGCTTTAGCCTAACCCAGGATGTGTGGATGATGATTATTCTCATAGGATCATGTGTGTTATTAGTATTTTGATGTTCGTCGAAATTTGCGAGGACATACTTTTGTTTTACCTTTTTTTGTTAAGAATTAAGGCCTACATAAAGAGAATTTTCAAGGAAATTCGAATTTTAATTTTTTTTTCGAACATATCACATTGTGCAATGAACTTGAAATTAAAAAAACTTCATCGGTGTTTAGTTTTCAAAATTTGTGATTTTTAATTAGAATATGAGGTTTGCCTTCGCAAACGCAACTCGCACTTCGTCAGCGTGTTGAGATCAAAAAGCCAATGCCTTTCTATGAAAATTGGTGGTTGGGAATCGACAGTAGGTCACCCTTAGGTATGAGTTGAGTGATAGGGAACAAGACCGCACTAGTCCTTTTTTAGGATGGCAATTAAAAAATTAACCAATCAGAAGTGCGTTAGGGAATGACGGAATTTGGGTTTTGTACAATACATCTTTGGATTCTCATATCTGGAACTGCACCATTTCCATTTCGATGTTTTATTTTTGTATTAGAATATATTCAGAATCCAGTCTTGCACAAGTACGTTCTGCTAAATGGCAACAATATAACGGATTGTGCGTGTAATTCGCTCCAAAAAGTAATGAGCAAAACTTTTAAATTTTTGATTTATTTTGCTGTCTGAACTAACTTTTATTAAATTTTTGAAATCCACAAAAGAAATTCAGTCAGATTTATTTTGAGATGAACGGATTTTCAACGGATTTTAAGATGATCTCAGTAATGGCATATTTTTGTTTCCTTAATTTTTCATTTAATTATGGAACCTGTTACAACACGTTTAGCATCCACGACACCTTTCCAACAGGTAATAAAAGTTGACTAGCTCAAAGTCGCGAAGGGGTGGGTTGGTGAAAGGAATAAAAAGGGTCGTGTGACGGCACGTCGCAAAGCGTGTGTTTCCAATCGACGACCGGGCAATCCTCGATCGCGATTCTAAAAATTGTCAAAATCGGTGTGAATAATTTACACGGGGGGGGAGGTAAGTCAAAATCGGTGGGATTAATATACACGCGGGAGTTAAAATGGGCGCCACGCATACGAAGAAATGAATCTTTTTGAAGGGGACTGGTTATCACACCTTCCAAGCTGGTACGCGACAACTTGATGATCTTACGGCGAATTCTCACTCCGGAAAAGCCTCGCTCAATGACCTTACCTTTACAGGAGGCGAACTTTCCGTTGGTGAAAATAGCTAAATAAACATTAACACAATAATAATAAAACACACAGTTGGGAAATAACAAAAATGTAATGAATAAAATAATATCAGGGGGGAGTTGACAAAATTTACACAAGATACTATCAAATTTACATGTATCGTATAAAAATAAATATGTACAGTTGACGGAACCTTTCAGTGTGGTTTCCGTTGCGAAATTAATATTCGTAAAACGATTACTGTTACAAAAATACAAACTGTTAATTCGCAAAGTATGACCCAGAAAGTTCATACGTAAAAGGGGGGGGGGCGTATTGAATACAGCACTCCACAAAAATAGTAATAGTTACTTAAGTGCAACTCGGTGACGTCTAAAACTATGATTCACAAAGTTGATACTGAAAATTAATCAATGCAATCGATTAATCTTTATGAACTTTAGTTGCAATGCTAAACTTAAAATATTACGTTAAATTGTTGGTTATAATCTGGACGCTCGAATGGCGTAGTAAAAGTTACGTTAATAATAGACAATAACCTTAATTAACACAAAAGAGGTACAAAAGGGTTGCGATCGACTTCCAGGGTTGAACTGAACGTTCATAAACGTAACTGGCGGTCAAGGTGACCACTTAACATCACAAATCTTAAAAATATAAAAGTTTCTTACTTAGTTTACTTGTCGGGATTCGACCTCTAGACAAAGCCGTTGGCGGGTCCTCCAGGAGTGAGATTCGTCCTCGGAATGCAGAATGGAGCTGAATACGATGTCTCAAACCATACCAGAAGGTCAGCGTAATAACCAGCTTCCAAAACCTCTTCAAATCGGAAGGTGGTGAAATGACAGGGTGATTTACGCACTGTGTTACGCGATAAATAGGGGTTCCGTACGAAATAATTCACTGGAATAATTATTCGCGAAGTGACAATTAGTTAAAGCCGGCACTGTGTAAATAAGAAACGTCAATGTGGGGTTCGATAAGAAAAACTGTTGGAATGCACCCATGTGTTCGCAACGCAACACCTGTTTTATACCATACCGATAAAAAGAAATGCAATGCAATTGCATCCAAGCGGCAAATAGTGCGAGACTAAAGTACGATATATTAGTTGAAATAACTCGATATTATAAAAAGTGATAAACAATTGACATTAAATGTTCGATAATTTTAGTTGAAATAACTCGATATTGCTAAACGTCATAAACACTTGGCATTAAATGTTCGATACTTTAATTGACATAACTCGATATGGTTAAATGTTATAAACAATTGACGGTAAATGTTCGGAAAGTTCAATTGAAATAACTCGATATTATTAAACGTGATAAACAATTCGTATAAAATGTTCGATAATTTATTTGCAATAACTCGATATTATTAAACGTGATAAACAATTCGTATAAAATGTTCGATAATTTATTTGCAATAACTCGATAGTATTAAACGTGATAAACAATTCGTATAAAATGTTCGATAATTTATTTGCAATAACTCGATAGTATTAAACGTGATAAACAATTCGTATAAAATGTTCGATAATTTATTTGCAATAACTCGATATTATTAAACGTGATAAACAATTCGTATAAAATGTTCGATAATTTTACCTGAAGTTGAACGCACAATAATTTAGCACAATTGAATTGTATTGATTTAAAGATCTCGAATGAATGTGAGATCTTGGTGTCTTAATTCCGCTTTAGAAGCGTTATTCACGAGAAGACGGTATCGGATTCTGTTAAGATCACTCAGAATCTTTTGTGAATCTCCTCGAATCTGCAATTTGCAGTTCATTTTATGTGTTTTCCCTTCCATAAATTAGAATAATTCCCACTTAATGATTGATTTGAGCCCTTATAATTGGATCTCATTAATTCGAAAAGAAGGGATATGCATTCTGATTGGGTGTTGACCGACGTGCGAAGGCACGCTTTTGTCTTTCTTCCAAATGAAAGTGTGGGGATATATATCGGCACATGAGCCCAGAATAACAATTTTTTGCCTGTCTGGACTTGAGCAAAATAAGTTTTTGTCTAGTTTTTATTTGTTTTCGATAATTCTACTTTCCTATACCTTCTATGTTAAATGCCAGCACATTTGGTTGCTTGTCGGCACATGTTCGAGATAACAAACAACGGGCATTGTTTCACACGGCTCGAAAGACCGCACGTGTGAGTTTTTTTGTCTTGACAGCGAACACGAGTTCATGGATCGCATAAAAGTGTCTCTCAGTCCTCTATAAAATTATAGCAAAGCATATGCATGGATTGACGTTTGGTTTGCCATGCTATCGAATGGAGACTTTCTTGCTGACGATGCGAATTATTGACGGGTGCTACGTCAACTCTATTAAAACTGTATTATCTACCGCATGGTTTATTAGACGTGTATAAAATTCTTTTGAGAATACTTTCTTTCCCATCAAATATTATAATTATTACTCGATTGTAAAACATAAATTTGTCTGTTAAGTTAATGTTTCAATCTTTTCGATATATACTCTGACCTAAAAATATCTTCTCAAAGAATATTGGACTTGTAATTCTTGCCGGATTTATTCGAAATTTTTACTATAGGTTTAATACCTCATAATAACAAAAATTTAAGAAAATGTGACCGATGCGCGCAGTCAGGTGACAAACCCTTGCTTTTACTCGCGGAACCCATTTTGCTATCGGGTAAAATATCAATAAACTACTTTTGCAATCTCTTAAGGAACGGTGGTCATGGCCCGATAGCTAGCGCGATCAAGATTTGTAAGGTTTCCCGATTCGACTTCGATTTTGAGTTTAAAATCTCTTGACCGTCTCCGTGCTTTTGGAGGGCACTTAAAGTCGTTGTGTTTCTGTTCTACGTGGTTTTCTTAGCGTTCCAATGTTGTCATATTGTTAATTAAATTTCATCGTGGTTATATTTTAACTCGCCATAAGTTTATTCTGATCCGAGAATTATCTTCTTTTTAGCCCTAAGTAGAAATATTATACTAGTGGAAGCCGTGTACCAAATTTCAGACCTCATTTCAAAGATTTCCACGTTTATGGAAGACATTGAATTTGTTTTAATACCGTTACCATTAAAAATTTGCACGTTTGTTCTACTAAGTAACGAAAATTGCTGGCTTGTTATTTGAATTAAATGTAGCAATAATTGGCAGTGTTATAAATTTCTAAAGTTTGTTGAATAGAATTTAATCGGGTTAGCTTTCGTGTTTTAAATTAAACTTGAATTTTTATAGAGATAAAAAATAAATGTTGTAAATTAAATGAATTTAATGAGATGATTTTAATTTAAATGAAATTTAAATTTCTTATTTTGTAGCAGAGTCCAACGAATTCCTAGTACCTACATAATTATTATGTATATTTTTTAAATTTGTTTTGGCAAGGTACGGCCCCCTCACCACAAGCGCCTTTTGATAATTACGGCGCTGCTGATAATATTGACTCTTACACAGGTAAATTTCAAAAGAGGTAAAAAAAATGGCAAAATGGTTCATCAGTGGAAAACTCGAAAATTGCCCGTCCCCGCGCGTGGCACACATGAAATGGTGCTCCTGGCTCGATTACAAAATATTGACTGCTCGTGGTAACCTAAAGACGGATCTGGACAACTAGTCCAAACAATAATCCGATGATATCCGGTAATCCTGATATTGCAAGTACCAACTGAATCGGCATAAGAGTTATTCCATGATATGAAATCGACCAAATTTTTGCAATTATTTTTATTTCCCTCTTCGATTTTGTTCAAACTTGGTATATACGTCTAAGTTATGCGAAATAAATGGATCCGTATGTTTTTGTTTGGCCCTAAAGTGACCCGCTTACATTGTACAGCCCTTCAAAATAATTAAAATTTGACTGTAGAGCTTCGATAAATTATTTGTTACTGGTCGAACCGTACCACTGAGAGACACGATTTTTTTAATGAAATGGAAGATATTGAATAGGCCTTTTCACCGAGTTTTTGTATGTAAATAATTAAGGTCACAAAATGGATGCCCTGATCAAATTTTCACTTTTGAGTGCTCCTCCTCCAAGAAAGGGGTAATTTAAAATTCTCAAAAAAATATATTATACTTTTGGCTACTTGGATACCAAAGTTTAGAGTGGGCACGCTTTTGGTTTAGGAGTGATGGTGCGTTCAGGGAAAATATTTAACGTAATTTATTTTAACGCATTTTAATTTAAGAAAGTTAAATGTACGTAACCACCTATAGGCGTTCATGCTACATTTAAGGCGCCGTAATTTAATTTAACGTAAGGAAATATTGGTCAACATCTTAAATGATTGTATCTGCGCATTAGCGTGATATTCAAAAATAAAAAATATAACCTATCTATCCTAAGAAGTTGAATTAAAATTATAAATTGATATTTTGTGAAGTAGTTAACTTGTTTGGTATTTGCAATGAATGATACAGTATTGATCGAAACGATAAGGCAATTCGAAATTTTGTTTAATTCAAGTTGTTGTGAACAGCTGATGTTAGGCGGCCATAACACTTTTTGCAACAAGTAGTGTTTACGCATGCTTCATTCTTCCGTTATAGAATTCTTAAATGACTACCATGAACCGGGCCAATTTCTTAGCGCAAAATTAAATAGAATTAAATAGAAATAAATTAAATTATGTCAAGCATGAATGCACCATGACATTGAAATGAATGATCGTGGTCATAAATCGAAACATTTGAATATATGTACGAGCATGTACTATGGATTATTCCATATCAAATCAACCTACGTATTTTCATGTCCCCCTTAGATTTTGCTCAAATTTGGTGTATTTCTAAATTATGCCAAATAAACGAACTTTTATTTTTTTGACCTTAAAGTGGCCCGTTTACATTGTACCATTAAGGCCCAGTTGTTCTGTCTCAGGTTATCTTTTAAATGGAATTAATTTCTATAGAAATAATTATTTCAACAATTGTATACATGGAAATTAACCCGGGTTACAAGATAACCAAAAACTGAACAACTGGGCATTAAAGACACGTTTTGGTACTTTTGGTAAAGTGTTTCTATTTATGGCCATGATCATTTATTTCGATGGCACTCTTTAACGAAAAGCGTGACCATTCTAAAATTTTGTATGCAAGTATCCAAAAGTATAATAAAGATAATATATTTTTTTGAGAATTTTAAATTGCTTCGTTCTTAGGGGAGGGGCAATGTATATCAAAATTTGATCAAGGCTCCCATTTTGTTTCCTTAATTAATTAAACAAAAAAACTCACTGAAAAGGCTTATTCAATATCTTCATTTCACAAAAAAATCGTATCTCTAACGGTTCGGCTAGTAGAAATAATTTATCGAAGCTCTACAAGCCAAATTTGACTTATTTTGGAGGGCTGTGCAATGTAAAAGGGCCAAACAAAAAAATACGGGTCCATTTATTTGGCTTAACTTAAAAGTACTAAGTAAAAGGTACTACATTTGAGCAATATATAGCATATTATACTATATTTAAATAAAATAAAGTAATTGATGTCGATATAAAATAGCGACTTGCAACTCAATTGGCATAAAATAATTAGCCTACAACCCGGCCGCTTTTGAGACGATAATTTAACTTTAATTGGGTAATTTTTGTTCTAGTGTTAAGTTTTCACGAGCAAAAACGTGTAAAAAGTTGATGGTACAGTAATTTTCGAAATACCGACTGCACCGTCAGAACTACAAACTAACTGATATTAAACAGAATTCGTTTTGATTCTAATTAAAGTGAACCTCCACACGGCTAGCAATTTCGTGTAACCACTTCTCCACTAAAACTATTCGTGTATAATAATTATTATTTTCAACGCTTCTAGCAAAATCTTGTCACTCGTTGTTCACACATTTAACATCGATCGGCGGTTAGCGTATCGAGTATTTTAATACTAAATGCATAAATTTAAATTTTTTCAACTCGCATCTTTTATTAAACGCTAAAAGCCTGCAAGTTTCGAAAGAAAACACGAAATTTATTCGAGTAAAGATGTTAGATAACTTATTGTTCTTTATGCTAGTTTATTTTCTTTGAAGGCGAATACAATGGCGAATGAATGAGATGTCCTCTCGGTTCATTTTATCTGCTCAACTGATTTTTACTAACTCTATATTTGTTTTATTATCTCGAGAGACGTTTGATGTTCCACTCTCGTGTTCAAACTTTGTAACTAAATAAATCAATATTTTAAACGGAATTCTTTCCATTTTTTATTTGGCCGAATTCTTCGTCTTAATTGAAATCTTTTCTTATAGATACAACTTTTTGAAGATTTCTTCGTTAAACTTTTTTATCAAAATTGCCTCTCGTTTCTTCGCATTAAAATTTCAAAAATCCGCCTGGTTCATTCATACAAGTAAAGAGCAAAAATTAGAAAAAAGACTTTCCCTATAAATTTTTTATTGAAATTTTAGAAAGTTCTTGAACCGCCCAAGAATTGAAAGACCAAATTAACTATTAATTTGTTTCCTCTATTTTAGTACAAAATTAAAACTACAACGTTTCCTTTTTGCGAATCCATCAACTTTATTTTTCCTTATGGGCGCCATACTAAATTTTTATGTCAAAAAATAAAATTTTTCTAAGGATTTTGGCGATGTATAACTCGTATACAATATTCAAGTTAACGTAATGTATTCAAAAGCAAGGAATTTGTAATGCAAAGCATGTTAATTTTAGATTTTTATTCTCACATTAATGGGCAAGCCTCGCAATCTAATTAAAGCTAGCAAATTTCCTTTCAATTTTAAAGCCAATCGAGAAAAATTTTTGTTCAACACATTTGAATCTAGCGCAAACGTCCGAAGTAAGTGCATTGTGCTGAAATCGAACAGCTTTTACTAAATATAACCACTAAATCAGTGGCGTAACAACTTGGCTTGGGGCCCATGTTTCTATACGGTGCAGGGGGCTTTGAAGTAGAGCCTATTCTTCTAATTATGGAAGTATTTGGTAACAGTATAATCCTATCGCATTAACATGACGTAGTCGAGATCTATATTTTAAATATTATAATGACGGATTTTATATAACATATCGCATCGGAAATATTGCAAGTACCGGATACGATACAGATGACTATTCAGCTGATATCATTGCGACAGACAGACGGACCGGATGGGGGGGGGGAAATAGCCATGTTCATTATCGAAGCGACAGGCAAAGTGTCAACACGTTGTATTTTTGTGTTTAATCTTGTTGTGCGGTTATTTCGAAAAGAACTATGAATATAGTAGAATTTTATTGAATCCATTTATAATTATATTTTTTAAAGCCGCTTTAAATTTTTATACATATTACATACTAATTTGTGTAACGCATTTAACCACAATTAAATTTGTTGATGAGAAGCCCTCAAGTCGGGATTAATTACGTTGATGAAATGCTCGGATAGTATTTAGATAAATGGCAATAATTTCGGTTGCAATAAATAAGTTCGGTTTCGACAAGTTGATTTGTTTGGGTACCTGGTTTTATTACGGTCGCAGTTTGAATATTATTAGTGTACTTTGGAAATTTTGAAACCGCCAGAACTTCAGTTTAATCAAGATGAACGGCAAAAGTTTAATAAGTTTTTATAGAATTATCGAATAAGAAATGAGGATATCCGCGACGAACTAAAGATCTTCTCTATTAATCAAAAAATCTCGGAGTGTAGAGAAAACTGGAGATCACATGTCAACAGAATGGAGAACAAAAGAATCCCAAAGAAATTACTCTCATATAACCCAAAGGGAAGAAGAGTTCTGTGGCGAAAACCGTTATATTTCCGTTCACATTAGCCACTTTTCGTGTGTGTAGTTGTTATTCACAAGACGGCTTAGCTCATAGAAATTACTCAGTGTCGGAGCGTGCTTGGGTTACTTGGATATTTCGCAAGTAGTCGCAGATTCGTTTAAAGCTATGATCAGCTTCGCTAAAATAACTATACCTTATGGGCGCCAGTCGAAATAAAAAGATTTCAATGGATTTAGTTTCTTTAATTTACGACAAAATGGAACTTAAAACTTAAATAAAATTCGAGTACAAACACTTGAAAAATTAAAATTCGTTACAAAAACGTGGACAAAATTCTTGTTGCTTATGAGATATTAGAGCATTTAAAAATATTTACAGAATGGTTATTTGAACAATTTAAATTTGTAGTTACGATTATTGAAATCGGTAGACAGTAGAAAGCTACTGGTCCCCTAATCGTTGATCTGGTATTTGAGAATTTATAACTATTATCATTCGTGCTATCACGTCTAATTTCTACCAAGAACATATAAAAAGATTAACTACTTCTACAAAGCGTAGGCGAAAGGTAGAATAAGCTATTTTGCTACAAATGTTAGCTACGTTTGAAGATTGAAAGTTTGGTTAATTTACAAATATTATACAGTAAGTAATTTTCAATTACTGCCACCCTGTATGTGACTCTTAGAATTGATAGCAATCGATAGTGCACTGTAGATTGTATTTCGAAACCAACTGGTTCCTCCAAACGCGATGATCTAAAAGAATTGAAAAAAATACATGCACATATTTGATTAACCATTAATATAATAGCTCTGAATATACTGAAAATCAATAAGTTATAAATATCTCGTGATACTACCAGGTATTATGCAGATTGAAGTAAAGTTTTTCACTCTAGTAAAATTTTGCACTTTATAATTGAAAGACTTGTAATTATAGTTGACGCTAATTTTCATCACTGGTTAATTCCAGAAGATTGATTGAGAAAGACTGATTGATTGATCCAGCAAAAGATTCCCATTTGGATAGTTCGTATTAGAAAATGGTGGAACAACGGCGTCTTTTTGGTATAATATCGAATATCGATTATAAATCCCAATCATCTGATTTGTATCTAAAAGATAACACTCCACGCTTTCGTGACGATTCGTGTCGCACGTACACTTAAAATTTTGTTTTTAAAACTATTTAAAACCATTAAAATTTTGATTTTGTGTGGATCAAAAATATTTGCGTGTTAACTGCACGAATCGTGTTTTTTGACTCCCTTGGCTGCTGAGCCACCAGCTCGCTAGTTGTTCTAAGCCAGAGAACTACACTACCGGTAACTTCATTTAGAATTTAATAATTCTTATGGTGGCACTATGGTTGCATAACCGATAGGCGCTGAAATTCTTAAAAATCTCAAATTGTTCAAATCGAAAAGGAGAAAAATTAAATTTATCGAAAGTTCGAAAAGAAAATAATAAAATTGCGAAGCAATGTAACAGATGACTGTTACAGTTCTCCGCCGTCCAAGAAATCTTTGGAGCCATCAATGAAGTCGGAACAGGCAAACACTGCCTGTACCTTGAAAGGAAGAAGAAGAATTGTTATTGAACGATTAGCAGCCAACGAAGTAGCCAACTGCTTTGGCTTCGTTCATAAGAATGGGGGATTTCCAACGAATTATGTTTGTTTTATTGCGCGATCAAGTTAGGTTAGCTGGGTTAGTGACTGCCTTAACACAAATTTATAACTCCATTTTAAGAACTGGCCACCCCCCATCGAAATGGAAAGTGGTCCAAATAATACTAATCCCAAAACCTGGAAAACCAATAGAAGAGGCCATTCCGTTCTTGTCCATTCTGTAAAAGCCGTTTGAAAGGCTGCTCCTGAAAAGATTAAAACCACTACTCAACGAACTCAACATCATACCTGAATATCAGTTTGGATTTCGCGAGCAATACCCAACTATAGAACAGTTGTAGTTTTCCGGTGTACCTACAGGGTAGTCGAAGTACTGAACAACACATTTGCTGTAATTCTGCTACTTTCTTAGACGTCACTCAGGCGGTTTGATAAGGTGTGACATTAAAGGTATCTAAAATAAAGACCAAAGTGGATTTAGAAAACTTGATAAAAAGATATAATGTAAAATTGAAGTCAGGTATAGGGCTAATTAAAACAATTGCTCTCCTTTTTCATAATTTACAGTTTTACTTAAAAAGTTAGAACTTTCCGTAAAAAAATAACAGAAATAAATTGGCTCTTAAATGGCATGTGTTTCATTAAAATCGGTTAAAAATAAAGGAGTTAAGCTATATTATTGTGCGGCAGTCAAAAGGGCTTTACAGCGCTCTGTCACCACTTAGGGACTGATACCACCGCAATTACTATTTTACTTTTTAAGGGAAATCCAACAATGTATAGTATATCTCAACATAAATGGAATTAAAAAAAGGCATAGAATCACATCACTTTCATATAAAGTGCACATTACACGGGGCCTTCGGCTGCAGCAACTTCTGTGCAGAACGGTGTACGCAAAGCGCAAATACATGAACTCGTCTCTACGCAGAAATTGCATGCAGCCGAACGCCCCGTGTAATGTGCACTTAAGAACGTACAACTATGCAAATTATTGCTATAACACAAGTGCACAGTAATTGCTATACAGTGTAGGAGTAGGTACACTTTGTGCAATACTATTTTATGTTGAGTTCTTGTATTTTATTCTTTCAATTCAAAAGCTTTACAATTTCCTAAATACGTGCCTTTAGCAATGCATTCGTTATCTTGTTATATACGATACGTTATCTTATCTCTATATTATGTTTTGTCGCATAGTTTGAACGTTCTTATATGAAAGTGATATGATTCTATGCCTTTTTTTAATTCCATTTATGTTGAGATATACTATACATAGAGACGGTCATAGCTTAGTGGTTAAGTGCGCCTACTGCTAATGCGAAATGCTCGGTTCAAATCCGGGCAGAGTGAAAACTTTATTCTGACCGTTTCTCCTCGGAAGGCAATGGCAAACCACCGAGGTATAATTTGCCATGAGCACTCATCTCGCAATGAAGTGTATTACACTTCCCGTGGTTCGGAGCCCACGTTAAACAAGTAGGTCCTCTATGTTTGTGAAAATAAATCGAACGCACATCACATGCATAGAAAGAGATGGGTCACGACGCTTCTGTTGAAGAAGCATCACGATTGCGGAGTATACATATGGCACATATTTGTATCATTAAGATTGCCACGGATTACTACCCCCGGACTATAAGATAAATACTAAGAGCAGTAATTGGCCATGAATATGCGTTATTTTTAATAAATAATTTTTTAATTTCCTCTTGAAGTTTATTTAACTCCATTCTTTATTTTCTTGTAATATGCGAGATTCGCAATTGTAAAGCCAAACAAAACGTAGCACCCCAACTTAGATTGGGGTCAACGAAACGAAAAAGGGATAAATTAAAATGTTTGTTTTGTTTCAGACGAGGTGGACGTGATTGGTTATACTAGCACACAAAGCGATACGGATGACCATTCGAGTGTGCAGTCGGGTTCAAGTGACAGTGGCGTGACGATGTCAACTAGCCGTCTAACGCTGTCCGAGATGGAAGTACTGTAGAAAGACATGGGAGAGGCTGTCGACGCGTCCAGAGCCAGTACCGCAAATCGCCCCCTCACGCGTCTCCTCTAGTCAACGAACGTGTCTACTACTACTACTGTATTTGCCACCTTGGCCACCTATCATCGTATTCACTATAATAATATATAAATTATTTATGTATATTGTACATATTTTAAATTAAAAAAAAAATATTTCAAGTTAGTATATGGAAGGAGGCGGTCCAAGTGCCCGTGGACCGCACGTCATTAACTCACCAAAAAGAGATTAATAATTATTCGCAAGTACTAAGTACCTTCCTGCATAAAAGTGTGTACATCTAGTGTATTTAATAAATAAGCAGGTCAGAATTTTGAATTGATAACGCAGGTCCGCACTTCAATTCTGACTTCCTGTTATTTGGGCTTTGAGCCCTCCTTTTTAATTATGTGTGTGCTCCTAGAGCGATAAGCGATAATTCATTCGATGATGATTATGTGCGGCGGCGTTTCTTTTAAAACAAAGAAGGAAAAACAAAAATACTTTATAGTGTTAGAGGATGTCCCAGGTGTGGTTGATGGTGGGCCATGCACTTTTTCAGATCTCCGGCTCGCCATCTCTTCAACAAACATTGGTTAAAGCATTCAAGAGTACAAATCCTTTATATATGTCTCGATAATAGGGACTTTATATTTTATATGGGCGCGGACGGAGCGCGGTGGTTTTTGTAGCCATCGTCCGTCCCCGCAAGAACTGAGCGTGAAAGTGTATGAGCGAATGGATGATTGACAGGTGATTGCACGGGTACTAAAATAATGCCACAGGACAGATAGACCTTATCTAACTTTCTGACAATTTTCGCTCTCAATATTTTCTTAAAATAATGATAATAATACAAAAAAAGGCTTTTGCTGTTTTGGGTTTACACACAAACGACCACCATTTTATACTAACACGTAGAATAATTATTAACACTTACGATAGGCGTCACCTTATCGTGCTAATTCATTTTAATATTGCTGCTTCAATCCAGAGGAGATTCACTTACCGACTCGCTAAAAACTACTTTTATTCAAATAATTAATAATTTATTGTTTATTCATTTAGATTCTCCGTCATTGGGTAAATTTTGTCAGAAAGTTACAATTACTGCCTCATTGCAAAAAAGTCTATAAACGGTTGCTTCTCTTTGGTCCGTAAATAATTAAATAAATAATTTCTGTGTTTGTTTATTGAAAATGCTTTGTTGCAAAAAAAGTAAGTGTCTATTTCTTATTAATAAATTGCCAATCACTTGTGTTATTGATTAATGTAAGTAATAAAGTGGTGGAACAGCTGCAAAGCAAGCAAGCAGCCCAGCCCCAACAGCAGCAATATGAATTGATACAGTTGCACGATGATAATAATAATAAATTAATTCATTATTACCACCTCCCCTCAGATCGGTTACATATTATGTGTCTTCTTAGGTGTCCTTTAGGTAGACTATAAATAAATAGTAGTTTGTAAGTACATTTCTCACATTCAAAACAGTTTGCTGCTAAACAATGCCTAGAGATCTGCTGCTTACTTACGTATTGGTATTGAATCTTCCTCGTGGATTCGATTCTTTGTTCTTTATAAGTTGCTAAATTTATATCTCTGTTAAGTTATTATTTATTGTTGTTATATTACTAAAATCTTTTGTATACATACACCCACCCACACACTGTGTACTACAATTCATGTCGGTACACTTTAGTGTCCACGAGATTGTTTTTTATTGCTGATAAAATGTAGACCAGCAGCACTCCCTGTCACCTGTTCCAACTCTTGTAATGGTTGTTTGAGAAATTATTGTACATAACTTACTTGTAACTATTCATATTGCATTGTTCTGTTCTTTTATTTTTAAATTCTATGAAAAAATAAATAAAATTTGTGTAATTTATCTTAGTTTTACTAATTTTTCTCTTTCTTAATTAGGTGTAACGATAACAATTTTATAAAATTCTTTTTATAAACCATTGATTACGTACTTATCTCACTAATTTGGATATTTTTCCGAGATATCAATTTTACCTTGTGCAGTTTCGTTTAAAACCAATGGTTAACTTAATGGTACTCATTTTTATTTACACATACATAACATTATACGTTTCGCATTCCTATAGTACATAGTCGTTTTGTACAGGCAAGCCTCTATGACCAAATTAGCTATTGGCATCCACATTCACTGCTCAAATGAATTTTGATTATCTCTTATGTTTCAATTTATGCGCCATTATTCACTCTTGTAGATTTTAAAATTCTTCATATTTTTGTTAGTTCAATAGTGTTAAAACAAACCCCTTGAGAGGTCAATTCAACTCACTTCAACTAAATGATTTCAATTGAAATTTATCCAATAAATACACACTTTTATTGTTTTTCTAACTTTATTCTTTCCACCTTACGGCCTGCAAAAGCTGACCTTTTCAGTTTACACTTCCGAACGTCAGAATATACACCTTTCGAACTTTCTTTAGGTTGCCATTAAATAGTCCTCAATATTCCCTGTTTCAGCTAAGTCACAATCCCTTGGGCGGTGTAGAAGAAGACAACGGAATGGGACGCTTCGCCGTTTCGCCGTCGCCGTTTCGCCGTCGCCCGTTTCGCCGTCGCCGTTTCGCCGTCGCCCATTTCGCCGTCGTTAATTAAAAAATATAAATCAAAAGTTACAATTGAAGTTTTATTAAATTATTTTGATTATTTATAAAAGATTATTTTTTGTTTTTACGCGATTTTTGGGGGGTGAAACGTAATAGTTTACTGCCCCATACCGCAACTATACTTTTTAATGCTATTTCGAGGTTCTCTCACATCCCGGTTGCATTTATCCCGGTTTTCTTGATCTGTCGCGCTTCAAGTATGTTTAGCCTAGTAACCAGAGTCAAATCCGCCCTGGAGGGGTGCAGAGCGGAGCGGAGCGCAGCGGCGCCCCGTAAGGGTAGGATTTGACGATGGATTACCCTCCTTTTCGAATGCACACCCCTAAAATTGGAAGGCAAAAAAAATTTAATTTTTTCACTTTTTTGGCAATACACGAGAATTTCAAAGAAAAATTCAAATCGGAGAGAAAAAATTTCACTCCATTTGAAATTTTTTGGATTATCGCAACATTTTAAGTTGGTAATAAATTTTTACTATATAAATGAAACAGCCTCATATTGTGAGTGGGTTTGAAATCCCAAAAAAAATTCCCATAGGTTAGGTTACATTTTGTTCTTCTTCTAAAACTATTAATTTTATTATAAAATTTTATAATAAAATTTTAATTGTAACTTTTGATTTATATTTTTTAATTAACGACGGCGAAATGGGCGACGGCGAAACGGCGACGGCGAAACGGGCGACGGCGAAACGGCGACGGCGAAGCGTCCTAGACCGGAAGACAAACCCTGGTAATATAGTCATTAGCTAATGCACACACTATGTGCTTCCTAAGATTTTGAATTATTTATTGCAGCTTGCAACGGTTCTCATCGTGTTTTTTGAAATCTACGCATCGAAATACGTCATTTAAAGCATTAAAACGTATACCTAAAGTTTTGACGTTTTTTTCTGAAAAAAAACGAAAGGTTAAACCCCTTTGGTGTTTTTTTGGGCCAAAAATTGAAAGTTGCAAGTTGATTCCTGTTTCGACTGTTTCTGACGTATTTCGATGAGAAAATTCCATTGGCGCAGACGGTTCGCACGTAAGTAAGATATTTTTCATTTTACCGAGGGATTAATTTTGTTTTAAAAATTTTACTGTGACGTCACAGCAGCTCCTACGTCACGGAAAAAATTTTAAGTGCAGATTATTTGCTATAAAAAACGTCTAAATCTCGTTTTAAAAATTTTACTGTGACGTCACAGCAGCTCCTACGTCACGGCAAAAATTTTAAGTGCAGATTATTTGCTATAAAAAACGTCTAAATCTCGTTTTAAAAATTTTACTGTGACGTCACAGCAGCTCCTACGTCACGGCAAAAATTTTAAGTGCAGATTATTTGCTATAAAAAACGTCTAAATCTCGTTTTAAAAATTTTACTGTGACGTCACAGCAGCTCCTACGTCACGGCAAAAATTTTAAGTGCAGATTATTTGCTATAAAAAACGTCTAAATCTCGTTTTAAAAATTTTACTGTGACGTCACAGCAGCTCCTACGTCACGGCAAAAATTTTAAGTGCAGATTATTTGCTATAAAAAACGTCTAAATCTCGTTTTAAAAATTTTACTGTGACGTCACAGCAGCTCCTACGTCACGGCAAAAATTTTAAGTGCAGATTATTTGCTATAAAAAACGTCTAAATCTCGTTTTAAAAATTTTACTGTGACGTCACAGCAGCTCCTACGTCACGGCAAAAATTTTAAGTGCAGATTATTTGCTATAAAAAACGTCTAAATCTCGTTTTAAAAATTTTACTGTGACGTCACAGCAGCTCCTACGTCACGGAAAAAATTTTAAGTGCAGATTATTTGCTATAAAAAACGTCTAAATCTCGTTTTAAAAATTTTACTGTGACGTCACAGCAGCTCCTACGTCACGGAAAAAATTTTAAGTGCAGATTATTTGCTATAAAAAACGTCTAAATCTCGTTTTAAAAATTTTACTGTGACGTCACAGCAGCTCCTACGTCACGGAAAAAATTTTAAGTGCAGATTATTTGCTATAAAAAACGTCTAAATCTCGTTTTAAAAATTTTACTGTGACGTCACAGCAGCTCCTACGTCACGGCAAAAATTTTAAGTGCAGATTATTTGCTATAAAAAACGTCTAAATCTCGTTTTAAAAATTTTACTGTGACGTCACAGCAGCTCCTACGTCACGGCAAAAATTTTAAGTGCAGATTATTTGCTATAAAAAACGTCTAAATCTCGTTTTAAAAATTTTACTGTGACGTCACAGCAGCTCCTACGTCACGGCAAAAATTTTAAGTGCAGATTATTTGCTATAAAAAACGTCTAAATCTCGTTTTAAAAATTTTACTGTGACGTCACAGCAGCTCCTACGTCACGGCAAAAATTTTAAGTGCAGATTATTTGCTATAAAAAACGTCTAAATCTCGTTTTAAAAATTTTACTGTGACGTCACAGCAGCTCCTACGTCACGGCAAAAATTTTAAGTGCAGATTATTTGCTATAAAAAACGTCTAAATCTCGTTTTAAAAATTTTACTGTGACGTCACAGCAGCTCCTACGTCACGGCAAAAATTTTAAGTGCAGATTATTTGCTATAAAAAACGTCTAAATCTCGTTTTAAAAATTTTACTGTGACGTCACAGCAGCTCCTACGTCACGGCAAAAATTTTAAGTGCAGATTATTTGCTATAAAAAACGTCTAAATCTCGTTTTAAAAATTTTACTGTGACGTCACAGCAGCTCCTACGTCACGGCAAAAATTTTAAGTGCAGATTATTTGCTATAAAAAACGTCTAAATCTCGTTTTAAAAATTTTACTGTGACGTCACAGCAGCTCCTACGTCACGGCAAAAATTTTAAGTGCAGATTATTTGCTATAAAAAACGCCTAAATCTCGTTTTAAAAATTTTACTGTGACGTCACAGCAGCTCCTACGTCACGGAAAAAATTTTAAGTGCAGATTATTTGCTATAAAAAACGTCTAAATCTCGTTTTAAAAATTTTACTGTGACGTCACAGCAGCTCCTACGTCACGGCAAAAATTTTAAGTGCAGATTATTTGCTATAAAAAACGTCTAAATCTCGTTTTAAAAATTTTACTGTGACGTCACAGCAGCTCCTACGTCACGGCAAAAATTTTAAGTGCAGATTATTTGCTATAAAAAACGTCTAAATCTCGTTTTAAAAATTTTACTGTGACGTCACAGCAGCTCCTACGTCACGGCAAAAATTTTAAGTGCAGATTATTTGCTATAAAAAACGTCTAAATCTCGTTTTAAAAATTTTACTGTGACGTCACAGCAGCTCCTACGTCACGGCAAAAATTTTAAGTGCAGATTATTTGCTATAAAAAACGTCTAAATCTCGTTTTAAAAATTTTACTGTGACGTCACAGCAGCTCCTACGTCACGGCAAAAATTTTAAGTGCAGATTATTTGCTATAAAAAACGTCTAAATCTCGTTTTAAAAATTTTACTGTGACGTCACAGCAGCTCCTACGTGACGGCAAAAATTTTAAGTGCAGATTATTTGCTATAAAAAACGTCTAAATCTCGTTTTAAAAATTTTACTGTGACGTCACAGCAGCTCCTACGTCACGGCAAAAATTTTAAGTGCAGATTATTTGCTATAAAAAACGTCTAAATCTCGTTTTAAAAATTTTACTGTGACGTCACAGCAGCTCCTACGTCACGGCAAAAATTTTAAGTGCAGATTATTTGCTATAAAAAACGTCTAAATCTCGTTTTAAAAATTTTACTGTGACGTCACAGCAGCTCCTACGTCACGGCAAAAATTTTAAGTGCAGATTATTTGCTATAAAAAACGTCTAAATCTCGTTTTAAAAATTTTACTGTGACGTCACAGCAGCTCCTACGTCACGGCAAAAATTTTAAGTGCAGATTATTTGCTATAAAAAACGTCTAAATCTCGTTTTAAAAATTTTACTGTGACGTCACAGCAGCTCCTACGTCACGGCAAAAATTTTAAGTGCAGATTATTTGCTATAAAAAACGTCTAAATCTCGTTTTAAAAATTTTACTGTGACGTCACAGCAGCTCCTACGTCACGGCAAAAATTTTAAGTGCAGATTATTTGCTATAAAAAACGTCTAAATCTCGTTTTAAAAATTTTACTGTGACGTCACAGCAGCTCCTACGTCACGGCAAAAATTTTAAGTGCAGATTATTTGCTATAAAAAACGTCTAAATCTCGTTTTAAAAATTTTACTGTGACGTCACAGCAGCTCCTACGTCACGGCAAAAATTTTAAGTGCAGATTATTTGCTATAAAAAACGTCTAAATCTCGTTTTAAAAATTTTACTGTGACGTCACAGCAGCTCCTACGTCACGGCAAAAATTTTAAGTGCAGATTATTTGCTATAAAAAACGTCTAAATCTCGTTTTAAAAATTTTACTGTGACGTCACAGCAGCTCCTACGTCACGGCAAAAATTTTAAGTGCAGATTATTTGCTATAAAAAACGTCTAAATCTCGTTTTAAAAATTTTACTGTGACGTCACAGCAGCTCCTACGTCACGGCAAAAATTTTAAGTGCAGATTATTTGCTATAAAAAACGTCTAAATCTCGTTTTAAAAATTTTACTGTGACGTCACAGCAGCTCCTACGTCACGGCAAAAATTTTAAGTGCAGATTATTTGCTATAAAAAACGCCTAAATCTCGTTTTAAAAATTTTACTGTGACGTCACAGCAGCTCCTACGTCACGGCAAAAATTTTAAGTGCAGATTATTTGCTATAAAAAACGTCTAAATCTCGTTTTAAAAATTTTACTGTGACGTCACAGCAGCTCCTACGTCACGGCAAAAATTTTAAGTGCAGATTATTTGCTATAAAAAACGTCTAAATCTCGTTTTAAAAATTTTACTGTGACGTCACAGCAGCTCCTACGTCACGGCAAAAATTTTAAGTGCAGATTATTTGCTATAAAAAACGTCTAAATCTCGTTTTAAAAATTTTACTGTGACGTCACAGCAGCTCCTACGTCACGGCAAAAATTTTAAGTGCAGATTATTTGCTATAAAAAACGTCTAAATCTCGTTTTAAAAATTTTACTGTGACGTCACAGCAGCTCCTACGTCACGGCAAAAATTTTAAGTGCAGATTATTTGCTATAAAAAACGTCTAAATCTCGTTTTAAAAATTTTACTGTGACGTCACAGCAGCTCCTACGTCACGGCAAAAATTTTAAGTGCAGATTATTTGCTATAAAAAACGTCTAAATCTCGTTTTAAAAATTTTACTGTGACGTCACAGCAGCTCCTACGTCACGGCAAAAATTTTAAGTGCAGATTATTTGCTATAAAAAACGTCTAAATCTCGTTTTAAAAATTTTACTGTGACGTCACAGCAGCTCCTACGTCACGGCAAAAATTTTAAGTGCAGATTATTTGCTATAAAAAACGTCTAAATCTCGTTTTAAAAATTTTACTGTGACGTCACAGCAGCTCCTACGTCACGGCAAAAATTTTAAGTGCAGATTATTTGCTATAAAAAACGTCTAAATCTCGTTTTAAAAATTTTACTGTGACGTCACAGCAGCTCCTACGTCACGGAAAAAATTTTAAGTGCAGATTATTTGCTATAAAAAACGTCTAAATCTCGTTTTAAAAATTTTACTGTGACGTCACAGCAGCTCCTACGTCACGGCAAAAATTTTAAGTGCAGATTATTTGCTATAAAAAACGTCTAAATCTCGTTTTAAAAATTTTACTGTGACGTCACAGCAGCTCCTACGTCACGGCAAAAATTTTAAGTGCAGATTATTTGCTATAAAAAACGTCTAAATCTCGTTTTAAAAATTTTACTGTGACGTCACAGCAGCTCCTACGTCACGGAAAAAATTTTAAGTGCAGATTATTTGCTATAAAAAACGTCTAAATCTCGTTTTAAAAATTTTACTGTGACGTCACAGCAGCTCCTACGTCACGGCAAAAATTTTAAGTGCAGATTATTTGCTATAAAAAACGTCTAAATCTCGTTTTAAAAATTTTACTGTGACGTCACAGCAGCTCCTACGTCACGGCAAAAATTTTAAGTGCAGATTATTTGCTATAAAAAACGTCTAAATCTCGTTTTAAAAATTTTACTGTGACGTCACAGCAGCTCCTACGTCACGGAAAAAATTTTAAGTGCAGATTATTTGCTATAAAAAACGTCTAAATCTCGTTTTAAAAATTTTACTGTGACGTCACAGCAGCTCCTACGTCACGGCAAAAATTTTAAGTGCAGATTATTTGCTATAAAAAACGTCTAAATCTCGTTTTAAAAATTTTACTGTGACGTCACAGCAGCTCCTACGTCACGGCAAAAATTTTAAGTGCAGATTATTTGCTATAAAAAACGTCTAAATCTCGTTTTAAAAATTTTACTGTGACGTCACAGCAGCTCCTACGTCACGGCAAAAATTTTAAGTGCAGATTATTTGCTATAAAAAACGTCTAAATCTCGTTTTAAAAATTTTACTGTGACGTCACAGCAGCTCCTACGTCACGGCAAAAATTTTAAGTGCAGATTATTTGCTATAAAAAACGTCTAAATCTCGTTTTAAAAATTTTACTGTGACGTCACAGCAGCTCCTACGTCACGGCAAAAATTTTAAGTGCAGATTATTTGCTATAAAAAACGTCTAAATCTCGTTTTAAAAATTTTACTGTGACGTCACAGCAGCTCCTACGTCACGGAAAAAATTTTAAGTGCAGATTATTTGCTATAAAAAACGTCTAAATCTCGTTTTAAAAATTTTACTGTGACGTCACAGCAGCTCCTACGTCACGGCAAAAATTTTAAGTGCAGATTATTTGCTATAAAAAACGTCTAAATCTCGTTTTAAAAATTTTACTGTGACGTCACAGCAGCTCCTACGTCACGGCAAAAATTTTAAGTGCAGATTATTTGCTATAAAAAACGTCTAAATCTCGTTTTAAAAATTTTACTGTGACGTCACAGCAGCTCCTACGTCACGGCAAAAATTTTAAGTGCAGATTATTTGCTATAAAAAACGCCTAAATCTCGTTTTAAAAATTTTACTGTGACGTCACAGCAGCTCCTACGTCACGGAAAAAATTTTAAGTGCAGATTATTTGCTATAAAAAACGTCTAAATCTCGTTTTAAAAATTTTACTGTGACGTCACAGCAGCTCCTACGTCACGGCAAAAATTTTAAGTGCAGATTATTTGCTATAAAAAACGTCTAAATCTCGTTTTAAAAATTTTACTGTGACGTCACAGCAGCTCCTACGTCACGGCAAAAATTTTAAGTGCAGATTATTTGCTATAAAAAACGTCTAAATCTCGTTTTAAAAATTTTACTGTGACGTCACAGCAGCTCCTACGTCACGGCAAAAATTTTAAGTGCAGATTATTTGCTATAAAAAACGTCTAAATCTCGTTTTAAAAATTTTACTGTGACGTCACAGCAGCTCCTACGTCACGGCAAAAATTTTAAGTGCAGATTATTTGCTATAAAAAACGTCTAAATCTCGTTTTAAAAATTTTACTGTGACGTCACAGCAGCTCCTACGTCACGGCAAAAATTTTAAGTGCAGATTATTTGCTATAAAAAACGTCTAAATCTCGTTTTAAAAATTTTACTGTGACGTCACAGCAGCTCCTACGTCACGGCAAAAATTTTAAGTGCAGATTATTTGCTATAAAAAACGTCTAAATCTCGTTTTAAAAATTTTACTGTGACGTCACAGCAGCTCCTACGTCACGGCAAAAATTTTAAGTGCAGATTATTTGCTATAAAAAACGTCTAAATCTCGTTTTAAAAATTTTACTGTGACGTCACAGCAGCTCCTACGTCACGGCAAAAATTTTAAGTGCAGATTATTTGCTATAAAAAACGTCTAAATCTCGTTTTAAAAATTTTACTGTGACGTCACAGCAGCTCCTACGTCACGGCAAAAATTTTAAGTGCAGATTATTTGCTATAAAAAACGTCTAAATCTCGTTTTAAAAATTTTACTGTGACGTCACAGCAGCTCCTACGTCACGGCAAAAATTTTAAGTGCAGATTATTTGCTATAAAAAACGTCTAAATCTCGTTTTAAAAATTTTACTGTGACGTCACAGCAGCTCCTACGTCACGGCAAAAATTTTAAGTGCAGATTATTTGCTATAAAA